>ML777808.1:543160-577658 GCA_009831015.1 Picea engelmannii | reverse complement strand
TTTTCCTTTCTTAAGTCAACTTAAAAATATAACTTTTAACTTCTTGACTTTTCCCCCCTTCAGTGTGAGACTATGACCTAGTGGGGGTGCCTAGGCCACTGAGTCTCCTCATTACCTCTCTAAGAGGTGGGGGACATTACATTCTTGAGAGATTACTTCTGATGTGCCATTGCTCCTTCCATTCTTACATTTTCCTTAGCTTATCACATATCCAAATTTTTTCATCTCTATGACGTGTCACACCTAGGAAAATGTTCTCTCTTGAAATAAATTCTGTCTTTCTCTCTTTATTGCATCACAAGAAAACTTATTTTCTCATGACATGGAATCTATCCTCCCCTTTTTTGTGTCACGAGAAAGTTTCCTTTCTCAATATAAATTGCATGAAGTTCCTTTCGCTCATGATACATTATGTCTCTGAAACTTTCCTTGCATGACAATATCTTAATTTCTTTCCCTTTGTCTCCTTATATTTTCCTTTTTTCCTCAGATCACATGCCCAAATATGTTTTATGGTGTGATGTATTGCAACAAAAAAATTTGTGGTGTGACACATCACACAACAAGAAATTTTCTTCACCCGTGACAAGATATCCCTTCACCTCTCTCCTCATTACATGTGCCAGAATAGCTTCGATAATGTGATGTGTGATACCACAAAAATTTGTGGTGTGATACATCACACCATACAAGTTTTTCCCTTGAGTGACATGTGGGATACACCACTCATTTTCTTGAATTTTGTGTTGAATCTTGAAGTGTGCACCCATATCGCATGAAGATAAAATACATGCAATATGAGTTGTATCACATGAAGATAAACTTCATGAAATACACCCTAAACTACAAAATACCTCCTTGATGCCCTCTTTTGGCCTCAACAAGGCACCAAATAGGTCCCAATACCTCAGATCTATTCTCACTTGAGTAATATACTAAGAGTATAGGAAGGGAAAATACAATTATACAAGGATGGCCTATGTTCACACTTCAGGTATATGATTATGTAATCCTATTTTGTAAATGTAGATATATTTCAAGGTCACATAACTTCTAAAATCTAGATATTGATTACACTTTGGATTAAATAGGGAGTAGGATTGTCTTGAGATGGGTGGTTCCAATCCCCTCTATTTCATGCTTGCTAGAAATGTCAAAGGGACATGCTCATAATGATCATACCACCTAAAATAAACTAAGATCATTCAATACTCCTATATAATTGATAAAATACATTCACACCATAACAACAATGCCTTAGATTAAATTAACAACATTTAGGCATCTAATAGGGAATGAACTACCTTACTCCATCACAACGAAGCTATCAAAATATTAGTAACAAAACTGATATGATTTTAAATTAAGGAAACCTCCCAACTTATGCCAACACCTAAGTCCATAAATTCAATCTGCATAATACTAAATCAAGTTAATGTTTCCACCAAACTGATGCCATCCATTCTTTAACATATAAATTAAGTCCCTAACTTAGTACAACCTCAAGCTTCTAACAAGAGGCTATTACCATTCATGCTCTATCTTTCATGGATCTATGGCACTAGTACTAACATTTTTATTATACAAAGTAGGTCAAATTGAATGTATTATCTTATATTCCTAGGTATGAATACATCAATAATATAATTCCTTCTAGACAACAATATCAACTAGAGACATGCTAAGACGTTTTTTGAGATTGAACTCCATAAAAACATACACAATAAACTCATCTTAAAATTCCTCCATCAACAAACATGGATTCAATATAAATATTATCTATGCATGCATAATTTCCTTTCCACACACACACACACACACACACACTTTTCACCATATCCCTTAACCTTTCCCATTCAAATACATATATATTTCATAAAAAAACATAGGATAAGTTGTAAATAACTTTCCAAGCATAGTAAGAACACTTATCTGAAAGTTTAAGTTGCCCAACCAACTAACTGGGGGTGAACACTTTTCCAAAAAACCATAGGAACAACTACACATAGTCTCTGTACAAATAGCCAACCCCTATCCAAACCATGATAGAAAAACAGTTAATTCAACAACACTCAGAAATTGATGGTCAAATAGAAAACTAATTCACATGCATAAGTTTAGCAGGGAATCCTTTCTTCACTATGTGTAGCGCCTTCATGACCTCCAAGAAATCATTTGTTGGCTTGGAAAATACCATATTATAACCCTGACACTTAGTGAGTTCAGGGGCTTCTATGTACTAGTTCAAGGCAATGAATTTAGGGATTACAAGATTATTTTTCATAGACAATGGCTAGGATCACAACTAGCTCCCTTCTACACGCTCAAAATTGTTTCGCATGGAAAATTCTCTCTCCCTACCTCTCCCATATGATCATGATTTTCTCATTTTTACATGAAGCTGGGGCCATCCATGATTTCCCATGGATGTAATCACCCCATTCCCTACATTTTACGTTGAGAGGACTCCTCAACTACCACCCTAGGCTTAATAAATTTTGTGAGGAACCAATTCAACCACCCAAGTTTCTATATTCAATGCTTTAGGATGGAGAGAAAAATGAGTGGGATATTTTTGAATTCAAACATCAAAAAAATAGTTTTGGAAAGGATGGCTTGGAATTATTTGCAAGGTGAATCTCCAGATCCCCCTCACTATTCCTTGCTCGTCATATCATGGTCTCTGTAGATGCTCGTGGCCCAATAAACTATTGGAATTTTCTTATTATATGAAGGGTATAATATTTGTCCCCAAGGTGTAGGACAGTTGGTGATGGAGTGTACTGTTAAGGCACTCTGTGATGTTAAAGTCACCGGTTCAAAACCCACGGGGACAAAAAATCCAGCCATGTTAAGGGTTGGTGTGGCTCTGGCCGGGTGCAATCCCTAGGTGATTTTGACGGCTTAGATGTCCCCGATTTGCAATTTATTAGCCATAGGTTAGTCCCACATGTCATGGAAAAACTAAAAAAAGAAAAAAAAAAAGGCATAATATTTACCGCATTTACATGTCCAAATAATCACAACATCATAATTATCCATGCCAAAATTACAATAATACTTAGTGTAATTAAATACATATTTAATTATGGGGTTAAAATGGGCATGTTACAAGGATATTAGGGCCTAGGTGTAGTGAGGGTTAGGTGTTGGGTGGAGGTGGGGGCCTAGCATCCAAGTGGAGGAAGGGGTCTAGGAATAGAGGGGGCTAGTAGTTGAGTAGAGGTAGAGGTCCAAGGGAAGATAGGGATAGGGGATGAGAAAAGGTGGGGATGGGGGGGTAGAGGAGGATAGGGTTTCGATGGAGATAGGGGCCTAGTGGGGAAGTGGGCTAGGGTGTAGGTTGGGAGCTAGTGGTGCAAAGGACTCATGGGAAAGGGTCTGAGACCTAGGGGTGGAGAGAACTAGTGTAATACCCTAGTTTTGAGTCCCCAAATTAAATAATGTAGTTTGTTTATTTGATGAAAGGCCAGAGTTCTGAACAATTAAAATACATCAGAGTGCCTAGGAAATGTAATACTTTGAACATTTCAAATAGTAAAATACATCACTAGGTACAATATGGACAAGGAAAAGATTTATAGGGGACTATGATTCCATAATAGAATGGGATAAAGGGGCTAAGTATTTTTATTATATTTTATTTACCCATCTTGGAATTTTAGAGGGAAATAAGTAGTTACATGAGCTTCTTCAGGAAAATTCTAGGTGGTTCTTTATTGCATGTTCATAAACACCTCTTGTGGCTTGTTTGGGAGTTCTTCCTCATGGTTCTTCCTCGTTGTTCACTCTTCCTCAATTTTTCTACTCATTCATTATTGTCCATTCCTTCTTGTTCTTGGTTGGGACATGGGGACAAATTGTTGAATAAAGAAGCCATTGTTTTGTTTGTTGTAGTAACTACCAATTTATTCTAATCATGAAATGGTGCATGTATGTCCGAGATTCATTGGGATGTGCTAAACCTTGCTCACAGTTATGAATCCTGTGAGTCCCAGTAGGGAGATTTTTGACCAGATGCACTGGAGCCCTAGGAAGAAGTGGATGGCCTGAGGGACTGCATGGAAGAGAAGGGGGTTCATTGTCTTTGGGTGGTGCAAGATGGAAAAAAGAGAGGTGATGTACTTTGGATTTTTTTGTTTGGAGAAACCTATGATATATTGAGTGTTGAATGGGTTGGGAAGTTGAGTGTCACTCTAGAACCCATCCTTGTGGATTTATAGACTTGGATCAAGGGTGACCTATTGTTGATACTTTGAACAATATTGTCTAAGGTTGGGTGGAATTTCCTTGGTTTGTAACCAGTTGGTGATTGGTTTTATTTAAGATAAGTTCTCTCCATCATGGTTTCTTTTGCTTTTATATTTGTTTCCATTGTGTATTAATCACCTTTGATATATGCATGTTTAATGTGCCTTCTTGCTGGTTATTATTTTCCATGACATGTTTAAGCATTCTTTTAAATTCTAGCATGAATCTTGATCATTGCATGTGTTGTTATTGCATTTCTTTCATGCTTCTTTATTAGTTAAATGATATCAAAATTTGAACAAATTTCAGGAAGGGAGACTTTGCAATAGCACAACCCAACCTGCTGGTGGCTGGGTATGTTACAAATTGGTATCATAGTTGTAGGTTACAGTACATTGGGCCTTAAGGGCCTGCTAACAAGACCGATAATTTATTTGGAAATTGATTACTTCGCTGTGGGAGAATACAATTTGTTACATGAGGATCTCCTTTGAAATAGTTCGCAAATTGATCAAGACAGAGGAAATATAGAATACACCTGTGCATTGAGAAGTCTTTGAGTGCAAAGAAGACAGTGCATTGTTGAATTTTTGAATAGATTTTTTTGTTTACCCTGAATTAAGAATGAAGATGTCTATGCATGAAATAGATTCATGGTTGCATAAGATTAAGGGGAGTGGAGCGATGGAAATATGGACGGATATCACTACATGTATGAGCAGTGTCAAGCTTGAAAAGAAGGACCTCACTGCTCAGACCGATGCAAATGAAGATAATCGATCGAAAGGAAAAAAAATACATATGGTTTATAACGAAAAGGGTAGAGTTACATAGTTAAATGAGAATGAGAGAGTATGGAACCCCATGTAAGGAATACAAATCTATTTTGAATAACTATGAACTCAAAACAGGTTAAATCCCGATTGCTCATCTCCAGAGATTAATGGTTAAGATCAAAATATTGGGGACCGATACTCAGTGGGCCAACTCAGCCATGTTAGCACCATGATGGAAACCTCATGAGTACCACATGTCAAGTTAGACAAATGCCACATCAATGTTATAAAAAGTATCTTTTCATATTCCATGTGTAGTGCCACATGTGAGGACACGTATCGATACCATGTCAACAAAAAGAAGTCCATGTGGAAGCCACCTCATCTGTAACATCAACATAAGAGATATTGACAAATTATTAAGTATCGAGACATCATAGAGATAGTAAGCATGAAAAATAATCAAGAATATGTGAATAAATGAGCAAGAACTCGTGGACCCATGGACTTGTGGTAAAATCTCAAAAATTGACTAAGTATCAAGAATCGATAGAACAAACGAGATCATGGAATATTGAACAAAAGTGATGTAGACCCGTGACCTGCGATGATATATTGAAGACATGACTAAGTATAGAGAAGGGATTAGTTGAATGAATATGTCCCACAAAGCGCCATGAGAAACAAATAAATTACTAATTATGGAGAATTGGTCGAAAGGATGAGGTCACAAGAATTGGGTGAATTCCATAGACCTGTGACCTGCGGTGAAATCTCGAAAATTGACTAAGTATCAAGAATCGGTCGGAAAAATGAGGTCCTGGATAAGAGAATAATAGAGACATCCTATGGACCCATAGTGAAATATCGAATATCAAATATGTATCAATAATTGGTCGGAAGAACGAGGTCTTGGATAAGATAAGAATGAAAATGTCTCGCAGAATCGTGATGGAATATCGAATATCGACTAAGTATCAATACTTGATCAAACGACCTAGGATATTCCCACCTGTCATAGATCATATGGCCTAGAGGGTGAGATATCTAATAGCCTAGGAGGTTAATTCTTGTCACAGATCGGATAGACCAGAGGGTGATAGATCCGACTGCTCATGATGTCTCAAAGACCCATGGTGAAATACTTATAAAAGTTTCTAAGTATGGGTACAAAGTGAGTGTGGAAGAATGAGAGGGTGCAATCTAGAGGTTGCAGAGGTATAAGAAGATATGCCTTATACCCATGGTGAAAATGTTAAGATAACAGATCGAAATATGAGGCTAAGCATAGATATGATTGGATGATGGTTGTGAGTTCAAGTTTCAATCTATGTGAAAATGGTATCAATGATCAATATTAATATACGGTCCAGATTAGATGGCTACCATGTGTTAAAGATATGTTACGTATTGAAGTGGCCAGTTAACATATTGAAGATTGTGTTCTAATCTGAAGAAAACTAGTCTCACTGTCAATATTTAATTTGAAGGAATGATCGAACGATTGTTGAGCATTGAAGTTATGTTGCATGTGCTAATGGATATTCCTTTGTTTCATTTTCCATCAATAACTTTATGCTCAAGACTTAGAATTGAGTAAGAGAATAATTGTTCAAAATATGGTTCATAGAAGAATAAATTGGAATTATTAGAATTTGGAGAACTATGATATAATTATTCATGAATTAAGCAGAAAAAGGACTTGTAGCATTAATTGACAAATTTCTATAATATGCAAAATTATAACAAAGATGGTTGCTTGCACATTTTGCACAATTAAGGGATATAACCATATCATTTCAATATAATAATGCATATTTGGGACATGAAGGAGGGAGACAAATCCTTTAATAACGAGAAATAATAGAAAGGTCAAAATAACAGTTTTGGTAATGTAGAGATAGAATCAAATGGGCATAGGAGTAGAGGGGAACAAGAAACATTAATAGAGACTTTGAGAATCTTGAGAATAGAAGTGAAAAGTTACAAATAAAAAAATGAGAAGATGATGAGAGAACAAAATCAAATAAATTCTTAAATGATGCAAAGCCTAAATCAGTTGTATAGGTAGGAAAAGAATGGATCAAACTCAAGATAGGAGGAAGAAGGCAAACATTATTAAAGAAGAGATATATATAGAAGAGTTGGATATTCAAGAAGTGATAGCAGAGTTCATAGACATATGTTGGTGCTGCATGCAGTTTGTAAGACCCTAGGTTTGAGTTATATTTGACCAAAAAAATCCACCAGACATCGACCCTTTCAGAATCACTTGCTTGCACAAATGAAGTCTCATGCGAGGTATCTATTGGGACTGTAGGAACCAAGTTTCTACAACAGTGAGGGAATGAGAGGTGATTGTTCTGTCCATTCTTACTTATTTGTTTTTTGTGCACTATTCTATAGTTTCTATTATTCTATTACTCATTGGATCTCCAGTTCATATTACCATTATATTCCATACTACTGCATAAAATTATTATTGTAACAATCATACTATTGTTCCATGAATACATCGAAGATAAATCTACTCGAACATTCATCCAATAAATTCCATAAACAATCACACAAAATAAAATGAACACAAGAGTTAACGTGGTTCACCCAACTCTGGGCTACGTCCACAATGACTAGCTTATTTATTATGTGATTAGTAATTTCTTTAGGATTGCACACTGCCCTTACAAACATATGCCATGGTTATATTTATCTTCTCCTATCCTAGTCATTTTGCAATGCAAATCTCTCTCTCTCTCTCTCTGCATCTTCTCTTTCATTTAAACATCAATTCCTATATTCAATGGAATAGATCAAAACCATAAAATACTTAGCAGAGAACTCAACACTCGGGAACAATCTAGGAGGAACCCTTATTCTCCCAACTGATTACATATTTATACATACAATATATGGCTTAAAACCATACTTGGTTCCTCCCAAAACCATATTACAATGCATGACTACTCCAGTTAACTGGTTGTTTGGTTTATTTTACTTGATTTTCCATATGCATGCTGCTTTTGCACTCTGGCTGCTTTTCCTCCTTCTTTTTCACGTCCTTCCATCTTTATCATGTCAGCCTGTCATCCTTCCTTTTCGTCCATTTTCTTCTCCTGCCTTATTCTTCTCTCTGCACACTATACTTATGGATGCACCTCTGTTTCTCACTGTCCTCTTGGATGCGCCCCAACTATGCACTCCCTAGTCTTCATTCTTCATCTGAACACCTATGCTATGCACTTCTTCTATACTTATAATTTTACCAAAATTGTATCCAAAAACTGCCTATCCAATAGGCCCCCAACACTCACTTGTGGCTCGTCCCAAGCCACTTATATCTACTTCTTTCTCTTCCATGCCTTAATGAACTTTTGGGAGGATGCCTTTGCTACATCCGATTCCTTAAGGATTGTTTCCTCTTTTTCTGCGATCTCTTCTCCCCCCTTTATACTCAAGATTATAAGTTTCTCTTCTACTTCATATGTTTCTTTCTTTACCTTGCCCTATGTAGTGGCCAATTATTCGATTCCCCTCACTACTTCTTCCTGCATTGGTCTAAGGCACTGTTGAAGGATCTTTTGTTGATCCCTGATATTCTCCACTTTCAAGTATGACTTCCTCTATGCCAAAATTGTTTTCATATGTTCTGTTGGTGGAAGTGTAGTGGTCCTCTCTAAAGCTTGTTGTGTATTTTCTTATGCTTCTCTTAACTTGGCCTCTACAACATTCATATGTGGATCCTCCACTAAGTTGGTCCAGATCTGCGCACTCTTCTCACAATGTCTCTCTTCCTTCTCAGACTTTTGGTGGTGTTCTTGGTGCACTACACAACTATAGATATTCTATGAGTGATATGAATTCCTTTATGACTTTGCCGATATTCAACACTTTTTCTTCCATAGTAGCTCCTACTACTATGGGGAATCCCATAATGGCCTTGTATATTTTCTGAAAAACTACTTTGGTTTTCTACGCTATACTTTCAACTTCGTCCTTTTCCTTGAGGGATTTCTTCACCCTTTCCTCGACATCAGTTTTTTCCTTCATTACCTCCTCCACTCGGCCTTCAAATTCCTTCTTTTCTTGGAGCACAATGTCATACTGTTGTTGTAACTGAGATCTTTCATCCATAATTTTTATCATCTCTTGTTGTGCTTCATCACCCCAAATCTTAATCTCTTGCAATAATCCTATTTTCAAGTCTTGTAGTCGTTGTATCGACATCCTCGATACCACTATGTTTAGGTTTCCTAGTGCATTCACCTATTATTTAAGTTTAGACGTTGGAAATTCCAGTGCGTTCATCTCAATCTGGAGTGTTCTATGCCTGACTGCTAACTAGGTTAAGATCGAATGCACACTCTCTACTTCCTTTCCTCGGATTATGGACGGTCCTCCCTTGGTTCTGCTCTTTTTTTCTAGGCTAGTAGCTGCTAATACATGTTGGAATGCTGACAATTGATCCTGCACTCTTTTCTACTACTCTTCTTTCTTCCTCATTGCTTCCTCCATGATTTCTTCTGTGGCATATTGTACTTGGTAGCCTATGCGGTCCATATCATCATTGGTCAAACACTGGTCAAAGTATATAATGGGTTTTCTCTATGCACTTTAGTCTTGTTGCATTCCCCTCCTATCGGTTCTTTCCCCTTATCCTTCTATTTTAATACTGTTGTTGGAACTATCTACTGCTCTTCTGTTGTAGATGGGTCAGGGATATATCCTACACCATTTTTTTCTCATTCCCCTGCTAGTCATCTAGCTCCTCATCACTCATATCCTTATATTCTTCCTCTTTTGGTGATCCATGTGGATATCGGTGGCCACCCATCTTTTCCAACTGGCTCAAAACAGTTTTCTGGCAATTTTGGCAATTTACTATTTTTAGCAGGTTTTAACTTCTGGGAACATTTTAAGGGCCTAAATGAAGGTTTTTCAAGATCAAGCTCCTCAATGATATCCAAATAAATGTAAGAGCCCCCAGAATGAATCTCCTCGATGTTACCTTTCCAACGGGCTATCACACGCCTAAGACAAAGATCGTATGCAAAAGTTACGACCCTGGGAAGTTGATGTACTAACTTACCCAAACGGGGCCCACATGACTTTTGACGCTTCATCTCCTAGGGTTAGGTTTTTGGATGTCTAGTGTTTTTGAAATTCTTGCGTATTGTAAAAAGGCTTTTAGAGCCTCATTGTAACCATCTTCTTGTGAATGCGAGTAGCCGTCACATCTCTTCTCAGAGATAAGTTGCCACCATTCTAGTGAGTCTTTCACTCTGTATTTTTATAGTCTCTGTATATTTATTTCATTAATAGAAATTGTGTATTACTGTATATCTGTGTTTATGGTTGCATCTCTAATATATTTATGTTATATTATTGAATATCTGCGATATCTCAGTGCATTTATTTATTATATCTCCGCTCTCATTTCATGCCAAAAATAATCCGGATCAATAGTATCAGAGCACGCTGTTCTTGATCGTTTTTTCAGTGCATGTCCTCGACGAGGTCCAAGTATAGAAAGTTGGGTCTCAAGCTTGTCTCTCTTGAATACAATCACTCTCACACACCCAATAAACCCTCAATGGTGGAAGAAAATAAAAACGACGGAGTAGACGATCCTATCAGTCTGTTGCTTGAGAAAGCTCTCAAGCGATAGAGGGACGAAATGATGGAGAATTTTTCCCACATCCTTCAACGCCTACCGATAGCAACAGGTGCATATTCATCAAGCAACCACTTTGGAAGCACCTTGTCTTTCAAGGTACAAGTTAATTTTGATATTCCTGTATTTGAAGGACAGATAGATGCAGAAGCCCTAGAAAAATGGTTAACTCTGCTAGAAGGTTATTTCTCTGTTCACAATTTTTTCGACAGATAAAAGATCACCTTCACACTCCTTAAAGCTCTCCCTCATGTCAAACATTGGTGGGAAACTTACTGGGAGAAAAGTTCCACAGAGGAGTCTGGAATATATGGGACCGATCCCACTTGGGAATTTTTTGTGGATGTGGTAAAGGAACACTATTATCTTGTTGGAAACTATGAGGACCAGTACATGAGATGGACCACACTGCGACAAGAGAGGGGCCAAGCCATTTCAGAGTTCACCAATACCTTACATACCTTGGGCACCAAGCTCTGTATCAAATACTCTGAATGACATTTGGTTCTGAAATACCATGGGGCTCTACACAAATACATCCAAACTAAAATGGATTTTCTGGATATCTCATCACTCAGTGCTGCTTATCGATATGTTGTTAAAATTGAGCATAAATTTAAGCACTAGAACAAAAGAGAGTTTGGGTCTACAAATCCACAACAAACAAAGTATGACAAAGACAACCCTAACAGACAGTCTGCCGAAAGCCAGTCCAAGCCATAGGAAAAGAAGGGTCATGGAAAGACAAAGAAGGACACCGAAAAATGGTGCAATTTCCACAAAATCCTCTGGCACAACACCAATGAATGTCTCTCAAAACAATCATTGGTGGTCGAGATCAAAGACAAGGAGCCGAACCCTGATTCATAATCTGATTCTACTAGTAAATGATAGATCATTGACGAAGACCCCACTGCTATTGTCGTGACCGCAATAATTCAACCAGAAGAACCAACAGATCCTGAAGAGGGGGAACACCTTTTTCATTCACAGATGTGGGTGAAGGGGACCCCACTGCATTTTATTGTTGATAGCGGAAGACAAAAGAACCTCATCTCAACAGAGGTCATCAAATAGTTGGGATTGTCGACAACACCACACCTGCAACCATACAACATCGGGTGGCTTCGCCAAGGACAAGATCTTTGTGTCATCCAACAATGTCGATTATTATATGACATCCAGTCCTTCAAGGATGAGGTATTATGTGATGTTTCCCCACTGGATTTCTGTGATGTTCTCTTGGGCCAACCATATATGTGGAAGCGCCATGCTGTTTATGAGTCTCGACCCCGCAGTGCCATTGTTTCTTTGGGGGGTCATCTCTACAGAATACTAGAGGTAGTTCTAACTATTGTTCCACCTAAAACGTTCCACAATGTAATATCTCATACTTCAAAATTTAGCTTCTTCACAATCTGTTCAGAAGGAGAACAAAAGGACACTGCAACCACTACAACCTCACCCCAAGCACCTTCTATCCAACAGTAGCAGGTCAAAAAGGCTGAAGCAAAACAAAAATATTCCTTCTTCACACCATCCTCTCATGTATATCAACTTGTTTAACAACCTCAACCTCAACAGGTTCGTGACAGACTTCCACAAACTGAGTAACGCGATGTCTCCAACAAGACAAACAACTCACCAAGATGAAGATTCAACAAACGCTTTTCCCTCTCCCCCGGGAACTCAACAAAATGGAGACCATTGATTCCTAAGGAGGGAGGATTGATCCAGGTGTATATCGGTGGCCACCTACCTTTTCCAACTGGCTCAAAACAATTTTCTGGCAATTTTGGCAATTTACTATTTTTAGCAGGTTTTAACTTCCGGGGACATTTTGAGGGTCTAAATGAAGGTTTTTCGGGATCGAGATCCTCAATGATAGTCAAATGCATGATTGAGCCTCCAAAATTAATTTCCTTGATGATACCTTTCCAACGGGCTATCACACACCTAAAATTGAGATCGTATGCAAAAGTTACAACCCCGGGAAGTTGATGTACTAACTTACCCGGACAGGGCCCACATGACTTTTGGCGCTTCATCTCCTAGGGTTAGGTTTTTGGATGTCTAGGGTTTTTGGAATTCTATCTTATTGTAAAAATGCCTTCAGAGCCTCATTGTAACCATCTTCTTGTGAATGCGAGTAGTCGTCACATCTCTTCTCAGAGATAAGTTGCCACCATTCTAGCGAGTCTTTCACTCTGTATTTTTACAGTCTCTGTACATTTATTTCATTAATAGAAATCGTGTATTACTGTATATATGTGTTTATGGTTTCATATATGATATATATTTTTTTTATATTATTGATATTTGCGATATCTCATTGCATTTATTTATTATATCTCCGCTCTCATTTCGTGCCGAAAATAATACAGATCAATGGTATCAGAGCAGGCTGTTCTTGATCGTTTTTTCAGTGCATGTCCTCGATGAGGTCTGAGTATAGCAAGTTGGGTCTCGAGATTGTATATCTTGAAGACAATATCTCTCGCACACCCAAGAAACCCTCAATGGAGGAAGAAAATAAAAACGATGGAGCAGATGATCCTATCAGTCTGTTGCTTGAGCAAGCTCTCATGCGACAAAGGGACGAAATGATGGAGAATTTTTCCCACATCCTTGAATGCCTGTCGATAGTGATAGAAACATCTTCATCAAGTGACCACTTTGGAAGAACCTTGCCTTTCAAGGTAAAAGTTAATTTTGATATTCCCGTATTTGAAGGACAGATAGATGCAGAAGCCCTAGAAAAATGGTTAACTCTGGTAGAAGGTTATTTCTCTGTTCACAATTTTTCCGACAGAGAAAAGATCACCTTCGCACTCCTTAAAGTTCTACCTCATGTCAAAAATTGGTGGGAAACTTATTGGGAGAAAAGTTCCACAGAGGAGTCTGGAATATATGAGACCGATCCCACTTGGTATTTTTTTATGGACGTGGTAAAGGAACAATATTATCCTATTGGCAACTATGAGGACGAGTACATGAGATGGACCACACTATGGTAAGAGAGGGGCCAAGAAGTTTCAGAGTTCACCAATACCTTCCATACCTTGCGCACCAAGATGAGTATCAAAGACTCTGAATGACATTTGGTTCTGAAATACCATGGGGCTCTACACAGATACATCCAAACTGAAATGGATTTTCTGGATATCTCATCACTCGGTGCTTCTTATTGATATGCTATTAAAATCAAGTAGAAATTTAAGCACCAGAACAAACCAAAATTTGGGTCTGCAAATCCGCAACAACCAAAGTATGACAAAGACAACCCTAACAGATAGTCTCTTGAAAACCAGTCCAAACCACAGGAAAAGAAGGGTCACGGGAAGACAAATAAGGACATCGAAAAATGGTGCGATTTCCATAAAATCCACTAGAACAACACCGATGAATGTCACTCAAAACAATCATTGGTGGCCGAGATCAAAGACAAGGAGCTGAACCCTGATTCAAAATCTGATTCTACTGGTAAAGGACAAATGATTGACATAGACCTCACTACTATTGTCACGAATGCAACAATTCAACCAGAAGAACCAACAGATCCTAAAGAAGGGGAGTGCCTTTTTCATTCACAGATGTGGGTGAAGGGGACCCCGCTGCATTTTATTGTTGATAGTGGAAGCTAGAAGAACCTCATCTCAACATAGGTCATCAAACAGTTGGGATTGTCGACAATACCACACCTGCAACCATACAACATCGGGTGGCTTCGCCAAGGACGAGATATTCGTATCAACCAACAATGTCAATTGTCATACATCATCCAACCCTTCAAGGATGAGGTATTATGAGATGTTTCCCCACTGGATGTCTGTGATGTTCTCTTGGGCCAACCATATATGTGGAAGTGCCATGCTGTTTATGAGTGTCGACCCTGTAGTGTCATTGTTTCTTTGGGGGGTCATCTCTATAGAATACCAGAGGTAGTTGCGACTACTGTTCCACCTAAAAAGTTTCTCAAGGTAGTATATCATAATGCAAAATTTAGCTTCTGCACAATCTGTTCAGAAGGAGAACAGAAGGACACTACAACCACTACAGTCTTGCCCTAAGCACCTTCTATCCAACAGAAGTAGGTCGTCAAGGATGAAAAAAAACACATATATTCCTTCTTCACACCGCCCTCTCATGTATCTTGACTTGTTGAACAACCTCAACCTCAACAGGTTCGTGACATATTTCCACAAACTAAGCAGCGCGATGTCTCCAGCAAGACAAACAACTCACCAAGATGCAGATTCAAAAAACGCTTTCCCCTCTCCCTTGAAAACTCAACGCAATGGATACCATTGCTTCGTAAAGAGGGATGATTGATACAGGTGGATATCGGTGGCCACCCGCCTTTTCCAACTGGCTCAAAACAATTTTCTGGCAATTTTGGCAATTTACTATTTTTAGCAGGTTTTAACTTCCGGGGCCATTCTGAGGGCCTAAATGAAGGTTTTTCAGGATCAATATCCTCTATGATAGTTGAAGGCATGATTGAGCCCCCAAAATGAATCTTCTCAATGATACCTTTCCAACGGGCTATAACATGCCTAAAACAGAGATCGTATGCAAAAGTTACGACCCCGGGAAGTTGATGTACTAACTTACCCAAACGGGGCCCACATGACTTTTGGCGCTTCATCTCCTAGGGTTAGATTTTTGGATGTCTAAGGTTTTTGACATTCTTTCTTATTGTAAAAATTCTTTCAGAGCCTCATTGTAACCATCTTCTTGCGAATGTGAGTAGCCGTCACATCTCTTCTCAGAGATAAGCTGCCACCATTCTAGCGAGTCTTTCACTCTGTATTTTTACAGTCTCTATACATTTATTTCATTTATAGAAATTGTTTATTACTGTATATATGTGTTTATGGTTGCATATCTGATATATTTATTTTATATTATTGAATATCTGTGATGTCTCAGTGCATTTCTTTATTATATCTCTGCTCTCATTTCGTGCTGAAAATAATCCGGATCAATGGTATCAGAGCAGGCTGGTCTTGATTGTTTTTTCAGTGCATGTCCCTGACAAGGTCTGAGGATAGCAAGTTGGGTCTTGAGCTTGTCTCTCTTGAATAAAATCACTCTTGCACACCCAAGAAACCCTTAATGGTGGAAGAAAATAAAAATGACAGAACGAATGATCCTATTAGTCTGTTTCTTGAGCAAGCTCTCACGCGATAGAGGGACGAAATGATGGAGAATTTTTCCCAGATCCTTCAACACCTGCCGATAGAGATAGGCACATCTTCATCAAGCATCCACTTTGGAAGCACCTCGCCTTTCAAAGTACAAGTTAATTTAGATATTCCTGTATTTGAAGGACATATAGATGCATAAGCCCTAGAAAAATGGTTAACTCTGCTAGAAGGTTATTTCTCTGTTCACAATTTTTTCGACAGAGAAAAGATCACCTTCACACTCCTTAAATATCTCCCTCATGTCAAACATTGGCGGGAAACTTACTGGGATCAAAGTTCCACAGAGGAGTCTGGAATATATGGGACCGAGCTCGCTTGAGATTTTTTTGTGGACGCAGTAAAGGAACAATATTATCCTATTAGCAACTATGAGGACCAGTAGATGAGATGTACCACATTGTGGCAAGAGAGGGGCCAACCAGCTCCGGAGTTCACCAATACCTTCCATACCTTGCACACCAAGTTGGGTATCAAAGACGTCAAATGACATTTGGTTTTGAAATATCATGGGGCTCTACACAGATACATCCAAACTGAAATGGATTTTCTAGATATCTCATCACTCGGTGTTGCTTATCGACATGCTGTTAAAATCGAGCAGAAATTTTAGCACCAGAACAAACAGGAGTTTGGGTCTACAAATCCGCAACAACCAAATTATGACAAAGACATCCTTAAGAGACAGTCTCCCGAAAACTAGTCCAAGCCACAGGAAAAGAAGGGTCATGGGAATACAAATAAGGACACCGGAAAATGGTGCGATTTCCACAAAACCCCTTGGCACAACACCGATGAATTTCGCTCAAAACAATCATTGGTGGCTGAGATCAAAGACAAGGAGCCGAACCCTAATTCAGAATATGATTCTACTGGTAAAGGACAGATAATTGACGTAGACCCCACTGCTATTGTCATGACTGCAACAATTCAACCAAAAGAACCAACATATCCTGAAGAGGGGGAGCACCTTTTTCATTCACAGATGTGAGTGAAGGGGACCCCGCTGCATTTTATTGTTGATAGCGGAAGCGAGAAGAACCTCATCTCAACAGAGGTCGTCAAACAATTGGGATTATCGACAACACCACAACCACAACCATACAACATCGGGTGGCTTCACCAAGGATGAGATCTTCATGTCAACCAACAGTGTCGATTGTCATATGACATCCATCCCTTCAAGGATGAGGTATTATGTGATGTTTCCCCACTGGATGTTTGTGATGTTCTCTTGGGCCAACCATATATGTGGAAGCACCATGCTGTTTATGAGTCTCGACCCCATAGTGTCATTGTTTCATAGGGGGTCATCTCTATAGAATACCAAAGGTAGTTCCGACTACTGTTCCACCTAAAAAGTGCCGCAAGGTAGTATCTCATACTGCAAAATTTAGCTTCTTCACAATCTGTTCAGAAGGAGAACAAAAGGACACTGCAACCACTACAGCCTCGCCCCAAGAACCTTCTATCCAATAGAAGAAGGTCGAAAAGCCTTCAACAAAACATAAAGATTCCTTCTTCACATCGTCCTCTCATGTATCTCAACTTGTTGAAAAACCTCAACCTCAACAGGTTCGTGACAGACTTCCACAAACTCAGCAACACGATGTCTCCAGCAAGACAAGCAGTGCACCAAGATGCAGATTCAACAAACGATTTTCCCTCTCCCCCGGGAACTCAATGCAATGGAGACCATTTATTCCTAAGAAGGGAAGATTGATCTAGGTGGATATCGGTGGCCACCTGCCTTTTCCAACTGGCTCAAAATAATTTTCTGGCAATTTTGGCAATTTACTGTTTTTAGTAGGTTTTAACTTCCAGGGCCATTTTGAGGGACTAAATGAAGGTTTTTTGGGATCGAGCTCCTCTATGATAGACAAAGGGATAATTGAGCCCCCAAAATGAATCTCCTTAATGATACATTTCCAATGGGCTATCACCCGCCTAAAACAGAGATCTTATGCAAAAGTTACGACCGTCGGAAGTTGATGTACTAACTTACCCAAATGGGGCCCACATGACTTTTGGCACTTCATCTCCTAGGGTTAGGTTTTTGGATGTATATGGTTTTTGGAATTCTTTATTATTGTAAAAATTCCTTCAGAGCCTCATTTTAACCATCTTATTGCGAATGCGAGTAGCCGTCACATCTCTTCTCAGATATAAGCTGCCACCATTCTAGCAAGTCTTTCACTCTGTATTTTTATAGTCTCTGTACATTTCTTTCATTAATAGAAATCATGTATTACTGTATATTTGTGTTTATGGTTGCATCTCTGATATATTTCTATTATATTATTGAATATCTGCGATATCTCAGTGCATTGCTTTATTATATCTCCGCTCTCATTTCGTGCCAAAAATAATCTGGATTAGCGGTATCAGAGCATGCTGTTCTTGATCATTTTTTCAGTGCATGTCCCCGATGAGGTCCGAGTATAGCAAGTTGGGTCTCGAGCTTATATCTCTTGAATACAATCTCTCTCGCACACCCAATAAACCCTCAATGGCGAAAGAAAAGAAAAACGACAGAGAAGACGATCCTATCAGTCTGTTGCTTGAGCAAGCTCTCACGCGAGAGAGGGACGAAATGATGGAGAATATTTCCCACATCCTTCAACGCCTATCAATAGTGACAGACGCATATTCATCAAGCAACCACTTTGGAAGCACATCTCCTTTAAAGGTACAAGTTAATTTTGATATTCCTGTATTTGAAGGACAGATAGATGAAGAAGCCCTAGAAAAATGATTAACTCTGCTAGAAGGTTATTTCTCTGTTCAAAATTTTTCCGACAGAGAAAAGATCACCTTCACACTCCTAAAATATCTCCCTCATTTCAAACATTGGTGGGAAACTTACTGGGAGAAAAGTTTCACAGAGGAGTCTGGAATATATGGGACCGAGCCCACTTAGGATTTTTTTGTGGACGTGGTAAAGGGATAGTATTATCCTGTTGGAAACTATGAGGACCAGTACATGAGATGGACCACACTGCAGCAAGAGAGGGGCCAAGCAGTTCTGGAGTTCTCCAATAACTTCCATACCTTGCGTAACAAGATGGGTATCAAAGACTCCAAACAACATTTGGTTCTGAAATATTGTGGGACTCTACACAGATACATCCAAACTGAAATGGATTTTTTGGATATCTCATCACTCGGTGCTGCTTATCGATATGCTGTTAAAATCGAGAAGAAGTTTAAGCACTAGAACAAATGAGAGTTCGAGTCTGCAAATCCGCAACAACCAAAGTATGACAAAGACATCCCTAATGGACAGTCTCCAGAAAACCATTCTAAGCCATAGGAAAAGAAGGGTCATGGGAAGACAAAGAAGGACATCGAAAAATGGTGCGATTTCCACAAAATCCCCTAGCACAACACCGATGAATGTCACTCAAAAAAATCATTGGTGGCCGAGATCAAAGACAAGGAGCTGAACCCTAATTCAGAATCTGATTCTACTGATAAAGGATAGATCATTGACGTAGACCCCACTGCAATTGTCATGACCACAACAATTCAACCAGAAGAACCAATAGATCTTGAAGAGGGGGAGTGCCTTTTTCATTCACAGATGTGGGTGAAGGGGACCCCGCTGTATTTTATTGTTGATAGCAGAAGCCAGAAGAACCTCATCTCAACAAAGGTCGTCAAACAGTTGGAATTGTCGACAACACCACACCCCCAACCATACAACATCGGGTGGCTTCGCCAAGGACAAGATATTCATGTCAACCAACAATGTCTATTGTCATACGACATCCAGCCCTTCAAGGATGAGGTATTATGTGATGTTTCCCCACTGGATGTTTGTGATGTTCTCTTGGGCCAACCATATATGTGGAAGCTCCATTCTATTTATGAGTGTTGACCCCGCAATGTCATTGTTTCTCTGGGGGGTCATCTCTACAGAATAACAAAGGTAGTTCCGACTACTGTTCCACCTAAAAAGTGCTGCAAGGTAGTACATCATACTACAAAATTTAGCTTCTTCACAATCTGTTCAAAAGGAGAAAAGAAGGACACTGCAACCACTACAGCCTCGCTCCAAGCACCTTATATCCAACAGAAGAAGGTAGACGAGGCTGCAGCAAAATGCAAATATTCCTTCTTCACACTGTCCTCTCATGTATCTCTACTTTTTGAACAACCTCAACCTCAATAGGTTTGTGACAAACTTCCACAAACTGAGTAACACGACGTCTCTAGTAAGACAAGCAGCTCACTAAGATGCAAATTCAACAAACTCTTTTCCCTCTCCCCTGGGAACTCAACGAAATGGAGACCATTTCTTCCTAAGGAGGGAGGATTGATCCAGGTGGATATCGGTGGCCACCCGCCTTTTTCAACTGGCTTAAAACAATTTTTTGGCAATTTTGGCAATTTACTATTTTTAGCAGGTTTTAACTTTTGGGGCCATTTTGAGGGCTTAAATGAGGGTTTTTTGAGATATATCTCTTCTATGATATTTTAAGGAATAATTTATCCCTCAAAATGAATCTCCTCGATGATACCTTTCCAATGGGCTATCACATGCCTAAAATGAAGATCGTATGCAAAAGTTACGACCACTAGAAGTTGATGTACTAACTTACCCAAACGAGGCCCACATGAATTTTGGCGCTTCATCTCCTAGGGTTAGGTTTTTGGATGTCTAGGGTTTTTGGCATTCTTGCTTATTGTAAAAATTCCCTCAGAGCCTCATTGTAACCATCTTATTTTGAATGCGAGTAGCCGTCACATCTCTTCTTAGAGATAAGCTGCCACCATTCTAGCGAGTCTTTCACTCTGTATTTTTACAGTCTCTGTACATTTCTTTCATTAATAGAAATTGTGTATTACTGTATATATGTGTTTATGGTTGCATCTATGATATATTTCTATTATATTATTGAATATATGCGATATCTCAGTGCATTTCTTTATTATATCTCCACTCTCATTTCGTGCCGAAAATAATCCGGATCATTTGGGTGCCCTATTTTAGCTACTGGTATTTTCCACTCCTCTTCCCAGTCATTCACAATTAGGAAAAAATCTTTTGGTGTCAACCTATATTTGGTTGGAAATCACTGGGACATTGGGTCCTTCCTTTCCTGCACATACATGTGGTGCATGCCTTCTTTGAAATGCACAATATCCTTATATGTTTCCACCATCTCTGCTGATATGCACGGTGTGTGTGCAACTAGATACATGATATTTTCCAAGTATACAAAAAATATGGCATTAGTGTGTTTTTGTCTTCCCTTAATCATCATTTTCCATAAGTTGGCATTTCTCCCTACCATATTACCTCTTGCAAATGTTCCCATGCGCTGATAGTAGCATGGTTCCTGCCATTTGACTAGTGCAATAAAAATCAACAACCATGCGTATTGAAATTATGTGCCCTTTTCCTAGGCCTCAATACAATCTTGAAGAAATTGGTTCACTAAGAAGGTGGCCCAGTGCATTTGAACCCATTCAACACATTTTTCTATAGTTTCAATTACGATAGTCGATACTTTTTTCTTCCTACATTTGTGCATCAACTTATAGGATATTACCTGCATTGGAAACTGAACATTGGTGTCAATGATTTTTTTAACATCTAGTCCCCTTTTTCTCTTGAATGCCTGGAAATTTTCCTTGATCGATTCTGAGATGGATCTCTCTCCTACCTTATTAAAAAAATGGTCAGATCCTCACCAGATTTTGGGAGCTCTATAATTCATGCAATCAATGCGATATTAATTGAGACTGGGGGGTCAAGCCACAATGTCCCCCCATGGACACAACTGAGTAATAAATTCACATACACATTAATTTACAGACTACATCCAAAGTGTGGGATGTCCAACAGGTTCAATATGCCCACCTTCTCCAACCCTGTTGCCGACACCTGTGGCTCCAACACTATTGTTGATGTGCCAGAAAAGATCTTAGTACAAGTATTTTTCTCCGGCCAACTATGGGAATTTATGTTCGTCAGTGATATCATGATCCATGAACTTGAGGTCGAAAATCTTGCTGAGCATATCTCTTTCAATTCTTACACCAGGTCGAACTGGTGATGTTACTAGTGGGTATTTCCCATTTGCTGGTACGTTGATTGGTGGCGTGTTGTCCATCCTAGGTGGGATGTAATTTATATGGAAGATGGCTTGTGAAACCAAAGCCAAAGCTCTACCTCCCGACCACTGGTGTATCTACTAGTCGTTTTGACTCTTTCCACGTTGCTGTTGATGACGCTCCAACTTTTGGCAGGGCCATCTGTGTTATGCATCCAGTTCCTTAACTAGTGTTGTGTATGTTCGCTGGTAGCTGTATCTCGGTTCTGATGCACTCAAATTCACTCTAGTTTTCTCTAGTTCGCTCACTCTTACATGAAAAAATGATTTACGCTTAGTGACCCTCCACTATTTTTGTGCCATATTTCCAACTATGCATGTCTCATCCTGCCTTAACTAACTTGTCCAATTCGCCAACGGAGTTGATAAATGTGGATTTATTACCAAATCCATTGTGTGAGTTTTTCCTTGTACTATCAATCTGTCATGATTTACAACAAATTTTGTGATTCAACATTATAGGGCATCTTTATGACCTATCATTCCCGCTTCATAGCCGTCGTTTTCGTGCTTTGATGCTTCCAACAGTCTTATCAATGCCAAAATACACATTTGTTCTTTCTTTTGCATCTGTTTGCTTCAAAGTATTTTTCTTCTACACCTTATTTTCTGACTTAGTGCAGTTCTATCCTAATACATGATAACCATTCCTTCTACGCAATATCCTATGCCTTGCACTCTATAATGTTTTTCTCTTTTCTATATCTACTTTTTATTTGTTTTTCTGTGTTTTTCCTTCCTACTTTAGTACAACTAATATGATACATTTGTTCGAGTGCAACACATATTACTGCGCATATTGTCATACATCTCTTTAGAGTTTCAATTGACTTCCATTCACCATTCCTCCAAGGACTTATCAATTCAGGGTTTCCAACTACGCAATACCTCTCTCTGTTACATGTTGAATCACATAGGGTCCTAACAAGTGCATTCTAAACTTTCCTGGATGATGCATAAACTTGTTATCATAGAGTAATACCAAATATCCTACTCGAAACTTTTTCTGTTTGATTTGTCAAGCATGTCAAGCCTTCTCTCTTGACTTCTAAACTTGCTGATGGAAACCTGTGACAAAACGATCTTCCTCAAGTTCCACTAATTGTACCAATCTCTCCTCTATTGTGCCAGATTCCAATAGATCAATGATCACTACAATGCACAAGATAGGTAGAATAAAATCCATTGATATCACTGCTTCTTTCCCATAGACAAACCTGAAAGGTGTTTGACCTGTCAACTTTTTACTTGTAGTCCTGTACGCCAATAACATTGCAAGAAATATTAAGTCCCAATCGTCTCTACCTACATTGCAAATATTTGTCAATACATTCTCCAAGATTTTATTGAAAGATTCCACTGTCCCATTGGATTAAGGATGATACATGGTACTCTTCTGATGATGATTTTGAAACTACTTAGTCAATGATGCAATTGTCTTATTCAGAAAGTGGGTTCCTTGATCACTAAGTAATATGCGGAGACATCCAAACCTTGTGACTACATTCTCAAAAATAAAACCTCACAACATTTTTCGTGGTGCAATTTGTAATTGGGGTTGCTTCTTCCCATCTTGTCAAATACTCAGTTGAAGTGATAATGTACATTTCCCTTGATATTCTTGCTTGTGGATTGGTTGGCCCTACAAATTCTATGGCCCATTTATCAAACGATTGCAATGAAAATTATGGATTTAAAGGCATCTCATCCCTCCTAGATGGATTTCCTACTCTTTTCCATACATCTTATGACTAACCGTATTCCTTAGCATCTTTGTGAAGTGTAATGCATGAGATTCCTGCACACAAAATATTTTGGGCATTTTCTCTCCCTGCATAATGTCCACCCAACTTGTATAAATTCCTTGCAATCAACTGATAATTTGTTTCTTTCACTACTAGTTGTTTCTTTCTTTCCATTGTCATATCTGATGGATTCATGCATGCACTTAGAAATTGTACGATGTCCAAGAAGTAATCATCCACCACATTTTTGCAAATAACTGTGTATCTGGTAGGATGTCATCTAAACTTCCTACATCTTCTCTTGATAGTATGCAATATAGATGATATGGTCCTGCATTTAGCTTCCCTGGTTTTACTATAACCTCAAAATTGTATTCTTGGAACAATAGTAGCCATCTACATATTCTCCCCCCCAACACTGGTTTATTCACTAGGTATTTTAATGCAGAATGGTCTATATACATCTTAAAGTGAGACCCTAATAAATAATGTCTGAACTTCTATAGCACATAGAAAATTTCCAATCCTTCGCGTTCCACGATAGTATAATTCTTCTATGCTATGTACAACTTCCTACTTTAAAAATAAATTTGGTGATCTATTTCTTCCTCCTCTGGTTGAGATAGTATTGTGCCCAACGCTATGGACGATGCATCGACATGTACATGGAAGTCTTTGTTCCAATCTAGAAAGATCAAAATTGGTGCGGTTACTAGTTTTTAATTTAAGGTGTCCAACCCTTTTTGATAGTCCTCGTTCCATTGAAACTTTTCTTCCTTCTTCAACAAATTTTCCATTGGTGTTGTGATCTGCGTGTATCCCTTAATAAATTTTATGTAATATCCTATGTGACTGAGAGTTTCCCTCAACTATCTGATTGATGTAGGTGGTTATAACTCTAGAATCACTACAATCTTGGATGGATCTACTAGTAATCCTTGCTTGTATACTACATGTCCCAACAAAATTCCAAATGATGCACAAAAAATAAACTTCTTCAGGTTTAGCGAAATATGACACTGTCTACACCTGTCCAACATCATCCTGAGTAATTCTATGTGATCCTTCAGTAGAATGAAAATTGTCTAATAATATAAGTACACTTCTAAGAACTTATGAATAAATTCCTTGAATGTTGGAACCAAAACTCTGGAAAACACTGCAGGGGAATTCTTTAGTCCAAAGGGAATTATTGTATATTGATAACTCCCCCACTCTGTTGTGAACATATTCTTGTGTGGGTATTCCTGCACAATTTTTATCTAATGTTACCCCAAGAATCCATCTATAAAAGAGTAAGTTTATTTTCCACCTGCATTCTCTAGTACCTCATCTATGAATGGTGTTGGAAATGGGTCATGTAAACATGCGTCATTCAAATTTATCAGATCCACGCAGATCCTGATTCCTCCTGTCTTTTTGTATTGTAATACCATTGGACCAATCCAATAAGATTATTCTACCGGTTCATTGATTCTTGCATCCAACATCCTGTCTATTTCATCTTTCACCTTCTCTTTGTACTTTGGATTTAACTTGTAAGGCCTCTGTCGCACTGTCTTAGCACCTGGTTTAAGTGGCATCTTCATCTCACCTAAGTCTCCCACTATCCCCTTCATCTATGAGAATTTAGTTGGGAATAGGTCTTGATATTATCATAGTAAGTCTACAATTTTATCTACTATCCCATTGCTCCAATAGTCTCCTTTCCATACATGATTTTAGGGGCGAAATTTCACTCATGGGCGAAATTAAGGGGCCTCCAATTTTTTATTGGGCAATTTTTTTGTATTTGAGTGATTTTTTTAAACTTATATCATTAGCCCATAATTTATTTTAGGGGAAAAATCGTGTACAGGGTTAGCCCATATTTTTAGGAGGGATAGAGGAAAAAAAATTATATTTCGCCCCTGAAATTTGGAGGGACAAGCTTCCATTAGCCAAATTTCTAGAAGTATGGAAATTTCTGATAACATCTTCACCCTGCCATTTCGTAAAATTGGGGTTTATGGTTTAATTCACCATAATTTTGTGGTATGGGCATCGGGTAGCTACAATCTTCCCTTTGCCCGATTTCCAAAGAAAAGGGAGATTTCTGAGAGCATTTTGGCCCTCCCACATGGTATAAATTATATGGGATCTGCCCATATATGCATTCCCCAGTTTACATCTTTGTGCTTATTTGAATTTCACCTTTGGGCCTTGATGGAACAGAGGTTTATGGTTTTACCTTTCATATCTTCGATTTTCTTTGTGCTACTGCATATTTTCCCTTTGGGCCTTGACGAAATAGAAGAAAGGGGGCTGGGTTACTCCCAGGTTCGGCCGAGGCACCATATTTTGTTAGCCTTCCAAGAGAGGAGGACCCCGCTCGGTTCTGAGGCTTGACCAAACTGGAAAAATTGTATATATGATTCTCTATGGTATGATGAATAGTGCACCACATTTGGATTTGTAAAAAATGAACCATTGATTAATATATGTATTTTTTTTGTCTCATGTTGTTTCATGTAAGATAGGTGAAAAAATATTGTGGTCATTGGAAATTCCATTGTGATTATCTGACAAATGAGGAAGCTCTCAAAAGTGATATCCTCAAGCTTGTACATACTAGTAGAAAGAGAAAAATGAATATTTGTCCATTTTTAACAAATAACCTTTTACCATGTCCTTCACCATCTAAACTATGAAGTAGATGCCATGGGAAACATGGGTACTATTTTGAATTAGGGTCAAATGATCCAAAATGGGGAGGGGTGAGGGGGATTCTTTTTTAATATCTCTCATGATTATTACAACTATGAAATATGGTATGAACAACCAAATTGAATTAAGGGACAAGCGGAAATTGAAATGTCCATGGAAATGTGTTTAACTCACTCCATGCCCCTTATAATCTTGTAATTCATCAACATACTTGAGGCTTTAATGGAGGGAGGAACAAGCTTGGTTATAGTGCCCTCCTAGCCTAGTAATAACTTTCAAATGGAGGGTCAAATCTACTAAAGGTTTTTTCAATTCAAAGAGTTCGATTTTGAAGAGGTAGTAAAGCCAAGGAAGTAAAATGTGGGCCCAATCATCATTCCGAGATACATAATAGTTAAACCACAGTGACAGTTCATGAACTACCCAATGTTGGTCTCTTTCATGTGGAATTCATATCAAACTTCTTTGAAGAGCTCATTGAATTCCCCAATTCATTTTTAGCACCTAAGGATTATGATTAGTGTTGGCAAAGGAAGCTAGTGGTACATGTGACAAATTATCACTTGATAACATGGAAGTTGTATAAATTGGTGATGGATGGGATTCTAAGGAGATGCATGATGGATTATTTGTGGATGATGGTATTACACAAAACCAACATGAGAAACATGCCACCATGTACAATACCAATTAAGTCAAGGGCATGATGGGCTATGAATCTAAAAGTTGAGGTAGGAGAAGACCCCCATTCGATAGGTACAATAATGAGTTTACCTAGAGGAGGTACTCAACCTATGGGTGCATTCTAGCAAGGATGAGCATTTTAATTGATATGTGGAGCAGGTGCAACTGATGGATTATGATATCCATGACCTCGCCTTGTTCCTTGAATTTTCCCTAGAAAAATACTCAAAACTAAGGAGGGACTAGACCATACTCTTATCATTATTCAAGCCATTGTTTAAATATAGGATCACCATTCTCCTGCATGTCCCATGCTTGGGGACTTCTCCAATGATAAGAAAGTGTGCATGGCTACTATTGTCGTGGACTCAAGTAGGTGGGATTTGGCTAGAAATCCCTCTTAGTGATAATAGTATGCATGTTGTTACCAGATAGTCCTAGGATGGGAAGGATGCCAATGATGCATTCACTACTAGGTTCCAAGTACTATAGGATGAGACAGTCATAGAAGAAAAAATAGATCCATTCCTAAAATAAGGCACAAAGAAGAAAGGTCGGGGATATGAAAAGATCCTAAAACAGAGCACTAATGATATGGCACACTAAAACAAAGCACTAATGAGAAATCATCCAAAGCATTACAAGGATCATAAAATACTTTCTCAATAGTCTGCAACATTCAAATTTATATGCTCTACTCTCTTGTCCAAAATGGGTATATCCTAGGCTTGTACGAGTACTATAAAGGAATTTTTCAATTACAATACGAATTCAACATGAACATGAAGCCTGAGTTAGCACCATGCAACATAACAAAATAGTCCTCCTAACTAATGAGACATTACCAACCAAGATCAAACAAACCAAAAGGTTCCAAAACAATCATCCATACAAGAAAAATCACTTGGGTCAACTTCAAAATGACACCAATAGGTATACCTACAACATTACAAGTTTTGATCCTTATTGATGGTAGTTTCAAAACATTAGATAGTTTATAGGTCATACCAATGTTCCAAGTCAATGAAATATATCAAGGTATTATATTCAAATATTTCAAACCTCCACTTATAAATTCAACACTTCATCACAACATTTAAACCATCATACCTATCCTCCCATGCATAAAATTTAGTAGACATGCAACCTTGATCCAACATGTGTATCACTCAATCTCTCAAATCCATTCACTTTATATCAAAAATCCATCCATTTCATACCTTTTCCACTATTACTAGTCATTACCATCCACTCCCGTACTAAAAAAACACTAAAAATCCAAAATGGTGCACTAAAATCAAATAGCTATAAGAAGCATGCAATTTTCACTGCTATCTGAGGCTACATGACATGAAATCTATTAACAATTTATCAGTCAGTAAGGTAGGGAAGATGTTATCCAAAATGGTGTTGTAGACGTATAGGATATGAGATTGCTAAAAGTAGGTGATTCAAATCTTGACATCTTCACAACAAGGGTAAAACTAAATCTGGTGAGGTATCTCATGAATAAGGTCCTATAGAGTGTTCTAGAGGCATAGGACCAAAACCAAGACTTCCATTATGGGAGTTTTCTACTAATGGTTACCTTCTCATAGTGGGTAAAACCAGTAGACATTGAAGTTTTGATGGGATCTTGAGTCTAAGTTTGTTTCAACCAAGTATGAATCCCTAACCTAGTCAACAGAATCTATAACCTAGGTTGTCATTGACACTATCTTTGAAAGTTATTACTAGGCTAGGAGGGTCCTAAGATACTCCTCTACCATGGACATTCTTTGCTAAAAATATTACATGAGATATGGCACACTGCCAAATAATGAACAAGATCTTATCTTCATGAAACAGATCCTAAAGCAGATCACTAATGATATGGCACACTAAAACAGAGCACCAATGAGCAATCATCCAAAGCATTAGAAGGGTCCTAAAATAGTTTGTCAATAGTCTGCAACATGCAAATTTATATGCCCTACTCTCTTGTCCAAAATGAGTATATCCTATGCTTGTACGAGTACTATAAAGGAATTGTACAATTACAATACGAATTTAGAATTAACATGCAACCTGAGTTAGCACCATGCAACATGACATAATAGTCCTCTTAACTAATGAGACATTACCAACCAATATCAAACAAACAAAAATGTGCCAAAACAATCATCCATACAAGAAAAATCACTTGGGTCAATTTCAAAATGAAACCTATAGGCATACCTACAACATTACAAGTTTTGATCCGTATTGATGGTAGTTTCAAAACATTGGATATTTTATAGGTCATACCAGTGTTCCAAGTCAATGGAATATATCAAGGTATGATATTCAAATATTTCAAACCTCCACTTATAAATTCAACACTTCATCACAACATTTAAACCATCATATCTATCCTCCCATGCATAAAATTTAGTAGACATGCAACCTTCATCCAACATGTGCATCAATCAATCTCTCAAATCCATTCACTTCATATCAAAAATCCATCTAGATTCCATTTCATACCTTTTCCACTATTACTAGTCATTACCATCCACTCCCATACTAAAAAAACACTAAAAATCCAAAATGGTGCACTAAAATCACATAGTTATAAGAAGCATGCAATTTGCACTGCTATATGAGGCTATATGACATGGAATCTATTAACAATTTATCAGTCAGTAAGGTAGGAAAGATGTTATCCACAAGGGTGTTGTAGACCTACAGGATATGAGATTGCTAAAAGTAGGTGATTCAAATCTTGACATCTTCGCAACCAAGGTAAAACTAAATCTGGTGAGGTATCTCATGAATAAGGTCTTATAGAGTGTTCTAGAGGCATAGGACCAGAACCAAGACTTCCATTATGGGAGTTTTCTACTAATGATTACCTTCTCATACTGGGTAAAACTAGTAGACATTGAAATTTTGATAGGATCTCGAGTCTAAGTTTGTTTAAACCAAGTATGAATACCTAACCTAGTCAACAGACTCTATAACCAAGGTTGGAATTGACACTATGATGCAGGAGCATCGTAAGTAGCCAGCCAAGCAATCATAAAGGTGGAAGACAGCTGGAAAAGCGCAACACACATTTTGCACATTTTGAAATGTTTTTGAAAAAATAATGAGCAGATATTAATGTAGTAGTTAAAGGAAGAGTACTTGCATGTTGTAAACAAATCTTGAGCGATTTGCTCTCATCTGTTGGAGGTAATAGACATTAAGTCTGTTTAATAAAAGTAGGTAGATTTGAATTAAGAGATTAGATAGTTTTAGAAGCGTAGGAGGGAAAACGGATATAGACACCCTCACCCTTGTATTATTGTATCAGTAGAGGAAGAACATTGTTAAGAGCATTCATATTTTCATAAGCTGTTGAGCTATAGCAGAGAGCTATAGACAAGAACCCATGTACAGGAGCACTTGAGTTAATATATAAAGCTTTGACTCAATTTTCATGGTGTTGTGATGCTTATTGTTTACATTTGTTGAATGGTATGTTTACAGATGTTTGTTTTCTCTATTATGCATTTGTTTCAATGCTATGTTGTGTGTATGATTTCATGGTGAATGTATGAAGTCTGAGAGGGGAGAAGAATGAGTTTCAATTGTTTCTCTTCTTGAGAATTCCTGCAAGGAGTGCAGTGAAATGTTTGCAAGATGTGCGTTGACAAGAGTCTGAGTTTTATCTCAGAAAGCTCAGGAGAGATACTGTTGTTCTCATTTCCTGCAGCAGTGCAGGTGAGGCACATAGTCGTGCAAGGTGTGCACAAGCTACTTGAAGCCTTGGAAGTTATCCGCTAAGGTGAAAGTTGAAAGATTTCTGTTGCAAGGAGTGCACAGGGTCAAAGACTCAAATAACCAGGGGTTATTTGAAAGATTTCCGCAAGGAGTGCGAACAGGATCTCTCTTGGAGACTTAAAGTTCACAAGTGAAAGATTGGGATGGTTAGTACCTTTGAAGATTTCAAAGGAATATGGGGAGAGAAATCATTGCGTAGAAGTTAAGTTCAGTGGAAGGACGCCAAGTCATTTTGGCCAGAGATTCTTGAGGAGTGAATCAGACGGTCATAATTCTCTGTGGAGAACTCGCGCAGTCGCGAGGACCTTAGGATCTAGAGGAGCTGCAAGGTGGTTAGGAGTTGGACGAATCCGCCACCCTGACATCAAGAATCAACGTGGACCATTGATCGTGTTCTGTCTGAGCCGTCAAACCATTTTGGGAATTTGGGACCCGTAAGTTGGGAGTGCAGGTCAAAACCCTTGGTTAGTCAAACTCCTGGTTTGTGAAAAGGATAATCAAGTGTGAAATTTCGGTATTTCGGGGTTCGACATACCAAGAATATTGATGACAAGGAGCCAGGGCGCTTAGCATCAAAAATCCCGAAGTTTTGAAACACGATGTGCCTTGAGGTGAATTTTGGGATTTCGACATTTCGGCACTTCGGGTGTCGGGAAGTAGAGGAGACAATGATCTTTGGAATCGAGAGTTTCAAACTCCCGGTTCGCGAAAAGCTGAAAGATCCCGAGTCATCGGATCATGGAGGATATCAGTCGTAGATCAAGTTGGAGGTGAGGTTTCGGGAATTCAGAGATCGAAGTTTCGGGAGGTGAGGAACCTTTCTGCTGTGGATCTCACAAGTCCTGAAATCCCAAAGAGTGAAAGGAAAAATTCTTGAAAACATTGAAGGACAATAGCTGTGGGACCAATCGGGTTTCGGGGTTCCGGGAGTCAAGAGACAAAGTTGCATGTCAACGCAACTCCCGAAATCACGAAGAGAAAAAAGGCGGAAGTAGGGTCCCAAGTACCAGTTGGAGGATATGTGTGATGTAAGCTGAAAGAGGTGGTCGAGTTTCGGTGAAAGTCCCGAAAGACCATCGATCTCGCCAAAAAGGGGAAAATTTCGGAGACCGGGAAATCATAAGGGAAGAGGAGAGAGTGTTGGTCGATCACTCAAGTCCTGAAAAGTCGAAATAAGTGGCACCAAGAGGCGTGTGTTTGGTGTATTGAAGGAGTCAACTCTCGTTGACGTTTCGAGTTTCAGAGGTTGAAGAGACAAGGGGCTCGACAACAGGATTTGTGAAATCATGAAATCCGAAATCCTGAAAGGGAAAAATCCCTAATCACATTTGTTGGTCGGTTGTGGAGTTATCGTCGATGTTTAATCACGTAGGCATAACTCAAAAGGACCTATGGAATACACCTGTTTGTGTGTGTGAAGTATTCCCTGCGGGGAAACCAAAGAGTCAATCTGACTTAGGGGAAGATTTGGAACGATCCTAAGACAAGGAGGTAGCGCAGAACTTGCTGAGGTAGGGCGTGCTGTGCCAATTGTGGTATCAGAGCTCATAACAAGTTCTTTGCTTTCTGTAGCAGAGAGAAAAGAGGAACATTTTACAGCCATGCTGCCGAGAAGAAGAGATAGGCCAATGCCTGATCTAGTAGTGGAAAGATAAATGCATGAGTTACGTGCCAGCCTTGATGCTATGGAGACAGGACATAGGTGCATAGTCGATGCTGGGGATATCAACAAAGCCGAAAGTGAAAATGAAGCTAGAAACGAAGAAGGAGAAGTTGCAGTCGAAGATGCTTCAGATGAACGCCTATTCAGGGTTGTTGCAAGGATAGGTGCCAGAGAGAAAATGGACATTCCAGTGTATGAGGGAAACTTGGATGTGGAAGAGCTTCTAGACTAGATTAGATGATCAGGGGATCAAATGTTGCTAAAAAATTCAAAGTGCTCGGAATCGCTTCAAACCAGACGAGAGCGTAGGCCTCGTCGTTGCAAACCCAATGCAACTCGTTTCGTCTCAAATGGACGTCGGGAGCGAGAGATATTGCAATCTGTTCATCAAGTCAAACAGGCAAAAAAAATGATGCTGACTGTACAGTCCGTACAGTCTGTACGGGCTGATGTGGCAGGGCCGTACAGACCCTACGATGATGTGGCAGGAGTGACGTGGCAAGTTTTTGTTGGTTGATAGTTGTCGAATCAGATGGTGACACGTGGCATTTCATTGGCTAATGGTAAGGTGCCACGTGGCCCAATCATGGGATGCCACGTGGCACCATTTTATTGGTTTATGTTAGTTATGTAAAACTATTAGAGTCTGTGGGGTTCGACCCCCGGACCTCCCACACTGTATAGCTTTAACAAACTTTGACCGACCATTGGGTTACACTTTATGACTTGTAATATATATGTGTTTGATTATATTTCAAATCAAATATTGTAACCATTGGAGGGGGGTCAGGCCGGGGCTTAGCCCCGGCTCGTGGTCATTTGACTTTGATATGCCCATACCATATATGTTACGTATATAACGGTTGGCACGCGGTTGCAACAAAGTTTGAACACTGGCCATGGTATATATGCAAAGCGCGTGGTTTATGTTTTGTTAAGCCACGGTTTTATGGTTTACATGTGACCATGTATGGAGTGCGGGGGGGAGTTAAACGGTTGTAACGACTTAACCACTTTTTACCATGCGCGCGGTCACATGACCCTTATACGCCCATGAGCTAGGCGGTTAGGGGCTGGCGCGCCCTTAACCGTCCTACAGTTTGCACCATTGGCACGGTTGTGCTCGGTGCTGGGTTTTCACGCCTTATATTGCGTGTGAGCCAGGTTCACACAACAAGGGTGCTTTTTGTAGATGCAGAGACAACAAGCTTGAAGGGGAGACTTCCAGGAGGCCTAACTTCTTCGTTTTTCGACCGATTGAGGTGCCGAAAGAGCCCAGACAGGGGTTTTTGGATGCTCGGAAGCCATTGGAGTAGTCGATTTGTCAGTTTGAGCATTGTAAGACATGTTTTTGAGCACTTTTGAGAAATTAATAATAATGATCCATTGGAATATGTACCAAGAGATGTAGCCCAAGAGAGGGGTGAACTCCTTTATCAATTGCTGTGTTTATGTGCTTATGTTCATTGATTATGCTGATGTCTATGTGTATTTTTTCATAAGTAATCATTTAATCTATGTGTTGCAAAATGATCCTTTTTCTTTAAACACATAACATTTACATTGCAAATAATTTCAAGTATTTCAAGTCTTCTTCATTTTTAGATCAAGTTGGTATCAGAGCACTGGTTTTTGAAGACTTGATTGTTTGCAAGTTTTGTTTCTGATGCTCACAAGGTTGAAACTCACAAGAGGAGAAGGTCAACTTGTGGAGCCAAGTTCTCATCCGAAAAGGAGGAAGCATATACCATCATCACAAGTTTCAGGGAGGCATTCACCAAGCATGGCTCATGCAGAAAGTCATGAACGTGTTCCTGCAGAAAATGAAGATCTCAGATAGGCTGTCATGGAGTTGAGAGATATGATGAAGATCTTGATGGAAAGGAA
>ML777808.1:517648-539189 GCA_009831015.1 Picea engelmannii | reverse complement strand
TATGGTCCTTTCAAGATTGTTGACAAGATTGGTAACAATGCTTTTCGTTTAGATTTGCCTCCTTATATGCAGATGTATGCAGTTGTTAATGTTGAGAATTTGAAGTTGTATGAGCCTCCATTGATCGATGATCAAGGAGAGCATGTTTAGATTCCTTCTATAGATGATTTTTCTCCAGAGTATCTAACAGAACTGCAGGAAGACACCATCCTTGACAGGAGAATGCGAACTTTGAAACGAGGAAATGTGGAGTATCTGCGAGTTGGTCTTAAAGGGATGAATCCAAGCAAGGCCAAGTGGATTGAGGTTGGAAGGTTGAGGGAACTTTACCCTCATCTTCACATAGACTGAAAATAGTCTTTTGGAGGTACAAAAGCTTCCCAATGGGGAGGTGTGATCAGGGGATCAAATTTTGCTCAAAAATTCAATGTGCTCGGAATCGCTTCAAACCGGACGAGCGCATAGGCCTCGTCATTGCAAACCCAACGCAACTCGTTTCGTGTCAAACGGACGTTGGGAGAGAGAGAGAGATATTGCAATCTGTTCGTCAAGTCAAACATGCAAAAAAAATGATGCTGACTGTACAGTCCGTACAGTCCGTATGGGCTGACGTGGCAGGGCCGTACAGACCATATGATGATGTGGAAGGAGTGATGTGGCAAGTTTTTGTTAGTTGATAGTTGTCGAATCAGATGGTGACACGTGGCATTTCATTGGCTAATGGTAAGGTGCCACGTGGCCCAATCATGGGCTGCCACGTGGCACCCTTTTATTGGTTTATGGTAGTTATGTAAAACTATTGGAGTCCGTGGGGTTTGACCCCCAGACCTCCCACACTGTATAGCTTTAAAAAACACCAACCGACCATTGGGTTACACTTTATGCCTTGTAATATATATGCGTTTGATTATATTTCAAATCAAATATTGTAACCATTGGAGGGGGGTCGGGCCGGGGCTTAGCCCCGGCCCACGGTCATTTGAATTTGATATGCCCATACCATATATGTTATGTATATAACGGTTGGCACGCAGTTGCAACGGAGTTGAAACACTAGCCATGGTATATATGAAAAGCGTGCAGTTTATGTTTTGTTAAGCCACAGTTTTATGGTTTACATGTGACCATGTATGGAGCGCGGGGGGGAGTTAAACGGTTGTAATGACTAAACCACTTTTTACCATGCGCGCGGTCACATGACCCTTATACGCCCAGGAGCTAGGCGGTTAGGGGCTGGCGCACCCTTAACCGTCCTACGGTTTGCACCGTTGGCACGGTTACGCCCGGTGCTGGGTTTTCACGCCTTATATTGCGTGTGAGCCAGGTTCACACAACAAGGGTGTGTTTTGTAGATGCAGAGACAACAAGCTTGAAGGGGAGACTTCCAGGAGGCCTAACTTCTTCGTTTTTCGACCGATTGAGGTGCCGAAAGAGCCCAGACAAGGGTGTTTGGATGCTCTGAAGCCATTGGAGCAGTCGGTTTGTCAGTTTGAGCATTGTAAGACATGTTTTTGAGCACTTTTGAGAAATTAATAATAATGATCCATTGGAAGCTGGACCAGGAGATGTAGCCCAAGAGAGGGGTGAACTCCTTTATCAATTGCTGTGTTTATGTGCTTATGTTCATTGATTATGCTGCTGTCTATGTGTATTTTTTCATAAGTAATCCCTTAATCTATGTGTTGCAAACTGATCCTTTTGCTTTAAACACATAACATTTACATTGCAAATAATTTCAAGTATTTCAAGTCTTCTTCATTTTTAGATCATTAGAGCTCTGGATAAATACTTCGACTATGAGGATGTCGAGGAAGACAAGAAGGTCAAACATGTTGTTACTAGACTTAAAGGGCATGCAACACTATGGTGGGATGAACTGCAGGCTGACAGATGCTGCAAGGGAAAGAAGAAAATCAAAAGCTGGGATAGAATGGTTGCAAAGACGAAAGCCAAATTTATACCTAGGGATTATCAAATCACTCTTCTTCAGAGGATGTAGAATTTGAGACAGATGCTGATGTCAATGAAAGAATACATTGAAGAATTCTAAAGGATAAACATCAGAGCAGGTCATCGAGAAAGCGATGATGAAAAAGTTTCCAGGTACATGAATGGTCTGCGATATGACATTCAAGATGAGATGAGCATGATGACTATTCGAAATGTGGAAGATTCTTATCAGATGGCTCTGAAAGATGAAGAGAAGCTGAGACAAAAGCAAGGTCAAATAGGCCGAAGCAGAAGTCAAGCTAGAGGCAAAAAAATTGCCCAAGATAGAACTTAGAGACCTAAAGAAGAGGGAAAGAAACCTCAAACTCAACATGAGAGAGGAGGAATCTCACAGAGAGGGCAGTATGCTGATAGAAATACTTTGCCTCGAGCTAGAGGAAGAGGAAGAGGCAGAGGCAGTGAAGTAAAATGCTTCGTCTGTGGAAAGATCGGACATAAATCCTATGAGTGTCCAAATAAGAAGAAAGATGGTGGTGAAAATCACATTTCTGAAGCTCAAGGATGGAATGTTGAGGTAGAAGACACTGAGGGAGGAAGATCCTTTGATGAGGAAAGTTCTCTTGAAGCCGGAGAAGGAGGCAGAGAACCCAACCCAAAGAAATAGTCTGTTTAGAACTGCTTGCAAAACTAAAGATAGGGTATGCAAGGTCATAGTGGACAGTGGTAGCAGAGACAATCTCGTATCTACAGAGATGGTAGAAAAGCTGGAGCTGGAGACTGTTGCACATCCAAGCCCATACAGAGTTCCGTGGCTACAAAAAGGACACCAGGTAAATGTCACTAAACAATGTTTAGTTGAAATTAAAATAGGAGGATATAAGGATGAAATATTATGTGATGTCATTCCTATGGATGTTTGTCATCTATTGCTGGGTAGACCATGGAAATATGACATAAACGTAATTCATGATAGGAGAAAGAACACATACACCCTGGAGAAAAATGGTAGGACTCACATGTTGCTGCCGATTAAAAATGAAGAGGGGAAAAACATAGATGAGCAACACTGTACTTCTCATGAGTGGGAAGGAACTTCTTAATGAGTTTAAGAAGAAGGAAGACACACAATTTATTGTGGTGAGGAAGCCTAAAATTGTTTTGACCAGTACAAGAATAGATGATTTACTAGAAGAAATTCAGGAATTGTTGGGAGAGTTTGCTGATATAGTAGTGGATGAAATACCTTGTTCGTTGCCACCTATCAGAAGTATAAGCCATCATATCGACCTTATTTGGTTCCCAAGGAGTTTTTTTTGTACAGTGATAATCATGCCTTGCAATTCATGACTCGACATGAGAAGTTGAACCAAAAACATGCTAAATGGGTTGAATTCATGCAGAATTTTACTTTTGTAATTAAGCATATTTCTGGAACTGCTAACAAGGTTGCTGATGCTTTGAGCAGGAAATGTTTTCTTATGCAGGAATTCAGAGTCAAGACTTTAGGTTTTGATAACCTCAAAGAAATGTACAGGGATGACCCAGATTTCAAGGAGGCATATGAGGCATATGAGAATCCAGTTCTCAGGGACAGAAGCCAATGGGCTGAATACATGATCCAAGATGGGTTATTATTACGGGGTAATCAACTATGTATTCCAAAATGCTCCATGAGGGAGAATTTGCTGAAAGAAAAACACAGTGGAGGATTGTCCGGACACTTTGGTCATGATAAGACGTTCTCAAAGTTGAATGGCTCATATTTTTTGCTAGGGATGAGGACAGATGTTAAGATATTTGTGGATAGATGCAGAATTTGTCAGCACACGAAAGGAAAAAGACAAAACACAGGGTTATATCAACCATTACCCATACCAGAAAGGCCGTGGGATGCAGTGAGCATGGATTTTATATTGGGACTACCAAGGACACAAAGAGGATGTGATTCAATCTTTGTGATAGTCGACATATTTTCAAAGATGGCACATTTCATACCATGCTAGAAAACCAACGACGCAACTCATATTGCGAACCTATTTTTCAAGGAAGTTGTCAGACTTCACGACTTGCCAAGGAGTATCGTTTCTGATCAAGATACCAAGTTCTTAGGACATTTCTGGAGGACCTTATGGAAGAAGTTGGGGACAAGTTTGTATTTTATCTCAACATATCATCCTTAGGTGGATGGATAGACAGAGGTCATGAACATGAGCTTGGGAGGTTTGTTAAGAAGCTTAGTGACTGAACACCACAGTCAGTGGGATCACATTCTGCCACACGCGGAATTCGCTTATAATGATTCGCTTAACAGAATCACAAGGCAGAGTCCATTCTAGATTGTATATGGAATGCAACCAAGAGGAGTTTCTGAATTGAATAATTCGGAACAAAATGAATTCAGGAGTGCTAGTGCAGAGGACTTTGCAGAAGGAATGAAGGAGCTTCACAACCGAGTTAGGGAGCGATCGCAGAATTCAAGTCAGGAATACAAACGGAGAGCAGATCAACACAGGTGAGAACTTCAATTTGAAGTTGGTGATTTGATTCTTGCACATCTGAGGAAGGAAAGGTTCCCAAGGGGAACATATAACAAACTGAAGATGAAAAAGATTGGACCGTGCAAGGTCATAAGGAAATTTGGGGCAAACACATATGAGATTGAATTACCTGATGGGATCGAAATCTCACCGATATTCAATGTTGTGGATTTGTACACTTACTGAGCTGAAGAAACAGGAGCAGAGGAGGAACAAAAAGAGATTCAATGGACAAAACAAATGCCTGTAGCTGAAAAACCATAGGTGGAAGGCATAATTGACAAAAGGATTAGCAAAAGGACCTGGAGAAAAGAGTATTTTGAATACTTGGTCAAATGGAAGCGACATCCAGTTGAAGATGCTATTTGGGAGGATGAAGCAGTAATTCATAAGCATGGAAAAACCGTGCAAAATCTCATGAATAGGAGTTCATGAAAATTTTCAAGTGAGGGAGTATGATGCAGGAGCATTGCAAGTAGCCATCCAAGCAACCATAAAGGCAAAAGATAGCTGGAAACGTGCAACACACATTTTGCACATTTTGAAATGTTTTTGAAAAATTAATGAGAAGATATTAATGTAGTAGTTAAAGGAAGTGTACTTGCATGTTGTAAACAGATCTTGAGTGAATTTCTCTCATTTGTCAGAGGTAATAGACATCAAGTCTGTTTAATGAAAGTATGTAGATTTGAATTAAGAGATTAGATAGTTTTAGAAGCACAGGAGGGAAAGCAGATATATGCACCCTCACCCTTGTATTATTGTATTAGTAGAGGAATAAAATTGTTAAGAGCATTCAGATTTTCATAAGCTATTCTGCTGTAGCAGAGAGTTGTAGAGAAGAACCCATGTACAGGAGCACTTGAGCTAATATATAAAGCTTTGACTCAATTTTCATGGTGTTGTGATGCTTACTGTTTACATCTCTTGAATGGTATGTTTACAACTGTTTGTTTTCTCTGTTATGCATTTGTTTCAATGCTATGTTGTGTGTATGATTTCATTGTGAATGTATGAAGTCTAAGAGGGGAGAAGAATGAGTTTCAATTGTTTCTCCTTCTAAGAATTCCTGCAAGGAGTGCAATGAAACGTCTGCAAGGTGTCCATTGACAAGAGTCTGAGTTTTATGTCAGAAAGCTCGGGAGAGATATTATTGTTCTCATTTCCCATAGAAGTGCAGGTGAGGCACATAGACGTTCAAGGTGTGTGCAGGCTACTTGAAGCCTTGGAATTTATCGACTAAGGTGAAAGTTGAAAGATTTTTGTTGCAAGGAGTGCACAGGGTCGAAGACTCAAATAACCAGGGGTTATTTGAAAGATTGCCGCAAGGAGTGCGAGTAGAATCTTTCTTGGAGATTTAAAGTTCACAAGTGAAAGCTCAGGAGGGTTAGTACCTTTGAATAGTTCAAAGGAAGATGGGGAGAAAAATCATCGCGTAGAAGTTAAGTTCAGTGGAAGGACGCCAAGTCAGTTTGGCCAGAGATTATTGAGGAGTGAATCAAACGGTTAGAATTCTCCGTGGAGAACTCGCGTAGTCGCGATGACCGTAGGATATAGAGGAGTTGTATGGCAGTTAGGAGTTGGACAAATCCCCCACCCTGACATCAAGAATCAACGTGGACCATTGATCGTGGTCTGTCTGAGCCGTCAAATCATTTCAAGAATTCAGGACCTGTAAGTTGGGAGTGCAGGTGAAAACCCTTGGTTACTCAAACTCCCGGTTCGCGAAAAGGATAATCAAGTGTGAAATTTCGGTATTTTGGGTTTCGGCATACCAGGAATCTTGATGACAAGGAGCTAGGGCGCTTAGCATAAAAAATCCCAAAGTTGTGAAACGCGACGTGCCTTGAGGTGAATTTTGGGATTTTGACATTTGGGCACTTCAGGTGTCGAGAAGTAGAGGAGGCAACGATCTTTGGAATCGAGAGTTTCAAACTCCCGGTTCGCAAAAAGCCAAAAGATCCATGGTCATCGAATCATGGAGGAACTTAGTCTTAGATCACTTTGGAGGTGAGGTTTCAGGAATTCAGAGATCAGAGTTTCAAGAGGTGAGGGACCTTTCTGCTGTGGATCTCGCAAGTTGCGAAAGGAACAATTCTCGAAAACATTGAAGGACAATAATCGTGGGTCCAATCGGGTTTCAGGGTTTCGGGAGTCAAGAGACAGAGTTGCATGTCAACGCAACTCCCAAAATCACAAAGAGTGAAAATCCGAAAGAAGGGTCCCAAGTACCAGTCGGAGGATACGTGTGATGGAAGCCGAAAGAGGTGGTCGCATTTCAGTGAAAGTCTCGAAAGACCATCGATCTCTCCAAAAAGGGGAAAATTTCGGAGACCGGGAAATCATAAGGGAAGAGGAGAGAGTGTTGGTTGATCACTCAAGTCCCGAAAACCAGAAATAAGTGGTAGTAAGAGGCATGTGTTTGGCGCATTGAAGGAATCAACCCTCATTGACATTTCGGGTTTCGGAGGTTGAAGAGACAAGGGGCTCGACAACAGGATTCGCAAAATTGTGAAATTCGAAATCCCGAAAGGGAAAAATCCCTGATCACATTTGTTGGTCGGTTGTGGAGTTACCTCCGGTGTTTAATCATGTAGGCATAACTCAAAAGGACCTGTGGAATACACCTGTTTGTGTGTGTGAAGTATTCCCTGTGGGGAAACCAAAGAGTCAATCTGATTCAGGGGAAGATTTGGAACGATCCTAAGACTAGGAGGTCGCACCGAACCTGTTGAGGCAAGGGGTGCTATGCCAATTGTTGTATCAGAGCTCAGAACAAGTTCTTTGCTTTCTATAGCAGAGAGAAAAGAGGAACATTTTACAGCCATGCCGCCGAGAAGAAGAGATAGGCCAATGCCTGATCCAGCAGTGGAAAGAGAAATGTGTGAGTTACATGCCAACCTTGATGCTATGGAGACAACACAAAGGCGCACAATCGATGTTGGGGATATCAGTGAAGCTGAAAGTGAAAATGAAGCTGGAAACGAAGAAAGAGAAGTTGTAGTCGAAGATGCTGCAAATGAATTCATATTCAGGGTTGTTGCAAGGATAGGTGCCAGAGCAAAAATGGACATTCCAGTGTATGAGGAAAACTTGGATGTGGAAGAGCTTCTAGACTGGATTAGAGCTCTGGATAAATACTTCGACTATGAGGATGTCGAGGAAGACAAGAAGGTCAAACATGCCATTACTAGACATAAAGGGCATGGAACACTATGGTGGGATGAACTGCAGGCTGACAAACGCTGCAAGGGAAAGCAAAAAATCAAAAGCTGGGATATAATGGTTGCAAAGATGAAAGACAAATTTATACCCAGGGATTATCAAATCACTCTGTTTTGGAGGATGCATAATTTGAGATAGAAGCTGATGTCAGTGAAAGAATACACTGAAGAATTCTACAGGATAAACATCAGAGCAAGTCATCGAGAAAGCGATGATGAAAATGATGCCAGGTACATGAATGGTCTGCGATATGACATTCAAGATGACATGAGCATGATGGCTATTTGAAATGTGGAAGATTCTTATCAGATGGCTCTGAAAGATGAAGAGAAGCTGAGCCAGAAGCAAGGTCAAAGAGGCCGAGGTAGAAGTCAAGCTAGAGGCAAAACAATTGCCCAAGACAGAACTCAGAGACCTAAAGAAGAGGGAAAGAAACCTCAAACTCAACATGAGAGAGGAGGAAGCTCACAGAGAGGGTAGTATGCTGATAGAAATAATTTTCCTCGAGCTAGAGGAAGGGGAAGAGGTAGAGGCAATGAAGTAAAATGCTTCGTCTGTGGAAAGATCATACATAAATCCTATGAGTGTCCAGATAAGAAGAAAGATGGTGGTGAAACTCAGATTGACGAAGATCAAGGACGGAATGTTGAGGTAGAAGATGCTGAGGGCGGAAGATCCTTAATGATGAGGGAAGTTCTCTTGAAGCCGGAGAAGGAGGTAGAGAACCCAGCCCAAAGAAACAGTCTGTTTAGGACTTCTTGCAAAACTAAAGACAGGGTATGCAAGGTCATAGTGGACAACAGTAGCATAGACAATCTCATATCTACAGAGATGGTAGAAAAGATGGAGCTGGAGACTATTGCACATCCAAGCCCATACAGAGTTTCGTGGCTACAAAAAGGACACCAGGTAAATGTCACTAAACAATGTTTAGTTGCATTCCCATGGATGTTTGTCATCTATTGTTGGGTAGACCATGGAAATATGACAGAAATGTAATTCATGATGGGAGAAATAACACATACACCCTGGAGAAAAATGGTAGGACTCACATGTTGCTGCCGATTAAAAACCAAGAGGGGAAAACAGAGATGAGAAACACTGTACTTCTCATGAGTGGGAAGGAACTTCTTAATGAGGTTAAGAAGAAGGAAGACACAAAATTTATTTTGGTCAGGAAGCCTAAAATTGTTTTGACCAGTACAAGAATAGATGATTTACCAGAAGAAATCCAGAAATTGTTGGGAGAGTTTGTTGATATAGTAGTGGACGAACTACCTTGTTCGTTGCCACCTATCAGAAGTATAAGCCATCATATCGAGCTTATACCTAGAGCCATTTTACCAAACAAATCCATGTATAGGTTGACGCCAAATGAAAATGAAGAAGTTAAAAGACAGGTCCAAGACTTAATGGACAAAGGATTGATTAGAGAAAGCTTGAGTCCATGCGTTGTTCCGATAGTGCTCAACCCAAAGAAAGATGGAGGCTGGAGAATGTGTAAAGTCTCAAGGGTGATCAATAATATTACCATCAGATACATATTTCCATTGCCAAGGATGGACAACTTGATGGATTGCTTAAGTGGAGCAAGATTTTTTTCAAAGATTGATTTGAAAAGAGGGTATAATCAAATTCGGGTGAGAGAAGGTGATGAATGGAAGACACCATTCATGATGAATGAGCGGCTGTATGAATGGCTTGTTAGGCCATTTGGCTTAACAAATTCACCCAGTACTTTCATGAGATTGATGAATGAAGTCCTGAAGGATTTCATAGGAAAATTCATCATTGTATATCTTCATGATATATTAATTTTCAGCAAAACAGGAGAAGAACACTTAAATCATTTGGTTACAGTAATGAGGAGATTACAGCAGGAGAAATTGCTGATTAATATGAAGAAATCATCATTTATGAGGACATAGCTCATTTATTTGGGTTTTGTTATCTCAGCAAATGAACTGAAAATGGATCAGGAAAAGATAAAGGTGATTAAGAATTGGCCATCGTCGAAGAGTATATTTGAAGTACGAAGCTTCCATGGTTTGGCTAGCTTCTACAGGAAATTCATCCGAAACTTCAGTGGAATTAGTGCACCAATGATGGATATGGTGAAGAAAAGACATAAATCTTTTCACTGGATAGAAGAAGCAGAGAAGAGCTTCAATCTGCTGAAGAAGAGGATCATCGAGCAACCAATTTTGGTTTTGCTGGATTTCGGCAAGACATTCCAAGTCAGATGTGACATGAGTGGATTTGAAATTGTAGCGGTCTTGAGCCAAGACGATAGACCGATCGCATACTTCAACGAAAAACTGAATGAAGCAAAGATTAAGTACTCCACATATGACAAAGAATTCTATGCCGTCATACAAGCGCTGAAGAAGTGGAGACACTATTTGGTTCCCAAGGAGTTTGTTTTGTACAATGATAATCACGCTTTGAAATTTGTGTCTCGATAAGAGAAGTTGAAGCAAAAACATGCTAAATGGGTTGAATTCATGCATAATTTTACTTTTGTAATTCAACATATTTCTAGAACTGCTAACAAGGTTGTTGATGCTTTGAGCAGGAAATGTTTTCTTATGCAGGAATTCAGAGTCAAGACTTTAGGTTTTGATAACCTCAAAGAAATGTATAGGAATGAACCAGATTTCAAGGAGGCATATGAGGAATCTGAGAATCCATTTCTCAGGGACAAAAGCCAATGGGATGAATACATGATCCAAGATGGGTTATTATTCCGGGGTAATCAACTATGTATTCCAAAATGCTCCATGAGGGAGAATTTGTTGAAAGAAAAACACAGTGGAGGATTGGCCGAACACTTTGGTCATGATAAGATGTTCTCAAAGTTGAATGGCTCATATTTTTCACCAGGGATGAGGAAAGATGTTAAGAAATTTGTGGACAGATGCAGAATTTGTCAGCACACCAAAGGAAGAAGACAGAACACAGGGTTATATCAACCATTACCCATACCAGAAAGGCCATGGGATGCAGTGAGGATGGATTTTATATTGGGACCGCGAAGGACACAAAGAGGATGTGATTCAATCTTTGTGATAGTCAACAAATTTTCAAATATGGCATATTTCATACCATGCCAAAAAACCAGCGACGCAACTCATATTGCGAACCTATTTTTCAAGGAAGTCGTCAGACTTCACGGCTTGCCAAGGAGTATCGTTTCTGATCGAGCTACCAAGTTCGTAGGACATTTTTGGAGGACCTTATGGAAGAAGTTGGGGACAAGTTTGTCTTTTAGCTCAGCATATCATCCTCAGACGGATGGACATACATAGGTCATGAACAAGAGCTTGGGAGATTTGTTAAGAAGCTTAGTAACTGAACACCACAGTTAGTGGGATCACATTCTGCCATAGGCAGAATTCACTTATAATGATTCGCTTAATAGAATCACAGGGTAGAGTCCATTCCAGATTGTATATGGAATGCAACCGAGAGGAGTTTTTGAATTGAATGATTCAGAACAAAATGAATTCAGGAGTGCTAGTGTAGAGGACTTTGCAGAAGGAATGAAGGAGCTTCACAACTGAGTTAAGGAGCGATTGCTGAATTCAAGTCAGGAATACAAACAGAGAGCAGATCAACACAGGAAAGAAATTTAATTTCAAGTTGGTGATCTGATTCTTGCACATCTGAGGAAGGAAAGGTTCCCAAGGGGAACATATAACAAACTGAAGATGAAAAATATTGGACCGTGCAAGGTCATAAGGAAATTTGGGGCAAACGCATATGAAATTGAATTATCTGATGAGATTGGAATCTTACTGATATTCAATGTTGCGGATTTGTACCCTTACCAAGCTGAAGAAACAGGAGTAGAGGAGGAACAAAAAGAGATTCAATGGACAAAACAAATGCCTGTAGCTGAAAAGCCACAGATGGAAATCATAATTGACAAAAGGATTAGCAAAAAGACTAGGAGAAAAGGGTATTTTGAATACTTGGTCAAATGGAAGGGACATCCAGTTGAAGATGCTAGTTGGGAGGATAAAGTAGTAATTTATAAGCATGGAAAGACTGTGAAAAATCTCATGAACAAGAGTTCATGAAAATTTTCAAGCGAGGGAGTATGATGCAGGAGCATCATAAGTAGCCAGCCAAGCAACCATAAAGGCGGAAGATAGCTGGAAAAGTGCAACACACATTTTGCACATTTTGAAATGTTTTTGAAAAATTAATGAGAAGATATTAATGTAGTAGTTAAAGGAAGCGTACTTTCAAGTTGTAAATAGATCTTGAGTGATTTTCTTTCATCTGTCGGAGGTAATAGACATTAAGTCTATTTAATGAAAGTAGGTAGATTTGAATTAAGAGATTAGATAGTTTTAGAAGAATAGGAGGGAAAACGGATATAGACACCCTCACCCTTGTATTATTGTATCAGTAGAGGAAGAACATTTTTAAGAGAATTCATGTTTTCATAAGTTGTTGAACTGTAGCAGAGAGCTGTAGAGAAGAACCCATGTACAGGAGCACTTGAGTTAATATATAAAGCTTTGACTCAATTTTCATGGTGTTGTGATGCTTACTGTTTACATCTGTTGAATGGTATGTTTACAACTATTTGTTTTCTCTGTTATGTATTTGTTTCAATGCTCTATTGTGTGTATGATTTCATGGTGAATGTATGAAGTCTGAGAGGGGAGAAGAATGAGTTTCAATTGTTTCTCTTCCTGAGAATTCCTGCAAGGAGTGCAGTGAAACCTCCGCAAGGTGTGCGTTGACAAGAGTCTGAGTTATATCTTAGAAATCTCAAGAGAGATATTGTTGTTCTCATTTCCTGCAGAAGTGCAGGTGAGGCACAGAGATGTGCAAGGTGTGCATAGGATACTTGAAGCCTTGGAAGTTATCGACTAAGGTGAAAGTTGAAAGATTTCTGTTGCAAGGAGTGCACAGGGTTGAAGACTCAAATAACCAGGGGTTATTTGAAAGATTGCCGCAAGGAGTGCGAGCAGGATCTCTCTTGGAGACTTAAAGTTCACAAGTGAAAGCTCGGGAGGGTTAGTACCTTTGAAGAGTTCAAAGGAAGATGGGGAGCGAAATCATCGCGTAGAAGTTAAGTTCAGTGGAAGGACACCAAGTCAGTTTGGCCAGAGATTCTTGAGGAGTGAATCAGACGGTCAGAATTCTCTGTGGAGAACTCTCGTAGTCTTGAGGACCGTAGGATCCAGAGGAGATGCAAGGTGGTTAGGAGTTGGACGAATCTACCACCTTGACATTAAGAATCAACGTGGACCATTGATCATGGTTTGTCTGATCCGTCAAATCATTTCGAGAATTCGGGACCCGTAAGTTGGGAGTGTAGGTCAAAACCCTTGGTTAATCAAACTCCCAGTTCGCGAAAAGGATAACCAAGTGTGAAATTTCTATATTTCAGGGTTTTTCATACTTGGAATCTTGATGACAAGGAGCCAGAGCACTTAGCATACAAAATCCTGAAGTCACGAAACGCGACGTGCCTTGAGGTGAATTTTGGGATTTTGGCATTTGGGCACTTCGGGTGTCGGGAAGTAGAGGAGGCAACGATGTTTGGAATCGAGAGTTTCAAACTCCCGGTTCACGAAAATCCAAAAGATCCAAAGTCATCGGATCGTGGAGGATCTCAGCCGTAGATCACGTTGGAGGCAAGGTTTCGGGAATTCGGATATCGGAGTTTCGGGAGGTGAGGAACCTTTTTGCTATGGATCTCGCAAGTCGCAAAATCTCGAAGAGCGAAAGGAAAAATTCTTGAAAAAATTGAAGGACAATAGCCATGGGCCCAATTAAGTTTCGAGGTTCTGGGAGTCAAGAGACAGAGTTGCATGTCAATGCAACTCCGGAAATTGTGAAAAGCCGAAAGAAGGGTCCCTAGTACCAGTCAGAGGATACGTGTGATGGAAGCCAAAAGAGGTGGTCGAGTTTCGGCGAAAGTCCCGAAAGACCATCGATCTCCCAAAAAAGCGGAAAATTTCAGAGACCAGGAAGTTATAAGGGAAGAGGAGAGAGTGTTGGTCGATCAATCAAGTCCCAAAAAGCCGAAATAAGTGGCAACAAGAGGTGTGTGTTCAACGCATTGAAGGAGTCAACCCTCATTGACGTTTTGGGTTTCGGAGGTTGAAGAGACAAGGGGCTTGACAACAAGATTCGCAAAATCACGAAATCCAAAATCCCGAAAGGGTAAAATCCCTAATCACATTTGTTGGTCGGTTGTGGAGTTATCGCCGGTGTTTAATCACATAGGCATAACTCAAAAGGACCTATGGAATACACTTGTTTGTGTGTGTGAAGTATTCCCTCTGGGGAAACCAAAGAGTCAATCTAACTCAAGGGAAGATTTGGAACGATCCTAAGACCGGGAGGTCACGCAAAACCTGCTGAGGTAGGGGGTGTTGTGCCAATTCTCCTATCAGAGCTCAGAACAAGTTCTTTTCTTTCTGTAGTAGAGAGAAAAGAGGAACATTTTATAGCCATGCTACCGAGAAGAAGAGATAGGTCAATGCCTGATCTAGTAGTGGAAAGAGAAATGCATGAGTTACGTGCCAGCCTTGATGCTATGGAGACAACACAGAGGCTCACAGTCAACGCTGGGGATATCAACGAAGCTAAAAGTGAAAATGAAGCTAGAAACGAAGAAGGAGAAGTTGCAGTCGAAGATGCTGTAGATGAATGCCTATTCAGGGCTGTTGCAAGGATAGGTGCTAGAGCGAAAATGGACATTACAGTGTATGAGGGAAACTTGGATGTGGAAGAGCTTCTAGACTAGATTAGAGCTCTAGATAAATACTTCGAATATGAGGATGTCGAGGAAGACAAGAGGGTCAAACATGCTGTTACTAGACTTAAAGGGCATGCAACACTATGGTGGGATGAACTGCAGGCTGACAGATGCTGCAAGGGAAAGAAGAAAATCAAAAGCTGGGATAGAATGGTTGCAAAGATGAAATCCAAATTTATACCCAGGGATTATCAAATCACTCTGTTTCAGAGGATGCATAATTTGAGACAAAAGCAGATGTCAGTGAAAGAATACACTGAAGAATTCTACAGGATAAACATCAGAGCATGTCATCAAGAAAGCAATGATGAAAAAGTTGCTAGGTACATGAATGGTTTGCGATAAGACATTCAAGATGAGATGAGCATGATGACTATTCGAAATGTGGAAGATGCTTATTAGATGGCTCTGAAAGCTGAAGAGAAGCTGAGCTGGAAGCAAGGTCAAAGAGGTTGAGGCAGAAGTCAATCCAAAGGAAAAACAATTGCCCAAGACAAAACTCAGAGACCTAAAGAAGAGGGAAAGAAACCTCAAACTCAACATGAGAGAGGAGGAAGCTCACGAAGAGGGAAGTATGCTGATAGAAATACTTTTCCTTGAGCTAGAGGAAGAGGAAGAGGCAGAGGTGGTGAAGTAAAATGCTTCGTCTGTGGAAAGATCAGACATAAATCCCATGAGTGTCCAGATAAGAAGAAATATGGTGGTGAAACTCACATTGCCGAAGCTCAAGGACGGAATTTTGAGGCAAACGAAGCTGAGGGAGGAAGATCCTTAATGATGAGGAAAGTTCTCTTGAAGCCGTAGAAGGAGGCAGAGAACCCATCCCAAAGAAACAGTCTGTTTAGGACTGCCTGTAAAACTAAAGACAGGGTATGCAAGGTCATAGTGGACAGCGGTAGCACAGACAATCTCGTATCTACAGAGATGGTAGAAAATCTGGAGCTGGAGACTGTTGCACATCCAAGCCCATATGGAGTTTCGTGGCTACAAAAAGGACACCAGGTAAATGTCACTAAACAGTGTTTAGTTGAATTTAAAATAGGAGGATATAAGGATGAAATATTATGTGATGTCATTCCCATGGATGTTTGTCATCTATTGCTGGGTAGACCATGGAAATATGACAGACACGTAATTCATGACGGGAAAAAGAGCACATACACCCTGGAGAAAAATGGTAGGACTCACATGTTGCTACTGATTAAAAACCAAGAGGGGAAAACAGAGATGCGCAACACTGTACTTCTCATGAGTGGGAAGTAACTTCTTAATGAGGTTAAGAAGAAGGAAGACACAAAATTTATTGTGGTCAGGAAGCCTAAAATTGTTTTGACCAATACAAGAATAGATGATTTACTAGAAGAAATCCAGGAATTGCTGGGAGAGTTTGCTGATATAGTAGTGGACGAACTACCTTGTTCGTTGCCACCTATCAGAAGTATAAGCCATCATATCGACCTTATACCTGGAGCCAGTTTACCAAACAAATCCGCGTATAGGTTGACGCCACATGAAAATGAAGAAGTTAAGAGACAGGTCCAAGACTTAATGGACAAAGGATTGATTAGAGAAAGTTTGAGTCCATGCGTTGTTCCGACAGTGCTCAGCCCAAAGAAAGATGGAGGCTAGAGAATGTGTACAAACTCAAGGGTGATCAATAAGATTACCATCAGATACAGATTTCCATTTCCAAGGATGGACGACTTGATGAATTTCTTAAGTGGAGCAAGATTTTTTTCAAAGATTGATTTTGAAAGTGGGTATCATCAAATTCGGGTGAGAGAAGGTGATGAATGGAAGACAACATTCAAGATGAATGAGGGGCTGTATGAATGGCTTGTTATGCCATTTGGCTTAAAAAATGCGCCTAGTACTTTCATGAGATTGATGAATGAAGTCCTGAAGGATTTCATAGGAAAATTTGTCATTGTATATCTTCATGATATATTAATTTTCAGCAAAACAGGAGCAGAACACTTAAAGCATTTGGTTACAGTAATGAGGAGATTACAGCAGGAGAAATTGCTGATTAATATGAAGAAATCATCATTTATGAGGACATAGCTCATTTATTTGGGTTTTTTTATCTCAACAAATGAACTGAAAATGGATTCGGAAAAGATAAAGGTGATTAAGAATTGGCCATCGCTGAAGAGTATATTTGAAGTACAAAGCTTCCATGGTTTGGCTAGCTTTTACAAGAAATTCATCCAAAACTTCAGTCGAATTAGCGCACCAATGATGGATACGGTGAAGAAAAGACATAAATATTTTCAGTAGACAGAAGAAGCAGAGAAGAGCTTCAATCTGCTGAAGAAGAGGATCATTGAGCAACCAATTCTGGTTTTGCCGGATTTCGGCAAGACATTCCAGGTAAGATGTGACACGAGTGGATTTGCAATTGGAGCGGTTTTGAGCCAAGATGATAGGTCGATCACATACTTCAGCGAAAAACTGAATGAAGTGAAGATTAAGTACTCCACATATGACAAAGTATTCTATGTCATCATACAAGCATGGAAGAAGTGGAGACACTACTTGGTTCCCAAGGAGTTTGTTTTGTACAATGATAATCACACTTTGCAATTCGTGACTCGACAGGAGTAGTTGAACCAAAAACATGCTAAATGGGTTGAATTCATGCAGAATTTTACTTTTCTAACTAAGCATATTTTTGGAACTGCTAACAAGGTTGCTGATGCTTTGAGTAGGAAATGTTTTCTTATGTAGGAATTCAGAGTCAAGACTTTAGGTTTTGATAACCTCAAAGAAATGTATAGGGATGACCCATATTTCAAGGAGGCATATGAGCTACCTAAGAATCCAATTCTTAGGGGCAGAAGCCAATGGGATGAATACATGATCCAAGATGGGTTATTATTCCAGGGTAATCACTTATGTATTCCAAAATTCTCCATGAAGGAGAATTTGCTAAAAGAAAAACATAGTGGAGGATTGGTCGGACACTTCAGTCATGATAAGACATTATCAAAGTTGAATGGCTCATATTTTTGGCCAGGGATGAGGACAGATGTTAGGAAATTTGTGGACAGATGTAGAATTTGTCACCACATGAAAGGAATAAGACATAACACAAGGTTATATCAACCATTACCCATACCAGAAAGGCCGTGGGACGCAATGAGCATGTATTTTTGATTGGGACTGCCAAGGACACAAATAGGATGTGATTCAATCTTTGTGATAGTCGACAGATTTTCAAAGATGGAACATTTCATACCATGCCGGAAAACCAATGACGCAACTCATATTGTGAACTTGTTTTTCAAGGATGTCGTCAGACTTCACGACTTTCTAAGGAGTATCGTTTCTGATCGAGATACCAAGTTCGTAGGACATTTCTGGAGGACCTTATGGAAGAAGTTGGGGACAAGTTTGTCTTTTATATCAACATAACATCCTCAGATGGATGGATAGACAGAGGTCATGAACATGAGCTTGAGAGATTTGTTAAGAATCTTAGCGACTGAACACCACAGTCAGTGGGATCACATTCTTCCATAGGGGGAATTCGCTTATAATGATTCACTTAACATAGGCACAAGGCAAAGTCCATTCCAGATTGTATATGGAATGCAGCCAAGAGGAGTTTCTGAATTGAATGATTTAGAACAAAATGAATTTAGGAGTGCTAGTGCAGAGGACTTTGCAGAAGGAATGAAGGAGCTTCACAACCGAGTTAAGGAGTGATTGCAGAATTCAAGTCAGGAATACAAACAGAGAGAAGATCAACACAGGTGAGAACTTCAATTTGAAGTTGGTAATCTGATTCTTGCACATATGAGGAATGAAAGGTTCCCAAGGGGAACATATAACAAACTGAAGATGAAAAAGATTGGACTGTGCAAGGTCATAAGGAAATTTGGGGCAAACGCATATGAGATTGAATTACCTGATGGGATCGAAATCTCATCGATATTCAATGTTGCGGATTTGTACCCTTACCGAGCTGAAGAAACAGGAGCAAAGGAGGAACAAAAAGAGATTCAATGGAAAAAACAAATGCCTGTAGTTGAAAATCCACAGATGGAAAGCATAATTGACAAAAGGATTAGCAAAAAGACCAGGAGAAAAGAGTATTTTGAATACTTGGTCAAATGGAAGGGACATCCAGTTGAAGATGCTAGTTAGGAGGATAAAGTAGTAATTCATAAGCATGGACAGACCATGCAAAATCTCATGAACAGGAGTTCATGAAAATTTTCAAGTGAGGGAGTATGACGCAGGAGCATTGTAAGTAGCCAGCCAAGCAACCATAAAGGCGGAAGACAACTGGAAAAGTGCAACACACATTTTTCACATTTTGAAATGTTTTTGAAAAATTAATGAGAAGATATTAATGTAGTAGTTAAAGGAAGCGTACTTGCATGTTGTAAACAGATCTTGAGCGATTTTCTCTCATCTGTCGGAGGTAATAGACATTAAGTCTATTTAATGAATGTAGGTATATTTGAATTAAGAGATTAGACAGTTTTAGAAGCATAGGAGGGAAAATGGATATAGATACCCTCACCCTTGTATTATTGTATTAGTAGAGGAAGAACATTGTTAAGAGAATTCAGATTTTCAAAAGATGTTGAGCTGTAGCAGAGAGTTGTAGAGAAGAACCCATGTACAGGAGCACTTGAGTTAATATATAAAGCTTTGACTCAATTTTCATGGTATTGTGATGCTTACTATTTACATCTGTTGAATGGTATGTTTACAACTGTTTGTTTTCTTTGTTATGCATTTGTTTCAATGCTATGTTGTGTGTATGATTTCATGGTGAATGTATGAAGTCTGATAGGGGAGAAGAATGAGTTTCAATTGTTTCTCTTCCTGAGAATTCCTGCAAGGAGTGCAGTGAAACGTCCGCAAGGTGTGCGTTGACAAGAGTCTGAGTTTTATCTCAGAAAGCTCAGGAGAGATATTGTTGTTCTCATTTCCCATAGAAGTGCAGGTGAGGCACAAATACATGGAAGGTGTGCGTAGGCTACTTGAAGCCTTGGAAGTTATTGTCCAAGGAAAAAGTTGAAAGATTTCTATTACAAGGAGTGCACAGGGTCAAAGACTCAAATAACCAGGGGTTATTTGAAAGATTGTCCCAAGGAGTGCGAGAAGGATCTCTCTTGGAGACTTAAAGTTCACAAGTGAAAGCTTGATAAGGTTAGTACCTTTGAAGAGTTCAAAGGAAGACGGGGAGAGAAATCATCCCGTAGAAGTTAAGTTCAGTGGAAGGATGCCACGTCAGTTTGGCCGGAGATTCTTGAGGAGTGAATCAGACGGTCAGAATTCTTCATGGATAACTCGCGTAGTCACAAGGACCGTAGGATCTAGAGGAGTTGCAAGGTGGTTAGGAGTTGGATGAATCTGCCACCCTGACATCAAGAATCAACGTGGACCATTGATCATGGTCTGTCTGAGCCATCAAATCATTTTGGGAATTCGAGACCCGTAAGTTGGGAGTGCAGTTCAAAACCCCTTGTTACTCAAACTCCCGGTTCACAAAAAGGATAATCAAGTGTGAAATTTTGTTATTTCGAGGTTCGGCATACCGAGAATATTGATGACAAGGAGCTAGGGCACTTAGCATCAAAAATCCCAAAGTCGCGAAACGCGACATGCCTTGAGGTGAAGTTTAGGATTTTAGCATTTGGGCACTTCGGGTGTCGAGAAGTAGAGGAGGTAGCGATCTTTGGAATCGAGAGTTTCAAACTCCCAGTTCACGAAAAGACGAAAGATCCAGAGTTGTCAGATCATGGAGGATCTCAGCCGTAGATCACGTTGGAGGCAAGGTTTTGGGAATTCGGAGATCGTAGTTTCAGGTGGTGAGGAACCTTTCTGCCGTGGATCTCGCAAGTCATGAAATCCCGAAGAGTGAAATTAAAAATTCTCGTAAACATTGAAGGACAATAGCCATGGGCCCAAGCAGGTTTCGGGGTTCTGGGAGTCAAGAGACAGAGTTGCATGTCAACACAACTCCCGAAATTGTGAAGAGAGAATAGCCGAAAGCAGGGTCCCAAGTACCAGTAAGAGGATACGTGTGACGAAATCTGAAAGAGGTGGTCGAGTTTCGGTGAAATTCTCGAAAGACCATCAATCTCGCCAAAAAGGGGAAAATTTTGGAGACTAGGAAATCATAAGGGAAGAGGAGAGAGTGTTGGTCGATCACTCAAGTCCCGAAAAGACAAAATAAGTGGCAACAAGAGGCATGTGTTTGGCGCATTGAAGGAGTCAACCCTCATTGACATTTCAGGTTTCGGAGGTTGAAGAGACAAGGGGCTTGACAACAGGATTCGTGAAATCGCAAAATCCGAAATCCCGAAAGGGAAAAAGCCCTGATCACATTTGTTGGTCGGTTGTGGAGTTACCGCCGATGTTTAATCACATAGGCATAACTCAAAAGTACCTGTGGAATACACATGTTTGTGTGTGTGAAGTATTCCTTGTGGGGAAACCAAAGAGTCAATTTGACTCAGGGGAAGATTTGGAATGATCCTAAGACCCTGAGGTCGTGCAGAACCTGCTGAGGCAGGGGGTGCTGTGCCACACTATCTTTGAAATTTATTACTAGGCTAGGAGGGTCCTAAGTTGCTCCTTTACCATGCACATGTTTTGCTAAAAATCTTGCATGAGATATGGCACACTGCAAAATAATGAACAAGATCCTAAAATAGAGCATTGATGATATGGCACACTAAAACGAAGCACTAATTATCAATCATCCAAAGCATTAGAAGGGTCCTAAAATGATTTCTCAATAGTCTGCAACATGCAAATTTATATGCCCTACTCTCTTGTCCAAAATGAGTATATCCTAGGCTTGTACAAGTGCTATAAAGGAATTGTACAATTACAATACAAATTCAACATTAACATGCAGCGTGAGTTAGCACCATGCAACATGAAATAATAGTCCTCCAAACTAATGAGACATTACCAACCAAGATCAAACAAACAAAAAGGTGCCAAAACAATCATCCATACAAGAAAAATCACTTGGGTCAACTTCAGAATGACACCTATAGGCATACCTACA
>ML777808.1:488873-507284 GCA_009831015.1 Picea engelmannii | reverse complement strand
TAGTGAGCCCAACATTGGGGGTTTTGAGGGTTTTGACTTAACAAACCCTAGAGGACGATTCGGTGGTGAAAGATTCCACCTACCTTGTCCCAAGCTTGGTCTCAGAGATGCAATACGCTCCCACACCATTCTAGTTCCAGATCCACTCAGTTGCAGGGGAATTCTACATCAGTTTCATGTGCAAATAGAGAGAGGGCACACCAATTGAGGGTTTCCAGCAAGAGGGGTGCACCATCCATTGAGGGAGGATTCATTCTAGCTGAGGAGAAGATATTTCGGGAATTCTAGGTATTGGTTTTTCCTTACAGGTGTGTTGAAATCATTCTTGGTGGTTTTCCGGAGTCTTTCAGTGGATGATTGATTTGTATTAAGAGTGGGGTGATTTCCCAAGAGGAGGATGCACCATTATTTGGAGGGTAGCTAGATCTAAGGATTTAGTAGGTATTTTGATGATTTGAGTACTTGGGTATTCATTGTCGTGTCCTGATCCATCATTCTAGTGGATTGGTGGAGATGTTGGAGGTCTCTAGGAGAGAGGCCGAATTATTAGGTTTTGAGTCATCCAGTGGGGCACACCATTCCGTGGAGGAGTTCAGATCTATAGGGTTTGAGAGGGATCTTAGAGATTCAGGCACCTAGGTTGTTCTTACCATCAACTGAACTACTGTTTGGCATCTTTCTTGAGGTGATTGGACATCTTTGGCACCAGGGCCGAATTGTTGAGGAGCTTCAGCTATCCAACAGGATGTGGCATTGGTTTTCATTCCTTATCCAGCCTTTGGAGGATTATTTTGTATTGTCGGGAGCATTTTGTAGCAGATCTATTGTCTATCTTCTTGGCCATATGTTGAGCATTCCAGATTGGCATTTTCATTGTAGCAGGTTTCTCTATTTTATGAATAAAATCTATTTGAGATGTTTTGGCGTATCTATCATATTGCATATGGTTGAGGTATGTTCCATGGTTGTCTCTTCTTGTTGATTGCTGCAAACATGCCTATAAACACATTAGTAAACCCTAAGGCCGAAATCAAGAGGCCATTTAGCAAGTAAACACAAATAAACAAATAGATCAACAAAGTGTTTGACGAAATACCACAACCAAAAAAAGTTTAAAAAGACACCAAAACCGTGATGATCCTTGCATAATGGCTTGGGATCATTACAGTGGTATCAGAGCTTAGACTCCTACTAGCCTGAGGGATCTTCCATAAGGAAAGATGGGGTCAACAGATTTTGTTGGAATAGCTGTGAGTTGTGAAAGATAATATCATGCACTTTGTGAGAGACTTGGGCCTCTAATAACGCTCCAAAAGTTTATATCCATGAAAAACCCCAGTTGGAGCGAAGATGAGGTGAGATATTGGACCAAGATAGCAGAGGGAAGCAGAGCCAGAGCAGCTAGATGGAGGGAAGCACAGAGAAACCTCACACCCATTAGGAGCACACAACTTTGCTACAGTTGCAAGGTGCCTTGGGAACCAGATCATAGGTGTAGGGGTAAGGGTAAGAAGCATATCATTGAGGTACACTATGATAGTGATGATGAGGATTTGGAGCAGTCCAATGATGACAGTGACTCTTGCACAGAGGCTAGTGATAGGACTTTACCTCAAAGGATAACGATGATGACTCTTGCACAAAGGCTATGAATGCTTGCACGCTTGAGGAGGATGATGACCCTTATGTAGTGGATAGGCAGTTGGATGGACAGGACGATAGCACCAGTGTATCAACAACCATATCACATACCATTGATGTATTTATGTCTCAGCAGAGTGGTGACACTAGTGAGGAGTCACACATGTTAGCACTTAGAGATGATGAGCTTCCTATGGGGGTCGTCACACATCTGTCACTTGTTCAGACACCCATGATATCCACATCACATGAGGAGATCAGTGGCACATAAGGTATGATGGATGAGCCTAGTGTGTGGGATGCACATAATGGACAGGTAGACCCACAGATCCAGGAGGAGGTACAGTATGTATAGGGAGTTGACCTCACACATACATATCAGCCAGAGGAGAGGGAGTCACAACTATTGGAGACTCCATTGGTTGAGCAGATTGCATAGGCTGACAGGTGGATGGAGCACTTACTTCTAGGATCAAATTGCATTGATGAGGATGCACTCTTTAGTATTCAATATGACCATAACATGTGTCTAGACACAACTATATGGGATCTAGGCACATAGGATAGTATTAGGTTGAGTGCACAGGAGGATACGACTGCTCATACAGGGTACAATGTGATTTAGGGGGAGATAGCATCTAGTGATGGGGTGCAGTGGCATACAGGAGTACCCAACCACACAATAGACAGTGGATAGTTCAACACGTCATCTTATGTAGAGGGTGTTTTTGGGGATTCTAGAGTTGGCACTAGAAGGACTGACACTAGCAGTGAGGGGTCTGAGATGGCACCTCAGCATGACCATGATCATGAGTCACACCACTTAGCAGCACAGTTGAGAGTTAGTGAGGCTATGATCAGGGCAGCCACTAGATGTATTGATGACATGCATGCAGTGATGGCAGATTACTGTTGGAGAGCATTAGTGGCACAGGGTAGCTCAGATGGAGGATTTTCCATGGATGATTTTCACACTCTCAGGAAGAGAGTGTCTATGATGAGGACTAACTACTAGCAGTTGTTGACAGACATGGACTACCTACTAGGGATTAACAAGTTGTATCACAGGGCCTTGAAGGGGAAAGAGTTGGAGGTAGATCGACTCACTCAGGAGTTGGAGAGCACTTGAGGATTCTTGAGAGGCACACAAACATCCCTACAAGAATCAAAGTCTATATTAGAGGAGCTTCTTGAGGAGATCCGTCAGATATCCACTTCATCTATCCTGGTGGACACTTTGATATATCCTTAAGTCACATGGTTAGAGGATGTTGGTGGTCTAGCAGAGGAGCACCAGTTGATGGAGGACACTTCCATTTGTGTTTTGAGAGAGGTTGACCTTCCAGTAGAGGTTGATCCAGTATTACACCTAGGATCTAGAATTCAACAACAGTATGCCGGAGATGACGTGAGTATGTAGGGGCATACAATGAGGAGTGACAGTGCACATAGACATGCCGAGATATACAGTTAGGTTCAAACAGATGTATGGGATTGAAGGGAGGAGACCCATGTAGGGGAGTATGCATATTTCACTCCTTTGCAGTAGCCCATAGTTATGATTGAGCACCTTCACCAGATCAGTAGTCGCATGAGGAGAGATAGACAGTGGTTGAGAGCATGGAGAGTGCCTAGGCCGAGGCCACCTGACATGAGTACCTTTACGACATCTAGCTGGAGAGAGAGGGATCATCATAGGAAACCAGTTGAGACTTGTTGTGTGAGAGAGAGCATCATGGGCCAGGTGGTAGCAGATGAGCACCTAGGGCTTCTAATAGTGATCAGTCTCACACAAGAGTAGTTAGAGGAGATTGGAAGTGATAAACTTCCAAGTTTTCCATGGGACCCAGGAGTCTGTGTTGTTAGCACGATGTTCATGTTGACCCAGGTTGCACCAGAGAGCCACACACTCCACCTTGGTTTGGTTTGGAGTAGGCCTGTAGGTACTTTTCCTATGGGGCAAGACCTTTCCTTTTGCTTGATCATCATGATAGGGCATGGAGATGTTTGGACAACTACTTCTTCTACAAAGGTGTCTTCACTGATACAGTTTCTGGACAATAGGTCCAATGGTCACTGGTATTTCAGCTGGAGGACCCAAGAGAGGAGGGTTCATGATGTATGCAGGGGGAAGACAGTCATGGTCAGAGTACTGCAGTGTTAGCATGAGGATCTTCGAAAAAGATTAACATGGGATCTAGGGATTGTAGGATTGGGCATTTCATTGATTCACAGGAGAGAGGGGACCATTGCAGGGGAAAGTTATTCTAACTTTCCATTAAGCTTCAATATTGAGAGGAGTGCATCGCTTGCAGGTGCCTCACGAAGGTCTTGCATCACCTCAGTCGGGCATCAATATGTGCAGTTGATGGAGGCCATCTGGATCTTGGTAGAGACTAGGAGGATGGACTCACTCTGGGATGAGGCCATGTGTCAGGTACACGAGACTCACAGAGTTGGTGTATTTTAGGATTATGCTTCCCAGGGTCTAGCAGTTCATGACTTGATAGGGGATCTAGGGGGTAGCATGTGTGATTGTTCATCTTTGGATGGGTTCTATTATGTATCCCACCGGTGGACCTGGGATCCTGGCATTATACTTGAGAGGATTTGGTTATTGCTTGAGGACAAGCAATTTTCTAGTAGGGAGGACTGTAATGTCCCCACTTTGGGACATCATCACAGTGCAGAGATTTATGATGACCAAAGTAGCTAGATGGATGTTATAGCGAGTAAAAGGGTATTTGAGAGGCATTATGGGGTCTAGCTTGCATTGATCATCATATTCCATCATTATGAGCCATTCCACATGGGTTGGCTTTGGTTTCGTTGCATTCCGACGATTTCCATGATTTTGACTATTTTGAGTTATAAGTTAATTGAAATCACTGAAGAGGTCATTTTGGGCACATTACTTGGAGGAACCTCTTAGTGTAATAGCTCATTGGAATCGGGAGAAGCAACACTATAGGATGGGATGGCTAGAAGTGACTTTCAGTGGCTAGGGAAGCCACAAGGAGAGATAAGGAGCTTTTCATAGGTAAAAAGGTTAATTAATTAATTAAAGTGATTTATTTAATTAATTAAATATTACTAAAATGAAAGTCACTTTGGAGGGACAAGGTGAGCCAAAAAGTATAAAAGGAAGGCAAGGGCCTCTACTCTAGCATTCATGTATGATCTTATTTTGATATCTGGCTTCTAGCTAGTGAGCCCAACATTGGGGGTTTTGAGGGTTTTGACTTAACAAACCCTAGAGGACGATTCGGTGGTGAAATATTCCACCTACCTTGTCCCAAGCTTGGTATCGGAGATGCAATACACTCCCACACCATTCTAGTTCCAGATCTACTCAGTTGCAGGGGAATTCTACATCAGTTTCATGTGCAGATAGAGAGAGGGCGCACCAGTTGAGGGTTTCCAGCAAGAGGGGTGTACCATCCATTGAGGGAGGATTCATTCTAGCTGAGGAGAAGAGATTTCAGGAATTCCAGGTATTGGGTTTTCCTTGTAGGTGTCTTGGCATCATTCTTGGTGGTTTTTCGAAGTCTTTCAGTGGAGGATTGATTTGTATTAAGAGTGGGGTGATTTCCCAAGAGGAGGGTGCACCATTATTTGGAGGGTAGCTAGTTCTAAGGATCTAGCAGGTATTTTGATGATTTGAGTACTTGGGTATTCATTGTCGTGCCCTGATCTATCATTCTAGTGGATTGGTGGAGTTGTTGGAGGTCTCTAGGAGAGAGGCCGAATTATTAGGGTTTCATTCATCCAGTGGGGCACACCATTCAGTGGAGGAGTTTAGATCTATAGGGTTTGAGAGGGATCTTGGATATTTGGGCACCTGGGTTGTTCTTACCATCAACCAATCTACTGTTTGGCATATTTCTTGAGGTGATTGGACATGTTTGGCACCAGGGCCAAATTGTTGAGGAGCTTCAGCTATCCAACAGGACGTGGCATTGGTCTTCATTCCTTATCCAACCTTTGGAGGCTTATTTTGTATTGTCGGGAGCATTTTGTAGTAGCTCTATTTCCTATCTTCTTGGCCATCTGTCGAGCATTCCAAATCGACATCTTCATTGTAGCAAGTTTCTCTATTTTATGAATAAAAGCTATTTGAGATGTTTTGGCATGTCTATCATATTGCATATGGTTGAGCTATGTTCCATGGTTGTCTCTTCTTGTTAATTTATGAAAACATTCATATAAACACATCGGTAAACCCTAAGGCCGAAATCAAGAGGTCATTCAGCAAGTAAACACAAGTAAACAAATAGATCAGCAAAGTGTTTGACAAAATACCACAACCATAAAAAGTTTAAAAAGACACCAAAACCATGATGATCCTTGCATAATGGCTTGGGATCATTACAACCACTCATGCTCAAACCAACACCCTTTGGATCATTTTGATTTTCTCTTCTAGGAATGGGACCCACTTCTAGCCAAAATTATTGTCCTAATACATGGGTGTTAGGAGATTCTTAGGGTAGTATTTTTCCAAATTGGGAAGAATGTAGTTCTCATCTAATAGATAAGACATATTTCTTAGCTCCTTCAACTTATCATTTGAATACACCTAACATACCAAATTTATAGGTGGATTGAATGGTGCTTCTTTCTATTCTTCACGCTGAAATGGTAATTAGTGGACACAATCTTCCTGGGAAACTCCAACATGCTAATTCCTTTTCTGACCAATTTTGAAAATGTTATTGGGTGGTCCAATGACCAAAACCCCCTAAACCATAATGTAATATAAATATACCATCTAAACCACTTATCCACCCATTGAATTCTCAATCTCTCAATGGTTTTGAATATTGAGGTGGTATCCTAATGTTTTCTCTTCTTTCTTATTGTCATTGTTTGAGTCTTTGAAGGGAACCTCTAGTTTTCCACCATTCTTGTTTTCATTACACTTGTAACATTTTATTTCCTGCTTCCACATACCATATGGATTATAGAGATTACTACCACCATGCATATTAATGTATGGATTTGCACCTCTTTTCATTATATCCATTAAGCTTTGTAGTGTTTCTAGGTCTTGAAGGATATCACAATGTGAGGAGAAATTTGGGAGAAAGTATTAGAGTAGCTTTGTTCAAATTGAATATTCTATACTTGGTAGGAATTTTATTAATTTTATATTATTTATCTTGCAGGTTTCACTTTTGTCTTCTAGATCAATTTGAAATTTCAATTGTGTAATATTTTTTGAGATGTCAAACACCAATCGTGGGAAGAAAAGATCAAGACAAAATGATCTATCATCATACTTTCAAAGACCTCAATCCAAGGATCCACATTCTCTTCATTCTTTGAGCTCTTTTGAGCAACCTATCACTGAAAGAGATGCCAACTGTTGTGAGAATGCATCTAATATCCAAATAATAGATACGTAAATATGTTCCTATGGTGATCAAAGTGAGATAAATGCATTTTCACAAAAAAATGGCAGTGCAAATGTCAAAACTATTTCATTGGAAAAGAACACAACCAATTCACGGAAAAGACAAAAGGGCCAATGGGACATAGGGAGAGGCTTCCAACCATATTGGGTCTAAAAATTTCCATTTATTGAACCATTACCTCCAAAAAATGAGAAAGAGAAACCAAAAGTTAGATGCAATATATGTAGTTGGAAACTTGACACGCCAACGACATTTCAGATGAAGTTAGATACAATTGAGAAGCATGTAGGAAAGGTGTATGAAAATAAAATTGTAGATGGCGAGGAGAAAAATATTGTCAAATGGAAATCTTTCGAGGAATGTCGACATGTCAAATATGATGATGAATATAATGAATATTTAATAAGTAATAAAAAACTCGAGGCAGGTGGAGGAAGCATCACATCTCTATTCGAAAAGACGATGGAAATAAATTTGTTATCCAAGACAATTCAATTAAGCACTGTATTTCACATCTTATCTAAAGGGTGTCCTATGACAGATTACCCAGATTACATGAAATATCTATCTTTTCTTCAAATGAAAAACTTTTCATCTTCTCATTGGTCTTTAACAAGTGGTTGGGAATGGACAAAATATCTAGCTCAAGTAGAACATGATGATATGAAAGAGAAGATTGCAAGTGCTGGGTTTTTGTCATTGTCTTTGGATGAGGTTACAACTATTGATAATACTTCATGGATTTGTATGCCTATTTATATGGTTAATGACCATATTAGGCATTCCTATCTACTTGGGGTTCAAAAAATGAAGGTGAATTATACAACTGAAAATATTTATGAACTTGTTAATAATAGTTTGAAGGAAAGTGGTGGTATGGATCATTTAATGACCACAAAAAAGTTGGTATGTGTTGGAGCAGATGGAGCATCAGTAATGCAAGGATAAAGGAATAACCTTTGTGTTAGACTACAACTATCAGTTTCACTGTATATGTTGAGTATTCATTGTATGGATCATAGGATGAATCTTGCATTTAAAATAGTAAGAAAGTTTCCATCGGTTTCAAAAGTTGAATATCTTGTACGAGAGGCTTATGCATATTTTTCTCATAGTCCCAAATGATTTTCAGAGTTTAAAAAATTTGCTGATGGTGTTACAAATGGAAACAAGCTATTAAATATGTTGATACAAGATGGATCTCATTGAATGGACCATATCAAAGATTATTTAGTGAGTACCAGTCCTTGGTAGGGGTGATGTATGTGTTGGCCAGTTTGCATAGAGTGAATGGGCATTGGAATTGTTGCCATTGATGTCAAACTTCACATTATTGCATTCATGAGTAAGAGTTTGATTTGCTTGTTATTGGACTAGTAACTCAATTAACCCAATGAACGAGTGGTCAAAGGCTTAGTTGAAAATGACAAGAAAAGTTCATTATAAGTTATATCACCAAAGCTCACATGTTAAGGAAGTTTTCCAGCTAAGAGGAGTTAGACTTTTGTGATAAGTGAGACAAAAATTAACATTGATAGCTACATCAACTAACGTAAAAAATTTCTAAACTTGGTAAGAGTGAGAGAAACACAAACAAAACAACGTGTGTTCAAGAACTCAGTGATGAGTTTTGATAAGTGAGACAAAAGTTAACATTGACAGCTACATCAACTAATGTAAAAACTTTCTGATTTTGGTAAGAATGAAAGATAAACACAGAGAGAAAAAATTGTGTTCAAGAACTCGATGATGGGTTTTTTAGTTGAATAAAAATGCAGAGGGTTATACACGTTTTTGCCTGGAACTCCATTCATCATTTTTTCCAAAGAGAAAAATGTAGAGATTAAAAAAAAAAAAAACATTTTTTCTTGGAACTCTGTTGCTCATTTGCCGAAGAGAAAAACGTAGAGATTCAATTTTTTTTTTCTTGGAACTCTGTTGCTCATTTGGTGAAGAGAAAAACATAGAGATTCAAAAACATTTTTTCTTGGAACTATGTTGCTCATTTGCCGAAGAGAAAAACATAGAGATTCAAAAACGTTTTTTCTTGGAACTCTGTTGCTCATTTGCCGAAGAGAAAAACATAGAGATTCAAAAATGTTTTTACCTGGAACTCCATTATTCATTTGTTGGAAGAAAAATGTAGGGGTAAATGTGTTTGAGACAATTAGAAAGTGCAGAGGTATGTGTTTGGTTTCTTGATTGTGAAAAGTCCAGAGGTTAATAGTTGATTTTATCCTTAAATGAGAAATGCACAGAGAAGAGGTACACTCTGATGTTGCAGATTGTATGGTTGTTTTTATAGTGAATAAACTCTGATATAGATCTAGAATAGAGGTATGAAATGATTCATTGATTGAGAAATTACATCTAAGGTAAATGCATTAAATAGTTAAAGGCTGTCTTTGTAATTCAAATATACATTGAGGTCATTATTTATTGCAATGAAGATTATCTACAGATTTGATTTCCAGGTTTATAACAGAGTAATCATGAACATATTGAGATGATTAGTTTTGGCATTGACAGAGTGTGAATAGAGTTGCATGTGAGTAAGATGCGTGTTGGTTGAAAACAATAACAAGTTTGGAAAATATGGAATTGATGGTTACATGTTTGTTTTCACAGAAAGAAATTAACAAAAGGATATTGACAGTTTAAGAAGAGTGTTTGAAACAGGTTGAAGCCAGTACTAAAGGAGGAAGAGAGGAGCTAGGGAGACTAACCGTCTCATTGCAAGTTGAATCTTGCATTTAGGCAGTAGAAGCTGTCTTTCAGTAGGTGTTGAAGATAAAGAGTTAGTAGCCTCATATGAGTAGTTTCTCAGACAAAATTTGATGTAACTGAAGTAGCTTGCTTTCTTTACATCCACAAGAAGAAGAAGAGGTTTTTCCCTTTATGGGTTTCCTCATAAATATTTTGTGTTTCTGTCCATTTCATGTGATTGATGGTTACTAATTCATTTTCACTGAGACAAAATATTTATTAGTTTTTAAGCCGCATTAAATAAGTATTATGTGTTAAAGAGATAAAAGTGAAAATTGTGTATACAACTGATTCACCCCCCCCCTCAGTTGCTCAACTTGTCCAACAATTGGTATTAGAGCCTGTTACTTTAGAACTCAGTTTAATCACTGGAATTTTGGTCTTTTATGATGGATAAGAAATCTGAATTTACAAAACATGGATTACCTCTATTTGATGGTCATAACTATGCCTTTTGGAGTATCAGGATGAAATTATTTTGCAAGCTCAAGGAGTAAATGTTTGGCAAGATGTGTTGAATGAATATAGTGTTCCAACAACCATTCCAACATATGTTGAAGGTAACAAACTTTATGAAAGCAATTCCAAAGCTATGTATGCAATACTTGGAGGTTTAGCAGGGTCAAAATTTATTAAGGTTATGCACTGTGTGTCAGCAAAAGAATTATGGGACAAGCTGATTTTTTTTTATGAAGGAGATACTAAGGTGAAGAATGCTAAGTTACAGTCATATAGGAGTGAATTTGAAAGTTTAAAAATGGAAGAATCTAAAGATATAACAACTTAATTCCTTTGTATTGATGAAGTAGTTAATACCATGAAAGGTCTAGGTGAAGAAGTTAAAAATGCTAATATTGTACAAAAGGTACGTAGATCTCTACCTGTAAGATTTGATCCAAAAATACCTTCTTTAGAAGAAAGAACCGATCTTTCTACTTTAGAAATGGATGAACTACATGGGATACTAATAACATATGAGATGAGGACCTCTTGTGAAAATTCTACCAGGAAAGAAGCAACTTTCAAGGTATCAAAGCAGGACAAGAAAAAGGTTGAAGAAGAAACCAACAATTATGGGGATTCAGAAGAGGATATGGAAGAAGCTAATTTTGTCAAAAATCTGAAAAAGGTTACTGGAAAATACAAAGGTAAGCTTCCTCTTAAATGTTTTGGTTGTGGTAGAATAGGGCATTTTGCTTCTAAGTGTCCTTTCAATAAGCATTTTGATGGTGAAGAAGAAAGTAATAGAAAGAGTAAAGAATACAAGAACAAGTATAAGAAGTATTTTCAAAGAAACTCATATAAAAAGAAAAGTCTATTTATTAAAGATGTTAGTGACTCTTCATAATCAGATGAAAGTGATGTTAGCTCAGATATAATATTGTTTATGGCTATAGAAAATCAGAATGATAAAATTAATGAAGAAGAAGAAGGTGAAGTTGATTTGGAAGATGAGATTGTAAGTGCTTTGACTAAACTTAGAAAGGTAAGAAGAGAATGTAAACATTTCAAAGAAGAAATTAAGAATCTTGAAAATGAGATACAAAAATCTAGCAAGTTGATAGAAAGCATTGAAACTATGATAATTGATTTAAAGCTCAAAACATAAGAAGCTAGAGTAATTGAGGAAGCACTAAACAATTTTCTTGTAGAAAAGGAAAAGGAAAATGATGGTTTGAAACTTGAAGTTGTCTCATTAAGAAAGAAGGTACACGAAAATAACATGGATAATAGCTCAAGGATTTTGAAATAGATTATTAGTAATCAAAGACCAACAAATGACAAAACTAGAATTGGTTATAAATCTAAGGTTACTAATGCAAGTACTAGTACAATTTTTGAAAAAGCAGGTACAAGACATAAAAATGTGAAAAACACTAGCAAGCAGATGGAATCAGTAAAGCAAGAAGGAAATCAGACTTCAATAATACATAGAAGAAGCTATGACAGGAACCAGAATGGGTTTGATGCCTATTGTTTCTTTTGTTACAAGTATGGACATAAAGTTGCTTTTTGCAATGCCTTTTCAAGAAACATAATTGCACATAACAGTCATGAAAAATCTAGGTTTGATTATGGAAGAAGGCATGATAGAACCATTCAAAACAATGTGAACAATTCCTATAACAGATTTGATGTTTTAAGGTTTGAGGGTGAATTTCATAGGTGTAATAATTTTGGACATGTGTCAAGAAACTGTCCAATGAACTTTCAGAAATCTAATGAACCTAATTACGCTAATATGAAAGCTAGATGGTGGAAAAAGGAAAATGACCATTTAGAATCTGAAAAATGCACTCTAGCTTTACAGGCTGATCATAAAGTAAAATGGTGTGTGGATAGTGGATGTTCAAAACATATGACATGCATAAAACATAATTTTGTTACATTAGATGAAGGAAAATAAGGTACAATCACTTTTGGTAATGAACAATCAGCTATGATAATTGGAAGAGGTATTGTGTGTCTGAATAAAAAAAATATTATGGCTGAAAATGTCTTGCTGGTTGAGGATATGGAACACAATTTATTGAGTGTAAGTCAAACTTGTGATAAAGGGCATTATATGATTTTTGATTCTAAAAATTGTCAAATTAGAGATGTCAAAACAAATAGGTTAGTTGGAACAACTACAAGAACACCGAACAACATTTACATACTAGATGAGAAAAAGGAAAATTGTTATCTTGGGAATGAATATGAAAGTTGGTTGTGGCACAAAAGGCTTGGGCATATTAATTTTGAAAATCTGATTCAATTAAACAAAAAGGAATCTATAAGAGATTTACCTATCATGAAGAATCTTACCAGTTCTATTTGCAAACAGTGTCAACATGGTAAACAAACTAGAGTTAGGTTTAAGACCAAAGAACACTCTACAACAAAACCTTTGGAAATAGTACATGATGATGTTTGTGGACCTATGAGGACAACAAGATTAAATGGTGAAATATATTTTCTGTTATTTGTGGATGAATTTACTCGGATGACTTGGATGTTTTTGTTGAAAAAGAAGTCTGAAACATTCAATTGTTTTCAAATTTTCAAAGAATTGACTGAAAATGAAATTGACATGAAAATTAAATGCTTAAGATTAGACAATGGGGGAGAGTTTGTTTCTAAATAATTCAATAAATATTGTGATGATAATGGTATTAAAAGACATTTTTCTGTTACTGAAACACCTCAACAAAATGGTGTTGTTGAAAGGAAAAATAGAACTGTTATGGAGATGGCAAGAACATTGCTAAATGAATCGAAACTGAGTAACATACTTTGGCCTCAAGTTGTCCATACTACTATTCATATTCTGAATAGAAGCTTGTTGAGAAATAACTATGAAAAAACACCTTATCAGTTATGGAAAGGTAGGTCAACAAGTGTAAAAAACTTTAGAATCTTTGGTAGCAAGTGTTACATAAAGAAAGTTGATAAAAATATGGGAAAGTTGGATTCTAGAACTGATGAAGGTATTTTAGTTGGATATTCATGCTCAAGAAAATCTTATAAGTGCTACAATTTCAAATTAAAGAAAGTTGTTGAAGCCATATATGTTAAATTTGATGAATCTTCATTTTTAAAATCCAAAATTGAACAGAAAGATCATCAGACATATGAAATATATGACAAACTGAAAATGGAAGACAAATAAAGTGATATAGAGGAAACTAAATCAACTAACAATGAAAATATGATTCCTACTTTGGTGCAGGGGTCAACTCCATCTAAGACTCCAAACAAAAGGGTACAAAGAAATCATCCTGAAGAGCAAATCATTGGTGATATACATGCAGGTGTTGAAACTAGAAGGAAAAGGCAAGAATCTAGTTCAAATCATGAACATGTATCATTACTCTCTCTGTTTGAACCCAAGAACATTGAAGACACAATCAATGATTAATACTGGATGAAAGCAATGAAAGAAGAGATTAGTAAAATAGAAAAGAATGAGACATGGGAATTGGTTCCTAGACCTTTAAATAAGAATGTTATTGGGGCTAAATGGGTATTCATAAATAAGTTGGATGAAGCAGGTAAGGTGACTAGAAATAAAGCTAGATTGGTTTGTAAAGGGTATGCACAGGTAGAAGGCATAGATTATGGAGAAAATTATGCTTCTGTTGCAAGAATGGAATCCATTAGGCTGATTTTGGCTTATGCTAGTTCCAAGCACATTAAAGTTTATCAAATGGATGTAAAATCTGCATTTTTAAATGGTGAATTAGAGGAAGAAGTATACATGGAACAACCAGATGGGTTTGAGGTGAACGAAGAAGAAAATCATGTTTACAGGTTGAAAAAGGTTTTGTATGGGCTAAAGCAATCTCCAAGAGCTTAGTATTCTAGGCTTGATAAATACTTAAGGCAACAAGGATACATAAAGACAACACTGACAATAATCTTTATATTAAAGAAGAACATGATAGCTTGGTCATTATTGATATTTATGTAGATGATATTATTTTTGGGAGTGATAATGATCAACTTAGCCAACAGTTTGATGAAAGTAGAGTTTGAGATGTCCATGCTTGGTGAAATTAATTTTTTCATAGGTCTTCAAATCACTCAATCTGATGAAGGTATTTTCATTTCTCAAACTAAATATATCAATGAAATGCTCAAGAAATTTCAAATGCGGGATTGTAAACCAGTTGGCACTCCCATGGTTACTAGATGTAAGTTAAGTCAAAATGATGATTCTGAAAATGTTGAGAAGACAATGTACAGATCTATGATTGGTAGTCTTCTATATATTACAACTACAAGGCCCGATGCTATGCATGCATTTTGTCAAATTGCTAGGGTTCAGGCCTCTCCTAAAGCTTCTCATTTACTTGTAGTCAAAAGGATTTTCAGATATCTTAAGGGCACAACATAGTATGGTTTATAGTATCCTAAGGGTAATCATCTTGATTTGTATGCTTTCACTGATGTTGATTAGGCAGGTTGTGTTGATGAAAAGAAGAGTACTAGTGGAGCAACATTCTATCTTGGAGGATGTCTGGTGAGTTGGTCTAGCAAGAAACAATCAACAATTTCCATTTCTACTATTGAGGCAGAATACATTGCAGCTACAAATTGCTACACCCAGGTTCTCTGGATGAAACAAATGTTATCATAAATACACATTCATTATGATGCTCCCATTCCTATTTTATGTAACAACACCAGTGCCATTAGTATCTCTAAAACCCCAGTTATGCATTCCAAAACGAAACATATTCCTATTAAATTTCATTTTATCTGAGAGCAGGTTTTAAGTAATATCATTAAGCTGGAGTATGTTGGTACGAAAGATCAGATTGCTGATATCTTTACTAAGCCCTTACCTAAAATGCAATTTGAAAGTCTTAGGGATCAATTAGGAGTTTGCCTTCTGTAATTATCTTTCTCTTTCCTTATACTCAGGATTGCAGGTTTCCATGGTGCATCTTTCAGCTCTGTTATTAGAATTTTGTCCCCTCTACAATAATTTTTCCTGGTTGGTTACAGTTTGCACAGATTCATGTCTTTTTGATAGGGGGAGTTGATGTTGTTTCAACTATTGTACAGGTGATCTTCTCTTGGTATTTCTTGGCATTTCTGACAGGAGGAGTATGATTGATACTTTGCCATAGATGACAAAAGGGGGAGAACAGGTTTAAGTTTTCCATCAATGTCAAAGGGAGAGTTTGTTGGCCAGTTTGCATAGAGTGAATGTGCATTGGAATTGTTGCCATTGATGTCAAACTTCTAATTATTGCATTTATGAGTAAGAGTTTCATTTGTTTTTTATTGGACTAGCAACTCAATTAACCCAATGAACGGGTGGTCAAAGGCTTAGTTGAAAATGACAAGAAAAGTGCATTATAAGTTATATCACCAAAGCTCACATGTTAAGGAAGTTTTCCAGTTAAGAGGAGTTAGACTTTTGTGATAAGTGAGACAAAAGTTAACATTGACAGCTACTTCAACTAATGTAAATTTTTTTTGATCTTGGTAAGAGTGAGAGAAACACACAAAAAATAGAGTGTGTTCAAGAACCCGGTGATGGGTTTTGATAAGTGAGACAAATGTTAACATTGACAGCTACATCAACTAATGTAAAAACTTTCTGATCTTGGTAAGAGTGAAAGATAAATACAGAGAGAACAAAGTGTGTTCAAGAGCTTGGTGATGGGTTTTTTAGTTGAAGAAAAACGCAGAGGGTTATACACATATTTTTTCTGGAACTCCATTCATCATTTTTGTCGAAGAGAAAAACATAGAGATTAAAAAAAAACATTTTTTCTTGGAACTCTGTTGCTCATTTGCTGAAGAGAAAAACATAGAGATTCAAAACTGTTTTTTCTTGGAACTCTGTTGCTCATTTGTTGAAGAGAAAAACATAGAGATTCAAAAATGTTTTTTCTTGGAACTCTATTGCTCATTTGCCGAAGAGAAAAACATAGAGATTCAAAAACGTTTTTTCTTGGAACTCTGTTGCTCATTTGCCGAAGAGAAAAACCTAGAGATTCAAAAGTGTTTTTACCTGGAACTCCATTATTCATTTTCTGGAAGGAAAACACAGGGGTAAATGTGTTTGAGATAGTTAGAAAGTGAAGAGGTATGTGTTTGGTTTCTTGATTGTGAAAAGTCCAGAGGTTAATAGTTGATTTTCTCCTTAAATGAGAAATGCATAGAGAAGAGGTACACTCTGATGTTACAGATTGTATGGTTGTTTTTACAGTGAATAAACTCTGATATAGATCTAGAATAGAGGTATGAAATGATTCATTGATTGAGAAATTACATCTAAGGTAAATGTATTAAATAGTTAGAGGTCGTCTTTGTAATTCAAATATACATTGAGGTCATTATTTATTGCAATGAAGATTATCTACATATTTGATTTCTAGGTTTATAATAGAGTAATCATGGACAGATTGAGCTGATCAGTTTTGGCATTGACAGAGTGTGAACATAGTCGCATGTGAGTAAGATGCATGTTGGTTGAAAACAATAACAGGTTTGGCAAAGATGGAATTGATCGTTACAGGTTTGTTTTCACAGAAATAAATTAACAAAAGGATATTGACATTTTAAGAATAGTGCTTGAAATAGGTTGAAGACATTACTAAGGGAGGAAGGGAGTATCTAGGGAGACTAACCATCTCATTGCAAGTTGAAGCTTGCATTGAGGCAGTAGAAGCTGTCTTTCAGTAGGTGCTGAAGATAAAGAGGTAGTAGCCTCATCTGAGTAGTTGCTCAGACAAAATTTGATGTAACTGAAGTAGCTTTCTTACTTTAAATCCACAAGAAGAAGAAGAGGTTTTTCCATTTATGGGTTTCCTCATAAATATTTTGTGTCTCTGTCCATTTCATGTGATTGATGGTTACTAATTCATTTTCACTGAGGAAAAATATTTATTAGTTTTTAAGCTTCATTAAAGAAGTAATCTATTTTAAAGAGATAAAAGTGAAAATTGTATATACAATTGATTCACCCCCCCTCTCAGTTTCTCAACTTGTCCAACAATATGAACATTTCTTCAGTGTACATAAAGCTCAAGATCTTCTCTTTCGACTAACTGACATAGAGACATTATTAACATTGGTTGGAATTCTTCCTATGCTATATGAAATGAATGTCCTTGTGAAAATGTCTCAAAGTCGCACAATTTATATTGTAGAATACACAAATGCAAGAAAATTTGCATGCCTTTCATTGGATAAATTGTACACGATGCCAGCGTACTTTGTAGGTCCATGGTTTACAAATTGGACTACGATCATTGATATAGAAACTACTTAAAATTATTTAAAGTTTGATGAAAAAGGGATACTATGTATGGAAGTGTGTGGGTATATGGTTCCTTTTCATTATATTGATAAGACATGATGAACCCCCAAAGAGCGCCCTATGTCAAGATACCTATTCGACAATGTTGTCATTTTAGTGAGACACAACTTGATAGAAATTGCAAAGTCACTGTCATCGGAGATAAGAGAACGATTCCCTCGATATGAATTGTTGGAGGCCATGTCTGTGGTGTACCCTGAATATTGGAACAATTTAAAATGTCAACCTACTTTAAAACGTGACTTTGTGGCAAAATTAAATACTTTAGTGGACCAATTTTGCAAGAAGGTCGAGATACATGGAGAATAGGTTGAAGATATTTTGGATCAATCAAAATTGTTTCAACAAGCCACATGCTTCACTGAAACAATGTGGAATCAATTTCGCGCTTTGGAGAATCCTCTAGAATATGGTGGAATAAAAAGATTATGGACTATTTTAGGTGCTAGCCAATACTTATAGGAAAACATATCCGAATATTTCAAATTAGCGGATTTGTGTCAAACCATGATTTTGGGATCCATGGAGGATGAGAGAATGTTTAGTGCACTATCATTTTTGAAGTCAAATATGAGGAACAATCTTGATAAACATATGGATATATGTTTAAGATTATATGTATCAAAGTATGACATTACCAATTTTCCATATGAAAGAGCACTATCTCTTTGGTGATCAGATTGTGATAGAAGGGGAGAAAATAATATAACAAGTTTCTCTAATGAACTTGATAAGGAACATAATTCTTTGGAGGATCATAATGAT
>ML777808.1:441480-459260 GCA_009831015.1 Picea engelmannii | reverse complement strand
CACTCTCAAGAAAGGATGAATATGTTGAGGCCTTTCTCTGTGTTATCTCGATCATCCAACCCGATTGGATAATAGAAGCAAGGGATGAATGGAAGAATGACGAAAAAGTTTGGATTCCCATTCAAAGGTTGCAGAAGGATTCCAGTGCATCAGATACATTTACATAGAAAAATGATTCACTATGGTACAAAGATCGCTTATATTTATGTAATAACTCCCAACTCAAACAAAAGGTACTATTGGAATTGCACACCTCTCCAGTAAAGGGCACTCAGGATTTTTGAAAACCTACCATAGAGTCAAGAAGGATTTTTTTTGGGATGGCCTTAAAACTAATGTTCAAAGGTTTGTGGAAGAATGTTTAGTTTTCCAAAAAAATAAGGTGGAAACAATTAAGACCCCAGGTCTTTTACAACCATTATCCATCCCAAGTCAGCGTTGGGAGGAGGTTTCCATGGATTTCATCACAAGGTTACCAAAGTCTGATGGAAAGAGTGTCATCATGGTGATTGTTGGTAGACTAACCAAGTACGCACACTTTTGTGCACTCTCTCATCCCTTCAAAGCTAGTACAGTTGCCACCGCATTCATGGAGACAGTTCAAAAGCTACATGGCAGCCCAAAGATTATTGTAAGTGACAGAGATCCCATTTTCACTAGACATTTTTGGACATAATTGTTTTCTGGTTTAGGTACTCAATTGGCTCATAGCTCATCCTATCATCCTCAATCTGATGGACAAACCGAGATAGTGAACAAATGTCTGGAAGGCTACCTTCGTTGCTTTGTCTCTAATAAACAAACACAATGGTTCAAATGGTTACCCTTGGCAGAATGGTGGTATAACACTTCCTTTCATACTGCAACAAAAATGACACCATTTATGGCACTTTATGGATACCACCCTCCTTTCATCACTTCTTCTCTAAAAAAAATCTAAGGTTCAAGCAGTGGAATATCACATTGAAAATCAACAACAAGTTATCCAAATCTTAAAGGACAACCTGACCATGGCACAAAATCACATGAAAGAACAAGCAGATCAACATCATAGTGAAAAAAGTTTTGAAGTAGGGGATTGGGTGTTTTTAAGACTACAACCATACAAACAGATGTCCCTCAAGCAAGCCAAGAAGGATAATAAATTATCACCTAAGTACTATGGCCCTTATAAGTTGTTGAAAAAGATTGGTACTATGGCATACAAATTGGAGCTGCTTGCATCTTCAAGAGTACACCCAGTTTTCCATGTTTCATGCTTAAAGAGGGTTATAGGTGACAAGATCCCAGTTCAAACTATATTTCCAGAACTTGACGAGGAAGGAAAAATCATATTGGAGCCTAAAGCCATCACTGACACAAGAATTCTCCAACTGAGGAATAGATCCATTTCAGAGTATCTCATTAAATGGAGGAAACTACCGTCTAAAGATTCCACTTGGGAAAATGATTCTTTTATACAGAAGCATCCAGAGTTACTCAAGCATTGTGGACAACAGTTGTCTCAAGGGGAGGGGCATGTTAAGCCCTAATATTGGCTCATTACCCCTTAATTTGGGCATATTATATTAGTAATGTTATTTTATTTATGTCAGCTTTAGGCCATTAGTTGTAATTATACCTCCTAGTCTCCTATATATATCAAGGAGACATTTTCATTTTGAATCATCTTGTACTTGAAAATTTAAGTGGGGTAAAAGGAGGTTTCCCCCTCGAAGAGGATTATTATCTGAAATTATCTCTTTTCAAGGCGTTGAGTACTTTTTCTTAGGTTTTTCTATGCTATATTGATATTTGGTTCTTAACACTTTAGGCATGCGTGAAACATTTGATGGCCTGAATAGGGATTATCACATCTATCTGTTGCTCCAAGTTTGTTTCCATATAGGTACTTTTCATTAAGAGTGGGTTATATAAGTTTTGTATTTATATATTAGAACTTTTGTATGTTAGGTTAGGAGTATATCAGATTAGATTCTATTTAGTTTTAGGATTGTTGGAGTATTACTGAATCTAAGTGACACATATTTCCATGAAAACTTTTAAGGCCCAATTGTGAAGGTTCAGAAGGTGTCAACGTTTCTTACACTTATTAGTTTGAATTTTGTTGAAAATGTTGGGTTAATCAATCAAGAATGGCATTGACATTTCTTTTCATTTCTTGGGTTGTTGAATTTGGTTTTTGTTAAGAAGTCAGAGTTTGTGGTTGTGGGTATGGGGACAGTTGTGGCCGTGGGTATGCGGTTGCCAGTTTTGAAATTAGGGGTCATGGAGGTGAGTGGGTGGTGCATCACATAGATATGTATGTAAAAAAAAAAACAGAACTAAATTATCATTAAGGAAGGATCTCCTAAGACTTTATAAGGTTTTATAATTTAGTGAAAAATTAGCCAATATTTTACAAGATTTTATAATTTAGTGAAAGATTTGCCAATATCTTACAAGATTATATAATTGACTAAAAGATTTTCCAAAAAATTATATATACATTTTATATTATTGATAAAATAGACTTCAAGTTTTCCCATGTATCATGGGTATTCACCTATTTATTATACATATAAATTTCGGGGGGGGGGGGGGGGGGGTTNGGGGGGGTCTTAAAATCACCCCTGCTCCTATCTGTGTAAACTTATGATTCTCTATCATCCCAATGTTTACTTTACACATATTTATGGGTTGTGTGTAAGCAATTGACTCAAGTTCTGTTCCTTCTACTGCTCGTTTTCCTTCTATTTCAGGTTCTTGTACATTCCTCAAATCTTCTTCATCATGTTCTTCCTGTTAGAGAAACAGGATCGTGGAGCAATAAAATAAAATAAATGAGGAAATAAAAAAAAGAAGATACAAAATACAATAGAGACATAGATATACATGGTTCAATTAGTGTGGTCTACATCCTCTAGAGAAATTTCCATTTTTTTCCTTTTTCTTATCCAACAAAATGAAGGGGTACAACCTAGAACACACTCGCTGTAACTAACTCTTCTTTCTCTCACAGTCTCCTCTCTCAGAATACAATATTCGCAATAATACACATCTGCAATACAATTCCCTCATAAGAGAGGGTTTCCTTCTAGGGTAAAAAACTCTAAAAATAAATTCTACTGTCATATTTGTGACCTTATAATGGATGGTCCAAATTTAATACAAAATTACAATATTTTACAAGGAATTTTTTCCCAATATTTTGCTTTAGGCGTGTTTCCCTCAAATCCCCCGCCAGGGGGGGATGGATAATTTTTTTTTTTACTTCCCCCCCTGGCGACAGTTGTGGGGGGAAATCCCCCCCACACCCCCTATTATGTAATGGGGTTGAAGCATGACTGAAAAAAACTTATGAATCAAGAAGATAACCAGTCTCCACAACCAACAATCTCCCACTTGGAAACTGATCACAATAACTCCACTGTTGTTGTACCTACTAGAATATACTCCACCTTGGACCCAAAAAATTTCTCATCTTCACCTTCATTATTGAAGACCAACTGAACTGAGCAGGAACTCATTTTCTCCTTTGGTTACTCCCTTTGTTAACATGTCTACATGATTCTGGATAGTATGTATCTTTTCCAACTTAAAATGTCCATCTTCCAAGACGGATCGTATGAAATGGTACCTGATTTGTATATGCTTAGTATTTTAATGGAAGGTTGAGTTCTTTACAAGATGAATGCCACTCTCACTGTCACATTACAACCTGCTATTCTCCTACTTCTTTCTCAATTCCTCCATAAATATCTGTAACCAAATCATTTCTTTACTAGCCTCTGTAGCATCAACATACTCTACTTCTATTGTTGAAAGTGAAACAACCTTTTGTAGTTTTGAAATCCAACTTATTATTGTTCCACCTATAGTAAAAACATACCCTGTGGTGCTCCTCCTACTATATTTATCACCTGCCATATATGAATCAACGTATCCTTGTAGAACAATGTTTGAACCTCCAAAACATAATGCATGAGTAGAGGTACCTCTCAAATACCTGAGAATCCACTTTATTTCCTCCCAATGTTCTTTACCTGGATTTTTCATATACCTGCTCACAACTCCCACTGCATGTGCAATATCTGGTCTTGTGCAAACCATCGCATACATCAAGCTGTCAACTCTTGATGAATAAGGGACCCTGGACATGTATTTTGTCTCCTCTTGTGTCTTGGGACACATTTCCTTAGTTAATTTGAAATGGTTGGCCAAAGGTGTACTAACTAGTTTTTCATTTTTCATTCTAAACCTCTCCAACACCTTCTCTATGTACTCACCCTGAGACAATGTCAATTTGCGATTTTTCCTGTCGCTTTTTATTCTCATAACAAGAATTTTCTTTGCAGCATCTAAATCCTTCATCGCAAATGAATTATCTAATTTCTTCTTGAGCACATTTATATCCTACATATTAGACCCTGCAACAAACATGTCATCTACATACAATAGCAATATAATATAGCTTCCATTTTCTCGCCTTTTAAAATAAATATAGTGATAATAATGACATATACTATAACCTTGTTCTGTCATAAACCTGTCAAACTTCAAATACCACTTCTTTGGAGCTTTCTTTTGTCCATACAAGCTCTTATGCAACCTGCATACTAGATTCTCCTTTCCTTTGACCTCATACCCCTATGGTTGTTGCATATAAATCTATTCCTCCAAATCCCCATGGAGAAATGTTGGTTTTACATCTAATTGTTCAATATGAAAAACTTCTACTTCCACAAGACTTAGAATAGTCCTAATTGAAGTCATCTTAACAACAAGAGAAAATATTTCATCAAAATCTATACCTTTCTTTTGTGCAAAACCCTTTACAACAAGTCTATCCTTGTACCGTCTTTTTCCTCCATCTTCATTTCCTCATTCATGCCTTGCTCCCACTTCCTTTTAGTGTCTACCTGCATTTCCTCTTCATAATTTTCTAGTTCACCAGAACCAATCAACAATAAATAGTACAATGAAGGAGAGTATTGTTCAGGGGGTCTACTTAACCTGATAAATATTCTAAAAACACTTGCAGGAGTTTGAGGTACCTGTTGCTCCTATTGTTTTACATTTTGATTTTCTGGTACCTTTGGAATTTTATTTTCAGTGATCTCATAAAACACTATATATTCTGGTTTTTCTTTTTCCTGTTTCTTTCCCTGCAACTGATCTTTGTACATGACCTTCTCATTGAATATGGCATCTCTACTCCTAATGATTTTTTGATTTTCATAATACCATAAGCGATAACCAAAATCAATAACACCGTATCCAATAAAGGTACTTTTATTGGATTTTTCCTCAAGATTTGTTCTATTTTCTTTATCAATATGGACAAATGCTTCACAACTGAAAGTCTTCAAAAAATAATAGTTTAATTTTTTTTCCTGTCTGTGCCTCCTCTGGAATTCCACCATCCAAAGAGATTGAAGTTCCTATGTTTATTAAGTAAACAACAATATCTACAACATCTTCCTATAATTGTAAGGGCAACCCAACATGCAATCTCGTACTCCTTGCACACTCCATGATTGTCCTATTCATCCTTTCTGACACACCATTTTCTTGTGGTGTTCCTAGAACTATTTTTTCTCTACGAATTCCATGGCATGAATAGTAATAATCAAACTCCTTGTTTCAATATTCACCTCCATTTTATTATTTGAGACACTTCATCCTTTTTCCTGTATCATTCTCAACAAATCATTTCCATTCCTTAAAAGTATCAAAAACATCAGATTTTTGTTGAATGCAATAAACCCAAGTTTTTCTAGTTTCCACTTTTACAGAACTTAACTAATTAGTAACCGTATTAAATTCATTTAAATGATCTGCAACAGACCCACTTTCTAGCATCTTCATATTAAATAATCTCTTCATTAGAAATACCTTATTGGATGTCGAGGTTTTTTCATACAGTTTACCCAATGCATCCATCAACTCCTTCATTGTCTTTTCTTTTGAAATATTGAAAGCCACTGACGTTTCTAGGATCAACCATATCGTTCCTAGTGCCTTTCTATCAAGAACCTCACATTCTTCATCCTTTATGGCCGTCGACTTCTTTGCTATTCCATCCAATGGTAGGAATATATCCTTCTGATATAAATAATCTTCCATCTGCGTCTTCCATAATTGGTAGTTTTTTCCGTTAAATTTATTGACCCTAAACTTTCCATCTTCCGCCATTTCTCCCACTCAAACCATAAACCCTCTTTTCCTGCAAGTTACCTTTCACTATGATACTAGTTGTTAGAAAAACAAGATTGCAGAGAAATAAAATAAAAAAAATGTGGAAATAAAACACAAAATATGCACATTACAATAGAGACACATATATACATGGCTCACCCAGTGTGGGCTACGTCCACCAGATAAATTTCCAGGTCCTTCCTTTTTATTATCCAACAAAATTAAGGGATACAACCTACAACAGACCTACTGTAACTTCCTCTTATTTCTCTCACATTATCCTCTCTCATAATACAATATTTATAATAATACAAAGCCGCAATACAATTCCATCATAAGAGAGGGTTTCCTTATAGGGAAAAAAACCCTAAAAATAACTTCTACCATCAGATATGCGACCTTATAATGAACAATCCATATTGACTATGAGATTAAAATATTTTACATGACAATTTTTCCCAATATTTTTCTTCAGGGGTGCTTCCCCCGAATCCCTCTCCAGGGGGGGATAAAACAAATTTCGCCCCCCCCCCCTGGACCCCCATGGAAATAGTTGTGGGGGGGGGGGGGAAATCCCCCAAACACCCCTTATTAGGGAATGGGGTCCAAGCGCAACTGAAACAAACTTATGAATCAAGAATATAATCAGTCTCCACAACCAACACTTACTTAGCCACATTGTAGCACTCCAATAACTCATGGAAAATTATATTTTCTCTATGCGCACTGCATAGTGGTACCACCTCCATCGACCCTTATTCTAAGAATATCTTAGTTAAAATAGGCTATATTTCTTCATATATTGTTGGGGATTCATGTTCAAATGTAAATGTGATTTCTAATCTCTGAACTAGTGCATCCCATCTTGTTGTCTCTCTACACATTTCCAATTCCAAAGACTAGTTCTTCATAATTGTGTCTGGTGTGTGTATAAATCTGTGTGTCCATTCTGTTTCTGGTACTGAACTCCATAAAGCCTTTCACTGCTCAACATGGCCTTCTGGATCACTCTCTCTTGTATACTTATGCACAATGTTTTCTACCTCAGTACCAAACCTTACTTGCATTAGTTTTCTGCACTGTGACCAGCCTTTCATTCCCTCTTTGTGTGCATCCCACCACTTGGTTAGAGTCACTTTTAGGACAACATCTAGTGCCAACAATATTTCTTGTTCGGGTACTTGTAACTCAAATTAATTTACAAACAAAATTGTATAAGTTAATCCATCATACCTCGGCGGATCACATAGCTTTGTTCCAATCCAGCATAAGGATCAGTTTATGCATGCACATCATCTAATTGACAGTTCATGCATCCTCTACTGCCAATACTCTAGATATTATTTTGATTCTAAAGAACACAAATTGGTACTTCTCCAACTTAGTGCACCATCTGCAGTAAGGTTGACATAATCATCCATCCATGCAGTCATGTTATATAAGTTGTCAATGTCATTTCCTCTAGATGGATCTATGTATCTCTTTCCTTCTGATGGGTCCAAGGATGCAATAAATTTCAATTCTCCAACCTAAAATATCATCTCCCTCCTCTTAAAGTTAATGACCACCTAGTTATCAAAATCTCATTCCAGTCTCATCAGTGTTGGATATGGTTGACTTTCATCCACGATCTCAATAAACTCAAAGTCTGCCACACTGTGCACCCCATTTATGTTCACAGGTACTCCTGTCAAACGACCAAACGATACTATTTTGTGCTGATTCGTGAGCCTTAAATGAACATGAGACCATACTATCTTGGGTGTTCCCATCATCTCCCATGTATTCTTGGGTAAAACATTCACTTTGGACCCCAAGTCCAAGGTGACATTATCCACATCATACTCCCTAATTTGCGCACTAAATATGAATTCTCCGTTGGTTCTATTTCTTCATAGTACCTGATTCACCACCCTTTGTGCGATAGGGGTTTCCCCTCCTTGTGTACATTGATCAATCATTTCATATAGTGTACTCAACGGATTTTCATATTTCATTATCTCTACACAAATCCTCAATAATATTGTTAGCATGCTTACCCTTCTAGTTGGTTTCTCTGGAACAACATGATCTCCTACATGAGGTGCAGATGATGTTGATTCTCCCTAATCCTATCTGAGTACCTCTTTTATTTCCCTTTGATATGTCTCATTTTCTTTATGAGGATCAAAGGTTGGCATAGGCCCTTCTAACTTCCTCACCCATTGCTCCATCTAATCCCCCCCATTCATCCTATCAGCTCCTATTCTAACTCCTCCACATGTAACAACTTCTATTCTTGGTCCTTCATGATGGTTTTTGACTGATATTTTCTGCACATTCTGATTTGGATTCTAGTTCTAGTTTCCTCTGGCCTACCATTTCACAACTAGTTGAGTAAAATATTCTGTCGCATGATCCTGTGCTCTATAGTATGTGCATGTTGTACACATATTTGGGTAGTCGCGGGCTAACTGTCCCGATTGATTACAGTTATAACATATTATTGGTCCTCTTCCTCCTCTACCAAAATTTTCTCTTCCTCGAACTCTACCAAAATTTCCCTTGTTCTTTGGATTGAAGCCTCTTTGATTATTATATTGCGGACCACCCTCTTTTGTTACATCATTTTCCTCTTGAATATTGTACATATATGATGTGTGCCCCCTCCTCAATTTGAACGAGTGACAATCCTTCTCTTCATGTCCCACATACTTACAAAAGTTTCAAAACAAGTTCCTTGGTGTACTTTGATACTTCTACAGTAATGGACATTTAGTTGGATGATGGCCCCATTTCTTACATATCTCACAATACCGTCCTCCTAGTAATGGATTCAACGCTCCAGTCACCAAATACTATGCAAATGCTGGACATTTTTCTTTGTGATGGCCTTCAGTCCTACACTTTGTACACCATACTTTCTCTCATTTCTCCTTCCTTTTTGTAAGTTCTGCCAGTTTAATCGTCAAAGCAGCCAACTACATATGAACTTGCATCATCCCTCCATTCTCTAATAACGGGGATGATTCCAATTTCATTTAAATTTCCAATGCTTCAGGCTACGAAACAACCTTCTATTGTATCAATGGCTTGCAAATATGTGGTATAAGTCTTGCAATAAAAAATTCTTGATTTTGTTGATCTGTGATATGAAAAGTCAATCATCTCATCAGGTCCTTGAACCTTTGATCGAAGTACCATATCGACTTCATTTGTACCTATTTAATCTCCTTCAGTTCTGTAATGCACTATGACTTAGACTTTGGCTTCTTATATTCTTTCAACCTCCCTTGTCTTATCTCTGCTAATGTCCTAGCCTATCCTATAGGCATGATACTCTGCATATTCATGTACCATACTAACACACGACCTCTAAATTTTGTTGCTAATTTTGCAATCTTCAAAACCTCATCCTGGATGTTCTTAGTGGACCAAATTGTCTCGTAGAAAAATAGGTGTTGTTCTGGGTCCTCTGACACAACTACCTGAAACTCAGATAGTCTAAGGGTGTTATCTACCCATGCCATGTTGCTTTGTGTATTCCCTTCTCTTGGCGATTTTGGTTGAATTTGAATCTATACACCACTGCTTCCACTACTTTTATTGCTACTACTCTGTCCTCCCTTGCTAACTATAAGTGCCTTTGATAAGTCTTCAATTGTTATCTCTGATTTTGGTGACGCACATGGGGTCATGGATTTGACACAAGACTCAATCTGAGTAGGACTTAACGGTTCTTATATTACTAGACTAGACTAGAAATACTCTTCCTCTCCTCTTATGCGTGGTATCTCCATAATTTGGATTATTGCGCAAGGTCCTTTCCCCTCTAGATCATTGTTCAAATCTCCTTTCTGAGCCCCAGTCGTTCACCTCTTATACCTCCTTCCTTTGTGGATCTACCAAAAATATTTGTATTCCTCTGGTATACCTTCTTTTACTCTCTGCATCCTTTGTCCCTCCCTTCCTTATTCATCGCTTCCTCTCTCATTATCAGACTATCCTCTTGTAATCCCCTGGTTCCCCTATGTGTATGAACCCCCTTAATAGTAGGATTACATTGTCATTACACACTTGTCACATAACAACATATTTATCCACGTACCTAATGATTTCATGAACCTTCTGCACAGACCTTTGAAAAAGTCCCTTTATGAAACACTGTATGATTAGGTACAATCTACAACAAATTATGTAATATATCATCCTAATATGTTATCCAACTAGAAATGAACTGTACAAGTAGTTAGGTTACTTACAATTTTTTTTTGTCTTACCAAATCATGAGTTCAATTCCTCGACATTGCAATTTTGTACCTTCCAGTATTCTCCACTAATCTTTCTATCCACCAAGTTTGAATAATTTGAAATTTTCCAAAAAACATTTCATGCAATTTTGTATACACATACATTTTCATCCATTGCTTTTCACTCATATGAGGGTTTCTATTATATTTTTGAGAAAACTCACGTTCCTTCCTTTCTAACCATTATGATATATCTTTCTTAGTTGACCTCCAAAACATTCTCTTAATCATAGAATTTGGGTCCCCACAATGAAACCATTTGTTGGCGCTGCGTGCGGGAAGTTATATTTTACCAACAATACCCACCATACACCGACCCTTTTGACATAACTTGTTTTCACATATGGATTCTCACCCAAGGTATCTATTGGGACTATAGGAACCATGTTTCTGCAGTAGTAAGATAATGAGAGGCGATTATTCTTTCCATTTTTAATTATCTGATATGTGCACGTTATTCTATAGTTTCTCTTATTCTATTACTTAGTGGATCTCTGGTTCATATTACCATTATATTCTAGATTACTACATAAACTTATTACTATAACAGTCATACTATTGCATCATGAATACACAAAAGATAAATATACTCTAACATGCATCCAACAAATTCCATAAATAATCACACAAAACATAGTGAACACAAGAGTTAACTTGGTTCACCCAACTCTAGGCTACGTCCACAATGGATGGCTTCTTTACTATGCATTTGGTAATTGCTTCAGGCTTGCACACTATGCTTACAAAGACATTTCATGGTTATGTTTCTCTTATCCTATCCTAGTCATTCTACATTGAAAGCCTCTCTCTCTATGCATCATCTCTTTCATTTAGACATCGATTCCTATCTTCAACGAAACATAATAGAACCATATAATAATTAGCAGAGAACTCAACACTCAGGAACAACCCAAGAGGAACCCCTATTATCCCAACCCATTACATATTTATACATATAATATAGGAATTAAAACCCTACTTGGTTCCTCCCAAAACCCTATTACAATGCATGACTACTCCAATTAATTGGTTGTTCGACTACTTTTACTTTCTTTTCCGTCTGCATTCTACTTTTGCACCCTGACTATTTTTCCTCCTACTTTTGTGTGTCCTTCCATATTTGGCATGTCCGGTTGTCATCCTTCCTTTTATTCCTCTTTATTCTTCTCTCTTATTTGTTCTTCTCTTTGTGCGCTATACTTCTCGATGCACCTCTACTGCTCACTGTCCTATTGGATGCACCCTAGCTGTGCACTCCCAAGTCTTATTTCTTCCTCTGCGCACCTCTGTTGCACGCTTCTTCTATACTTAGGACTTTTACAAAAAATGTATCCCAAAAATTCATGTCCAAGAACATCACTCACCTCCTTATCCAACGAGGAAATTTTATGCATATGAAGACTCCATAAGAAGTCCAGAAGTGTGTCCGGTTAGGCACCAAAGAAGAAGCAATGAATTAGATAGTTTGCAGGGAAAGATGAGGAAAATTAAGCCACCATCCTTTGATGGTGAAAGAGAAGGTAAATATGATGTTGAAGCATGGTTTCTAGGAATCATGAAGTATTTTCAGTTGCACAACTACTCATCTAACCTAGAAGCCAAAATTTTCACATACCATTTGCATGGAAAAGTTTCTATGTGGTGGGATCAACTTAATCAATTTTATCAAATTAATGAGACAAGGATCATATGGAAGCAATTCAAGATACATTTTTAGAAGGAGTATATTTCAGAGAACTTCTATGACAATAAAATGCAAGAGTTATTTGAACTCAGGTTGGGAAGTGTGACCATGGTAGAATATGAAAAGACATTATTGGTATTGTTGAAGTATGTAGGGTTTATAAACAATGAGAAGGTGAAGACACAAATGTTCTTGAGTGAACTTCCATCATTTTATAAAGAGAAGACTCAATATGATGAGCCAAAAACTTTGATAGAGAGCATCAGGTACGATAAGTACTTGTATGAACAAGGAAAGGGTAGAGAATCTTTACAAAAATTGTGGAAGAAAAAGAAGAAAGAAAAACATGATTAGAGAAGGAAGGGATTCAAACATCCTTTCAACATAAACAACCCTATTAATAATAAGCAATATTGGTCTAATAAGAACAAATCCAAGAAACAAGACTCCTTGGGAAAAAGGGTAAGACCACCAATCCAATGTTAGGGATGCAAACAAGACCACATGTACACAGATTTCCCTCACATAGGAGACAAAATGAATACTATGCACAACATCCAAGAGGCTACACCAATAGAAAAAATTGACATAAATATTCCAAGAATATATGCATCCTTAGAAGACTGACAAGAAGAATACCAATCCAATATGATAAAAGTGAAAGGTAATATAATTAATTATCCCATTTCTATTTAATTGATTCAGGAGCAAGAAATTGTTACATCGATACTAAAATAGTGGAAAAATTACAGTTTGAGAAAAGTAATCTTGAAAAATCGAATTTGTTTTAGCTAGCCACTAGAACCAAAAGAAGGATCAATAAGACTGTTAAAGGTTGTCTAATAAATATGAATGAAATGAGTATTAATGTTGATATGAATATTATCCCATTAGGATATTATAATATCCTAATTGGAATGGATTGGTTGGACCAACATGATGTTGTCCCATATTGTCATAAAAAGACATTTACATGTCTTGATGAAGAAGGAAAATAGAGCACTCTGAAAGGAATTCCAATACCAATTTCTATAAGGGAATTTTTTTTCAATTGTATGAAACTAATGTGGAGGAGCCAAAAAAGGAAAAAGGTCCAAGCCTTGAATATGTTTCATTATTGCAAGTGTTTGAGTATGTATTACAAGAAATTCTAGGAATTCCACCAACGAGGGAAATATATATCTCTATTGATTTAGTACCAGGAGCTTCCCTGGTAAAAAAAACTTCTTATAGAATGAGTACACTAGAATTGAAAGAATTAAAAATGTAGCTAGAAGAATTGTTGAAGAAAGGGTACATATGCCCAAGTATTTCACCTTGGGGAGTACCGATACTCTTTGTCAAAAATAAGGATGGAACATTGAGACCATGTATTGACTTTAGACAACTTAATAAAGCCACTGTGAATAAAAAATACCCTCTATCCATAATTGATGACCTTTTTGATCAACTAAGAGGGGAAAATATATTTCAAAAGATATAATTGAGATCAGGATACCATCAGGTAAGAATAAAGGAACAAGATATTAGTAAAAAATCCTTTAGAACCAAATATGGACATTAGGAATTTGTAGTGGTGCCATTTTGACTGACCAATGCACCAATTGTCTCTATGTGCTTAATGAATGACATATTCATAAATTATTTGGTTAAGTTTKTCATTTTGTTCTTGGATGACATACTCATTTATTCTAAGTCAGATGAAGAGAATGATCATCATTTGAGGTTGGTGTTGCAAGTGCTAAGGTAAAATCATATGTATTCCAAGCGTAGTAAGTGTTCTTTTTACTAGGAGAAAATCTATTATTTGGGACACATTATTTCAGAAGAAGGTATATAAATAGATCCTAAAAATATTGAAGCAATTAAGGGATGGCCAACACCAAGAAATGTTTCAGAAGTTAGAACCTTTATCTTATTAGACAGATACTATAGGATATTTATAAAATGATTCTCTAAAATTTCTTATCCCATCACTTTAAAAAAAAAGGGAATATAATTTGAATGTCCAACAAAGTGTGAAGAAAATTTCAATTTGTTGAAATAATTACGTACTAGTCCACCTATTCTAAATATTTTTGACACAAATGAGAATTTTGCAGTATGTATAGATGCATGCAAGGAAGGACTTGGTGGTATCCTCACTCAAAATAGACATGTCATTAGTTATGAGTCCAAAATGCTTACAAAATGTGAGAGGAATTATGCCACACATGATTTGGAGCTTGCTACCATAGTTCATACATTGAATATGTGGATGCAATATCTCATGTGAAAGAGATTTGAATTAAGAACAAACCATAGTGGTCTGAAATATATTTTTGAACAACCAACTTTGAATGTCAGGTAGACAAGATGGATGGAATTTTTAAGTGAGTATGACTTTGACATCAAGCATATCAAAGGAAAATAAAAGAAAGTTGTTGATGCACTCAACAACATGATACATCTCAGGCATGCTACAACCATTAGTATGCACTAGTCATATTTGAAGAGCATAATTTTTTATGTTGTTGTTACTAATCAAAATTACCTACAAGTAAAAGAAAGTTCACAACAAAAAAATGTACAACAAAAAATTGAATAGTACGAGATTAAGGAATATGGATCACTTGTGCATAAGAATAGAATTTGTGTTCGTATCTTTGGAGAGATTAGGAATTTGGTACTAAAAGAAATGCATAATTCTCCATATTCCAGACATCCAGGCTACTAGAAAATAATTGCAGTAGTAAGAAGCCAATTCTTTTAGCCTGGGATAAACAAGGATGTTGTTGAATACATTTCCATATGTATGGAATGTAAGAGAGTGAAAGTTGAGCATAGACACCCAATGCATTTTCTACAACCATTACAAATTCCATAGAATAAACGAGGAGTGATAACCAATGATTTTATCACTAAGTTGCCTAGAATAACAAGGCAACATGATTCAATAATGGTAGTGGTTGAAAATTTGACAAAGGCTACTCATTTTGTGCCTGTAAAGATGACTCATACAACAAATAATATTGCAGAAATCTACATGAGGGAAATTGCTAGGTTGCATGGGATACTAAAGGAAAATGTCTTAAACAACGATACTAAGTTTAGTTTGAATTTTTGGAGGGGACTATTTAAGGGATTTGGTATAAATCTGAATTTTAGCACAACATACCATCCACAATCATGTTAAAATTTCAGACCCCAACCGAGTTTCAGTCTCGCTGATTTTTCAGCCAAAGTTAAATGCCAAAACCAGTTTCAACACTGTTTCAGCATATGTTCCAACATTGTTTCAGCATATGTCTCAGCATTGTTTCAGCATATGTCTCAGCACTGTTTCAGCACATGTCTAAGTATTGTTTCAGCATATGTCTCAGTACTGTTTCAGCATATGTCTCAGTACTGTTTCAACATATGTCTCAACACTGTTTCAGCATATGTCTTAGCACTATTTCAACATATGTCTTAGTGCTATTTCAACATATGTCTCAACACTGTTTCAACATATGTCTCAGCACTGTTTCGGCATATGTCTCAACACTGTTTCAACATATGTCTCAGCATTGTTTCAACATATACAAACTTAACATAAAATAAACTTCAGAACTGAAACATGAGGATTTTGAACATCATTTTCAACACAGAAATAAAATATCAGCAATATGCAAAACTCATAAAATATAGACACAAATATTTTCGGTCTAACTTCGACCCTGGAAAAACCCACAAGGGGAAAACCAATGAGAGAAGGATTTTTATTATTTATGAGCTTCTGCGAAATTTATTTTACAACATATTCATCTTCAGAAATTTACACAAACTTATCTTGAATTTCTTTCACTAAAATCCTTTTGAACAGTCCTAGAAAATGCTCCTCGATTTCTGTCCCAGAAATCCGTACAACTGTACGGCTGTCCCAACAATTAATGTTGTACGGGCTGTCCCAAAATTTGTGCCAAAACTCTACTAAGACTGTACGAAAAACCCAGCATGAACAACTCCTTGTAAACCGTGTTGTACGGCCCCCAAGATTCGTGCCAAACTATACGGAATGTACGGAAATACACTCAGAAATTTATTACAGCAGTTACCTCAATTTCTGTGCCAATAAATGCTGTATGTCAGCCTTGGAATGCATGCCAATACTCTCAAAAATTGCAGTTGCTGTCCTCCTCGATTTCTGTGCACATTAAATGCTGTACGACCTCCACAAATCTGTATGGTATGGCCTATTCTTCCTTGCTATCTGCTGCCTCGAAATTCATACTTCTCTTTGCCTTGGGATGCATGCTCTCCTTCAGCAAATGCTGTCTCTTTTCTTCAGCTCGACCTCTCTCTTGCTCTTGGCATCTCACCAAAGATCTGACCTTGGCATCTCGCCAAAGGTCCCTTCTCTTGGCATCTCACCAAGAGTCTCTTCTCTTGGCATCTCACCAAGAGTCTCTTGATCTTGGCATCTCACCAAAGATCCTCTCCTTGGTCTCTCACCAAGTGACTTCCTCTCTTGCTCTCTCTTGTTCTCTCAACAAGAATGCTTGAACTACCCAAGAATGGGTGCGCCCTCTTTCCCAAGTCGACCTCATGAGGGAAGGTGAGGGGTTTTCTAATCTAACGGTTGAGATTAGATTAGATGAGTGGCTGAGATTTGGTGTCTCTTCACTCACCCTCACTTTAATCATAAAGTCACCTTTTAATTTGCATCTCACAAATTAAATGACTAGGACCCACATTAGGCACTTTCTCCCCCTTAGGCGTCTAGGGAAGAGAAACACTTGCCTTGGTAATTTATTTTAATTAAAAAATTTAACACTCCCTCATACCGAGGAAAGTGTTACTCACCATAGGCTTCTTCCCAGAGAAAGCCTCCTCAGGAGTCATGCTCCCCACAACCCTGTGAGGACTCCTGTTCTRCAGATAAACTGCAGTGTAGCATGCCTCAGCCCATAGAAATAGTGGCAGCCCCTGATCATGTAGCATGGCTCTCGCAGCCCCAACAATGGCCCTGTTCTTCCTCTCAGCAACCCCATTCTGCTGCGGGTTGTAAGGAATAGTCAACTCCCTCCTGATGCCCTCTCCTGCATAGAAATCCATAAACTCCTTGGAGGTATACTCACCCCCATTGTCTGATCTCAGTTCTCTGATTTTCTTCCTTGTCTGGTTCTCCACAGGAGATTTGAACTCTTGGAACCGATTGAAGACTTGTCCTTTGGTCTTCATGAAGAAAATCCAGGACTTCTGAGAGAAGTCATCAATGAATACAAAATAGTATATGGATCCAGTCAACGATGCCAAAGACATCGTGCCACATACATCTGAATGTACAAGATCAAGTATCCCTGCTGCTCTACTGTCACTGCTCGGAAAATAAGTCTTGGTGTACTTTCCCAAGGTACACCCCTTGCACAACTCATGGTTCTCTAAACTGAAATCTAGAACTCCCGTCACCAACTCCCTCAGAACTCGCAAAGCCCCATGGTGCAAATGTGCCATCCTCCTGTGCCATATCTCACATAGGTCATTGCTGCTGCTGGTAGAATGAATCAATGCTCGCACTGGCTGGAACAAGAACTTATACAACCTCTCATGTCTAGTACCAATCACTTTGGCCGAAGTGATGCTAGACCCTCTGGGGAAAAGAAGCA
>ML777808.1:413064-430251 GCA_009831015.1 Picea engelmannii | reverse complement strand
AGCTGAAGAAGTGTTACAGGAAAGGCTGTCAACTATTTGTAGCCCATGTGGGAGAAGCATCCAGAGATGCAGTCTCAAAGCTGGAAGACCATGAGGTACTCAAAGAGTTCAAGGATGTATTTCAGGAGGTACCTGGACTACCTCCAAAGAGGGACATCGATTTTTCTATAAATTTGATACTAGGAGCAGCTCCAGTTTTGAAAGCTCCTTATAGAATGAGTACGCTAGAGCTAAAAGAGTTGCAATTGCAGCTTGAAGAGCTACTGAAGAAGGGGTACATTCACCCCAGTGTGTCACCTTGGGGAGCCTCGGTCCTATTCGTGAAGAAGAAAGATGGGATGTTGAGACTGTGCATTGATTTCTGACAGTTGAATAAGGTAACTGTCAAGAACCAATATCCTCTGCCAAGGATCGATGATCTTTTTGATCAGTTGAAGGATGCAAAAATATTTTCAAAAATAGATCTCAGATCTGGATATCACCAAGTGAGAATAAATGATGAGGACATCAACAAGATCACCTTTAGAACAAGGTACGGTCATTATGAGTTCATGGTGGTGCTGTTTGGATTGTCAAACACACCTGTTGTTTTCATGCGCTTAATGAATGGTGTATTCAGGGACTATTTAGACAAGTTTGTCATAGTATTCCTGAATGACATCTTGGTGTATTCCAAGTCAGAGGAAGAGAATGAGCAACACCTGAGAATAGTGTTGCAAGTGTTGAGAGAACACCAACTATATGCCAAGATGAGAAAATGCTCATTTTATCAAAGGCAGATCCATTACTTGGGACATATTATTTCAGAAGAGGGGATCGCTGTGGATCCTGAAAAGGTTGAGGCCATCCGAGAATGGTTAGTGCCAAGGAATGTGGCAGAAGTTAGATATTTTATGGGTTTGGCAGGCTACTACAAAAAGTTTATAGTTGGATTCTCAAAGATATCTCACCCTATCACTTCCTTGCAAAGGAAGGAGAAGAAGTTTCAGTGGACTGAAGAGTGTGAGAGAAGTTTCCAACGATTGAAGCAGTTGTTAACCAATGCTCCAATCCTAAAGATTTCAGATCCAAATATGGATTTCATGGTGTGTACACATGCGTGTAAGGAGGGATTGGGAGGAGTTCTCAGCCAAGAGGGATTTGTAATCTTTTATGAGTCCAGGAAGCTGAAAGAGCATGAAAGGAATTATGCCACTCACGATTTAGAGCTGGCAACAATCATCCATGCATTGAGGAAATGGAGACATTACCTCATGGGAAGGAGATTCAAATTGAGAATAGACCACAACGGTCTGAAGTATTTATTTGATCAACCGACTTTAAATTCCAAGCCAACCAGATGGCTGGAGTTTTTTTGTGAACATGACTTTGATATCAATCATATCAAAGGGAAAGAAAATAAGGTGGCTGATGCACTCAGCAGAAAAGTGCACGAATTACATGCTACAACCATTAGCATGTACAAGACTGAGATTAAGGATAGAATTTTGGAAGCTACAAATGCTGATTTGTAGTACAAAGGTTTGGTAGTAAAGCTACAACAGTGTGAGAGACCACAGACCCAAGGAAGTTACACCTTGGGAAATGATGACTTACTTTTGTATAAAAACAGAGTGTATGTACCCAATGTCCAAGAATTGAAGCTGGCAATTATAAAAGAAATGCATAACCTGGCTTATGCTGGACATCCTGGATATCAGAAGACTGTGGCAGCAGTCAAAAGCCATTACTTTTGGCCAGTTCTGAAGAAAGAAATCACTGAATACATTGCCAGATGTATGGAGTGCCAGAAAGTTAAGGCTGAGCATAGGCACCCAGCAGGGTTGCTGCAACCTTTACCCATTCCTGAGTGGAAATGGGAAGTGGTGACAATGAATTTTATCACAGGATTGGACAGAACAAGCAAGCAGCATGATTCAATCATGGTGGTGGTGGACAAGCTTACAAAAACTTCCCATTTTATTCCACTGAAAACCACTCAGAAGGCAACAGATGTTGTTGATATCTTGTTAAAAGAAGTGGCATGCTTGCATGGAATTCCTAAGACGATTGTGTCTGATAGGGACCCAAAATTCACCTCGAATTTTTGGAAAGGACTATTCAAAGGATTCAGAATGAATTTGAACTTTAGTACAACGTATCATACTGAGTCTGATGGATAGACATAGAGGGTGAACAGAGTAATAGAAGACATGCTGAGAATGTATGTGATGGATAAACCATCAAGATGGGAAGACTACCTGTATTTGGTAGAATTCGCCTACAATAATGGGTATCATGCATTGTTGAAGATGAGCCCATTTGAAGCACTTTATGGAAGAAAGTGAAACACTCCAGTGAGATGGGATAATCCAACTGACAGAGCAGTAGTTGGGCTTGAGCTGCTCAAAGAGATGGAAGACCAAATGATAAGAATTAAAAAGAATTTGAAAGCTGCCGAGGACAGGCAGAAGAGTTATGTTGATAAGAACAGAACCCACAGAGAATAAAAAGTGGGTGATCATGTTTTCCTAAAAGTAAAAACTAACAGGATTTCCCTGAAGCTGGGAAGTTGCGCCAAGTTGACAACAAGATTTTGTTGGCCATTTGAGATCCTGGAAAGGATTGGGCCAGTTGCATACATGCTTGCGTTACCTGCATCTATGACTGTACATAATGTGTTTCATGTTTCACTGCTTAAGATATATATACATGATGCTAATCATGTTATCGATTGGAATGTGATTCAGGTGGAACTAGAAGGTATCCTGCAAGTGCATCCTGTGCACATATTGGACAGGAAAAACAAACAGATCTGGAATCGAGCTATAGGGCTTGTAAAGGTCCAGTGGACCTGGTACAGTCCTGAGGACGCAGCATGGGAGCATGAAGATATTATGCGGGTAGAGTACCCACATCTTTTTGAAAATTTTGAAAATCTTGCAAATGCAGTGTGAAATTTGCACTGAGGACAGTGCAAAAATAAGGGAGGGGGATTGTAATGTCCCCAAGGCCTAGCCCCATTGTAAATATGGTTTATGAAATGAATTTTAAATATGTGTTATAGGATAGTGAGCCAAGTTTGTATAAGTCAGTGGGCTTATGTGATTGTTAGGCCAGAGAGCCTAAGGGTTGTAGGCCAAGGGCCTGATTTTGTACCTGCATGTATGCAACACATTAATAAAATATAAACACTGCCATGTGTAGGCCGACATGATGAATGAGTGATGGGGGACTAAGCATCCATAGAGAGGGAAAGGGATTAGGGGCTGGAAAGTGGGAAAAGGGGCTAAGTGTTGAGCCTAGGGGCTAAGCCTAGGGGCTTAAGCCTTGGGAATAACATTTTATTATTATTCCAAAGAACATGTTCATTTTATGCTTTTATCCTAAGTTCCCGACAAAGGGAAAATGTGCAAAGGGGATGCATGATGATGGAACACATGCAGTCCCAAGGGTGAAAAGTGTCAACTCTGGTGCATGCGAATAAAACGACCAAGATGAGCCATGAGAGGGGTTCCTCCTCCATTTGATCCGATCTTATGAACAGTATGACTGGTCCGACCTCTGCAAGAATACCCTATACGCCTTCTGAACAGGAAAATTCTGTGTGCTAATTCAGAATAACTAGTGTTAATTTTTGAAAAGCCGAAGCATCCTCTGTCTAAGCATCGAGCCTATGCGTGGAGTCTTGTCTGAAGCAATATGCGTGAGGCCATCTGCCATTGTTGAACCCGTTGGAAAGCCCGTGTCTATTTTCCCCATTGGTTGTTGTGGCCACGCAGTGCTGGACTGCGTGGGGCTTGTTGGCCAGTTGTACAACACTCTCTCCAGGTGAGAGAGGTGATTAAGGTTGGAAGAACACGTTGTTGGCCTATGAGAGATTCTCTATAGGTGAGAGAGTGTGCAAAGGAAGGAGAGAAATCCTAGAAGGAATTCTGTAGCTGCCACAGAGCTCGGCAGCCGAAGGACTGTCTAGGTGACAGAGAAGGTGTATACTCCTGGGGTGGAATAGGCATGTGGGGAAGGAGAGTCTGTGGGCAGTGAGCATGAGTGGTTCTTGGGAGAGAATTCCTTGCTTGTGACTGTGTGTTTTCGCTGTAACCTCATCTTAGCTTAGGATTCCCTGCCTTGGGGGTGGATCTTAGTCCCAGCTCGGGGGTGACCCACTACTGAGATGACGAGCAGTGTGGTCTAAGGCTGGGAGGTTCATGGAAGGCCTACACTTGGTTGGTGTAACTGCCACTGTTTCAAAGATAAGTACCAGATGATGCTTTAATTATGTTTTTGTATCCCTGTGTATTATAATTACCATGTATTCTGTTGTGCATTTGGATTAATGTTATTGCTATGGATTATTTATGTTAGTAATAATTCTTATGCTTACTCTGAGCTTAAATGTATTTCTTTCTTAAATGCATGTGGATTATATAATGCCTGTATGAGTTATGTAAAATGTTGTGTTATAATTTGGTATCAGAGCAATTAAGCCTTGGCAACAGAAAAAGTGGCATTACAAACTGAATGTGGGGTTGAAGCCTTAAAAGTACTAGCCATGATACCACTAGAGGGAACTAGAGTGAGGAAACCTAGAGAGGGGATTAATCATGCTAATATGACCCAAGCCTCGTTGTTGAAATATATCATTTTAGAAATAATAAGTTATTTCCCTTTATTCTAATTTCAAGGAAAATCATTTAATGAGAAAGGGGATGGTATTTGAACAACCAACCACCCTCCATGAATCCAGGTATGTGAGATCAGGTCAGGAGAGAAAAAAAATCTCAGCCACATGTACAATAAGGTATCATTTTCTACAACCCTAGATTGACCCATGGGTTCCTTCTGACATAAGGAAGATGATAGGTCGAGAACCTTCCTTAGAGAAAGAGAGAAATACACAAGTGGGGACAAAAAGAGAAGAGGGATGTGTGCACACAAGAGAATATCAAAGAATTTATAGGGAGATTTAGGAAGAAGAGGTGGATGCAATGAAAGTTTTGAATAGGAAAAGAAGGATTCTGACCTGAGAAAATATAGGAAGAGACAAAGGGAGAGAACCCTGCTTGAAGATTCAGGTCAGCCTAAGAAAGTGAACAAAGTAATGTTGAGAAATAAGTAAGGACCCTGAAGAGAGTAAGCTTATTAATTTGAGAGGAATTCCCCGGTGGTATCATGAATTGGCATGGGGGTGGCTAGAATGTTGAGGATGAGAGAATATGAGCCTATGGTTGGGTGGAAAAGTGCTCACCCACAGTCAATTGATTGGTATCAATTGTAAAACATATAAGGAGTTCTCATACTCTACGTGACTTAATTCAATTAAATGGCTAGTGCCTGTAAAAGTAATCATGAATTTTTAAGCTTGGTTGATGGATTGAATGGTTGTATTTCCCATGCATGCCTTTATCGATAGAAACACATGTTTATCTGGACTAAATCCTTAAAACACATGTAAGTCCTTATGTTATGTGATGTGTATTTTAGCATGCGTTTTTAATCACTAGAGTTGCATGGTAATAGGAAAAAAAACCTAAGGAAAATGACTAGATGAGTGAGAATCTGTAGGTGAAATAACATGTCGAGAGTCTAAGTTATCCCTGTGTGCTCAGTAATATATTCATTGTAATGGGTTCCCTTTTAGAGGAAAATTGAATTATAAGTTAATAATTGGATGTAAAATGTTGGGATAAATGAGGTTATATAACCCTCCTCCACTGTCAAACGAATTTGTTGGCAATGCTTTGTATGAGAGGCTTGAGAAGGCCAATAAACACATATTTTTCCCTATTGATAAATTGAAAAGGTCGCAGGACTTGGGACCTTTAGGTGAGCGTCAAGTATTATGTTTATGACTCGCTGATAAATGTATCGACAAAGACAAAGAAGTCGATTGAAGAATCCCCTACAAGAAGGTGCAACGAAGGGATGTGCAACCACTAAAACCAAAATTAAACCTTCGAAAACATTGGCGTAAATCGACAAGTTCCAAAGACTGTCGATCTGGGGAGGACAGTCAATATTAACTATCAAAAGGTATGCTAGTCACCCATTGAAACCCCTATATGACTTCAGGTCAAACATTGACTGTTGGATTTACAAGAGGGTGAACAACGACCATCTGATCGTTATTAGAACTACCGAGACCAGTAGTTGGAACCACTGGATTAACATGATATCAGATACTGGAACCTAGTTCAAGCTTAAGTTACAGACCTTGTGATACTTGATAACCAGATACCCGATGGGAAAGGTCCCCAAAAGGGGCTCCCAAATTTACACGTGAATGAGGGGAACAATGTCATAGTGATGCATTGTGCGAGATCGATCACCACATTGTCATGGGGGGGAACTCTTGTAAACATTTAGTTTGTGGGTGAGTCAAGTGTGGGTCCCTTGTAGAGCTCATACCCTGGGTTGGGAATGTTAAATCCCAGGCCATTAGATCTCAGGGTCATCAGATCCTCATCATTGATCCTCCATGAAAATATAGTGATATCCCAGATCATTGGGGATTTTAATTGAAGGGTTATGCTAGGAAGCCTGGTGCGCAGTGACCCTATACCTCAGAAGGAGAGGGTTGCAACCCTTGGTTCCCTTCCTTTATTTTATTTATATAAGTGTGAGAAGAGAGGTGACATCACATGTGATGTGGAAACCATGTAGGCAGACATTGTGTTCAAGGATGGCACATGGAAGAAGTTGATTCACCCACAGGTTAAGTGCATGCCAAGACGAGCTTGAAACCTTGCGTAGGTACATATAAATGATATCTGTGAGATCAATCGACTAAGTGATATTATCCATATATATTTTAATAAATGTCAGGAGGGAAATCAACGCCTAGGGTACTAGAGTACGAGAGCTTGGAATATTTGCAAGTCTAACTAGATTTGGAAGCCTCGATTGTCGGTAGGACGATGTGGTAAGACTCCAGGGAAAGGTTCCAGCCATCCCTCGACATATTGTATGTGGGGTACACATGCCAATGAATTTAAAAAATGTAACCTAGTCCACAGGAGGTTGACATGTGTCAGGCTCCAAAAGGTCCACGTGTCAAGTGACTATTTCACTGCATGCCAAGGTGATTTGGAATTATGAGGGCACAAAATGTGACGTGGTTTGAGTGACACATGTCAAACTCAGGAGAAGGGGTAACATCATGGTGACGTGTCATTTTCCAACATGGAAACCAATGTGTCCAGAGGGTGATATGTGTTGGTAGATGATTGGTTGATAGGTCGAGCATGGGCCCTTATCATGTGTAAACTCTTGGACTGGTGTGTTGAAACATAGCCATTGGATATGAAGGCCATAGGATATTGACCATTGATCTTCAATAAAAATATTACGAGATATTTTTTGGCACTCTAAATCTGAGCCATCCGATCTATGTATCACGGACTCTCGGCCATTGATCCCATGGACAAATCTCAAGAGGGAGACCAATGACCAGGGTATTAGAGTTCCGAAAACCTGGGTATTGGAGTACCAAAACCATGGGGTATCATTGTGTCCATTTTCCTTTGGGAGAGCCCCGGTATCCTAAAATTCAATGGGTCAATACCCCAAAACATCGAATATCGAGGGTAAGATAGGGAGTATGTGGTGCTAGCAAATCTCAATGGGATAGTGGCTAGTATCTCGATAGTGCATGGTTCTCAAGGACAAGTTCCACCCTTCACATTAAGGTTTTGTGTAAATAAATTAATGTTGAGAAGACGTTATATGAAGTCACCTATCCAATGGGTACTGGACATGTGTCAACGCCCTTTTTAGTGAATCATGGGTACAACAATGATATGCACACCATGTTAGTACACTTGGGAGGTCCACGTGTCACACGATGGTGGTGCCACATGTCATCATGATTTAGCATGTTTCTGAAAGGATCCATGGAGAAAATTAGTTCCACATGTCGAGTGGTACGAGTGCCACGTGTCATTCCAGGTGGCAGACAATGGTAGGGCCATGTGTCATGATAGGTACTCAGTTGTGGAAGAGTCAAGTGTCTAAGACAATGAATAGGATATTGAATTGGGAACCTAAGGTTTGATGGTGCAAGTGAAGTTTTGTGGGTCTGTGGGTCGGTGCCCCAGTAACCACGTGTCATGTTGCAGTTAAAATAGGTGGCAATGTAAGACAAGGCCACATGTATGAGGTGCCAACTAGGCTACTAGACTAGGCGATTGGAGTTACAAAGTGGTAGAGAATTGTTTTACCAGGGGGCCAATATGTTGATACCCCAATGGGTTGATACCTTAGTATTCAGTGCCTAGGGATATCGAATATTAGAATAGTGTGTAGAAATATGGATGAACATGGAAGGGATGGGGGCCCAATAAGACGAGAGTCTGATGGGCCAAGTGTCAGGTTCCACACGTAGGTTCATGCCAGTAGTCATGTCATGTTAGAAGGTGACGTGTATGACACATCAAATCCTTGTCAGCAGGCATAGGTGATATGGGGCCATGTGGGTTCCATGTTGTGATGAGGTGGCCTTTGACCAATGAAGGCCCAAAAAATTCAAAATGCCATAACTTTAGATATATAACTTAGTTTTGAGAAAAAATATAGTCATTGGAAATATATCGATGAGAAGAAGACGACGTTGTCATCAAAAAGAGGATTTTAGGTGATTAGGAGAAGTGAAAATTTAATACCCCATCCCTTAAAAAGGTAATTAGGGGGTTGGGTGTCTTACACTGTTGGTGGCTGGGTGTGTTAAAATTAGGGGCATAAACTAGGAGCATAGACTAGGATCATAGAATTGGGCCCAATGGGGGTTGAGGGGGTAGGGGTAAAATTTCCTAATGGTAGAGGTAGGGGCCTATTTGTATTAGATATTTTGGTCCTAGGGAAAAACTATGGGTCATTCAACCTTAGGGCCATAAGGTATAGGGCCCCATGGGTGTAGGGAAAAGGAAACCCAAGGGTAAATGGGTATAGGTATCGGGTAGAGGTNAGTACTAATGTATATAAGGTTCAAGGGATGAGTGCCAGGGAAATATTGTTGGAGGGATAGTTGGGAAGTGGGGACCCAATGGAAGAGGGGATTGGAGTGAGGGTGTTGGAGACTACAGAGAAGTGGTAAAGGGGGTTTTGGATTTGTTTTTGAAGGATCCAAGGATATGGGGATAGGTTATAGGGAATTGGGGCCAAGGATTATGGCTAAGGATAAGGTCAGGGATGATGGGACATGGGATAGAATTATGGGTCGAGGGATAGGAAAAGGGGGAGGAGGTGAGAAAAGGTGAAGGGTATATGAGTATGGGAGGGGGATTGGTGTAAATGAATGATATTATGAAGGATCCAAAGGGGAGGGTGAGGTAGGATGAAGGGGAATACATAAAGGAGGATAGGTTATGGAAAAGGGGAAGGGGGGATGTTGTGGGATATGGTAGGGTGGATATGAGGGGTAGAGGTGGTTGAAGGGCCAAAGGGGTTGGGATAGGAGATGAGAGGAGAGGAAAGGTGGATGGGTATGGGTGGAATAAGGTGAGGGGTGAGGATAAGGGGAGATAGGTGAGACAAAGGAAGGTGGGTATGATGGGGTGGTGCAAGAGGGGTAAATGGGGAGGAGGTGGGAAGAGTAAAATGGTGGATGGGTGGGGGAGAAAGATAGGTGACACTAGGATATAGGTAAAAAAATGAGTGGGATATAGGTGAGACTAGGAGAGATGGTCATGAGGGGGTGGGGTGATATTGGAAAAGGGGGAGGAGGAGGAGGTGATAATAGGGATATCATTTCCAGGTCCCTGGGACACATATGTTCTACTCAAAACCACCTAATTTCACCAACATCTACAATAATAGGTTAATGATACTCTCAAGAGGCCATGTGTGTTTTTTCATGACATCCTTCTTAGCTCTAGATGGATGGAATCTTCCTTTAGGGCCCAACGTTCATGTATAATCACTTGGTCATGCCCAAGGCCCCAAGACTCATATTTGGTGCTAAAACATCATAGTGGTACTTATATACCCATTTAGAGGTAAAGGATGATCTTGTTAGTTCATTTGTGGATGTTCAAAGTGTCATTATTGCCTCTAGAATCCTATAAACTTCCTTTAAGGCCAAAATCTTGGGTTTGTTCCACTAGCCCTAGATGCCTACAATATTGCTTTGCACTTTTGAATACTTACTCAAATAATCATGTGTGTGTTACTAAAACATGAACGCACTATAGAATTTACACAAACTCTAGAATGCGTGCATATTCTTTTCATTTCAAATATTTTCAGGTGGAAGTGACAACTCTAGCATATGTGTTTGTTGATTTGACTGCCATAGATTTAGGCTCAAAGTGACAAGCTTGGTGCTTTGGGATACAAATACATTAAAACCTCTATTTCTCTAAATACCTATTAATAACTCTATTTTGACATTATTTTTGTATAGATTACACAAATCCGTCGTCGATGAAATTATAGACACATATAGAGTTGGCTATGCAAATTCTAAATATATATTTTAAAATAAATGAACATTATTTAGTATTTTAATATATCTTTGTCTTGGAGCCATGGGGACACCTTGAGGTAGTGGTTGAACGTGTGGTTGCACCCAGAGATACCATATTAAATGGTATTGTGATCCATGCACACATAAGTGGATCAAAGCCCACCTCCATGTCCTTCAAATTTTAAGTCCCCGAGGTGTAGGACAGTCGGTGACAGAGTGTGTTGTTAAGCCACTCCGTGTTGAAAAGTCACTGGTTCGAAACCCGCGGGGACAAAAACTCCAACCATGTTAAGGGTTGGTGTGGCTCAGGCTGGGTGTGATCCCCGGGTGATTTTGACGGCTTAGATGCCCATGAGTCGTGGTTTCTCAAGCCACAAGTTAATCCCGATGCGAACAGGTTTGGCCACATTAACAAACAAAAATATATATATATATATCTTTGTCTTCACATATATCATAATATTAATATATATACCTCTTTTATTACTTCTATAAATTTTTTTCACCTTAAGCATTTTGAAAATAAGTTATCTTCCACACTAGTAAAGATTGATATCTATAATATAAAAAATAAAATAAAATTGTTTGATAATGTTAAGACCCCATAACCTACACTAACAAAAGGCCTTTTAATTTCAATGATTTAATAATTTCATAATTTAAAAAAATATATAGAATTAACATTATAAATTAAAAAAAAATATCCCCACTGTAGAAAATTGTGTTCTCTACAATTCTGCAATTTTTTTGAAGGAAATTCCATCATTAAGTTACTCAACATCTACACTAATTGGAACATATAAAATATATTTTTCATCAATAATAACACACCACTATTAGAAAAACTCGAGTTTCACATGGTCATACACAAATTCTATAAATAAAAAATATATATTTGGAAGCTAACTCAATGCTCAAATTCATTGTGAAAGTCGCTTGTGTTAGTCTTTGAGATGTTCTTGGTTGTCAGTGGAACTATGCCAAGGATCCTTGGAGCTAAAACTCAAATTGATTTTTTAAGATACCTTGTTAAATCAAGGGTTTTACCATACTTAATAATTTTTCACAACTCATGTAATATTTAAGACATGATGCTTGGGAAAAACATTCATCATATAGGGGCAATTCCCCTTCTTTGTATAAGATAATTAGGGTTAAAAGCGTGAATAAATTTGTGGAATAAATTTATACATGTACACAGTATTTTATGCAAATAAATATTGTAGGATTATTGTGAAGAAATCATGTTGAGCAAACAAGAATTCAATAGTATAAACAATGACATGTTCCAATTTTATTTAGAGTGTATGCTTCACACAAATCGTCATTCAAAACATTAAAGAATATCATAAACTATGCATATATTTGGCTGTATCAAACAAAACATGGAAATAAACTGGTCATAAACATGAAATCGATCTCATTCACACATGGAACCATAGACATTTAAAACATGTATTGTGCCAAAATTGCTATTGGGATGACGAGTATTTTAGAATACATTTCCAAATGGAAGAAATGGATTCTTCGAAAGATAATACAATGGAAGAGAAGAAAGATGTAGTTTACAAACTGATACTACAAGAAGTCATTGAATTCCTATAATCCCGTTTCTTTCCTTCTCATAATATGTCCTATGCCTCGACTCAGGATGATCTATGAACTTTGAGATTAAAATGTACTCTTCTCGTCTCTATGCATTGATAAACAAATTTCTAATACTCCTTATGAATCCTTTATAGATTCCTTTACACGAGGAAACCACTTCTTTAATACTATATATCACTTCTTGTTTCTTGATACCACTTCTTGATTCTTGATACTGCTTCTCTATTTAGTAAAAAAATGTTTTTTTAGTAAAGTAAAGGATACTAAAGTTCTTTGAGGAGAGAAGCTTTTATAAAATCAAGCTCATTCAATGTGGATCCTTCAAAACTGATCGATTGGATAGAGTTGTAGGACTAGGAATATTTTTCTTCTGAATGAGTGAGGTTATATATGGGATGGAAGAATGGCTCAATCATTCATCTCAACTATAGTCCCTTATTGAGGTGGAGTGATATAGACCATCCCTATGGGTTCGTTGTCATCCATTTCAGTTGGGTTTCAGTTAGATAGTATGATTGTACCTTATGATGAACTCTATCCTGTCTTGGCACTCTGGTTCCTGAATCAATGAAAGAAGGGAGAGACCTTACTCTCCTTTGAAAAAAAAAGTGAAGCTCCCCACACGTTAGTGACCACGATGGCCAACTGGTCCTTCTTGGGGGAAAAATACTTGTAGATAGATCACCTTCCATGACACTTAGCCTAAATAAAATTGTTTACTAAGGCTATAGCACTTTCATATTGGTTGTGAATTCCTCCCATGGCTTTCTCTTATAATATTTTGACACGTATCGAGGGAGGCTATTAGTGGAGGAAATTATTTTCTACATTCGACTATTGTATTTTGAGATATGATGATCATACATGCATATGTGCGACCAATGATTTCAGTCCTTCATCGACTGTACTTGGTGGTATGATGATTGGTAATGACGATCATACGTGAGGCCTATCCACCTTATCATGTGGTTATCCAACTTGTGTGATGGATTCAATGTGCGACATTTATTCACACAACCCATTAAAACCCCACCTTTATCCCCTTTTTATATGATTGGGATGAACATGTAATCTTTACATTGGCAAGAGCTTTGAAATTTTTGAAGCGCACAAAAATTTGGATGACACGATTCATGATGTCAGCAAGCTACCATGGTCACATGGTAGACGAGTGTTAGCCCAAGTGGCTGCCTATGTGGCACCTCTGTTAGGGCAGTGTGGCACCCAATTGGGCTAAGTGTCTCCTAGCCAAAGGGACTCATTAGCATGCTCTAAGGAGTGTACACCTGCACATGTGTCATCTCATTATTTGGCTATGTAGATGCCAAGTGAAACTTTAAATGTCAAGATGTTTTCCATGTCAATGTCCTCAAGTTCCCTATTGTCATCCAATTAGGCGTCAGGTTGAGATACAATAATGGGGTTTTCCAGGATACCACAAGTGGTATTCCATGCTTGGTTGAGTGGTTTTCCCAAGCCTATGAGTGATGCGAAACCAATTAGGTATAGCCACGTGGCATGGGAGAAACCTCTCCTCACATCATTGAGAGATATTAACTAGTGGGCATGTCCATGATGCAAAATTCATCATGGGTCTTCAATCTTGGGAGCCAATACGTGCCACATCGTCGACCATTGATCACTGACCTTTCAATAGCAGAGGTTGTATTTATGACTTTATCCCCCAGTCTTGGAACTTGGTCATTGATGTAACCCCTCTGCCAATGCACACTTGCATTTGTGAGTGTCTTAAGCCCCCTTTCGAGCCTTTGATAAGCTCTGTTCTCTCCATTTTATCCCTTTTCACTATATCGACCCTTTTCTCTTCAAATTTATCACCTCTAGAGTGATTTTTCTTGCACAATGTGTTCTATTGTAGCTCTCTTTCCTTAATAACAATCCAATTCAGGGCTTTAACTGTCCAAAATTATTAAATTCTATTGAAAATTTTGACATTGTACTAACACCTTGAATCATGCCTCCAAGTTAATAGATTGATGTTTTTCCATTTTTTCATTACCACTAACGTGTCATGAGACAAATATTAGTGTACGACTACTCCCTAAATGTTCCCTCTCCTAACTATGCTAACAAATGTGCCATGACATGCCAATATTTGTGTCCACTACAATAATAGCATATGTGTGTCATGAAGCGCAATGGGTGAATGAAGAATTAACCTATGATGATTACATGGGAAACAAGGATTAATAATGCGGTTTGGAGTGGACTTAACATCAATTCTTCCCTAAGATACTTCTTTCAAGTATGAATTCTAAAACATCCAAATAATTGACATATTTACTTAACAATAACTAGAAACATAATTTAGTCCTCCAGGTGTAGGACAGTCGGTGACACAGTGTGTCGTTAAGGAACTTCGTGATGTTAAGTCACTGGTTCGAAACTTGCGGGGACAAAAAATCCATCCATGTTAAGGGTTGGTGTGACTCAAGCCGGGTGTGATCCCCGAGTGATTTTGACAACTTATATGCTCTTGAGTTGCGGTTTCTCAAGCCACAAACTAGTCCCGTAAATCATGGACAAACTAGCAAACAAAAAAAACTAAAAACATAATTCTTAAAAAAATTGATAACCTTCTTTATTTGGTTGACATGAAGAAGTTCATTAAATACCATACACCCTTAATCCATTTAATTATTACTAATGAGTGGTTCTACATACCGTTTTATAAAAATAATATGATTGTTTTGATTATAAAACTTTAAAGAAATTTAATGTCAAAAATAGCCTTCAAAGTCTTTTGTTATTCATTATATATAGACTTCCCAATAAATAAAAGGGGTTATTGGCATAAATGTTGTATGCTACTCCTTAAGCATTGAAAATGGTGTTAATGATAAAGCTAGTCTCACACTCTAAAACAACATTTATATATTTTAAATTAGTAATTTGGTTTATATATATATATATATATATATATATATATATATATCATAGTTGCATTTCAATATCTGAAACTTGTTTTTGACTGGGAGCTTGTGAATTTGTAGGTAACTTCTGCAATTAGCTAGGAATTGTTTTGAGAATTTGAGAGTTTTTTGGGAGCTTCAACATAAAAAAAAAATGGAAGCTTGGAAACTAGTTTCCAAAATAGAGAGCTTTAAATTAAAATTCTTTTAAATTAAAATGTAAATATTTTTATTCCATTATTATAAATACATAATTTATTACTTCATTATATTTATTTAAAATATCACTATAAAGAAAATACTAAACTACACTAACTAATGCATGTGTGTTTTTCTTCAAGTCCAGACTAAACATGAAAGTAGAATAAATCAATATCCTATCCATGGAAAGCATTTGCTCCATTTTATTGTTGCTATCAACAAATCATATCATTGATTTTTATTGTATTTCCAAATTATAAAAGTATCACTATTTAGCTTTTTCTAATGAGACAAGAATAATGCTTCAAATTTATAAAGATGTTTGAAGTTTATATATGTAAAGTTTAATTTTTAAAAGATATTAAAACTTTATATATGTATTTTCAATTTTGTTTCTCACTTTTTAATGGAATCTTTATGGATGTTAAACTTTCAATATTGTATTAAATATATTTATATAATTATTAGTACAAACTAAATTAGTGATTTTGATAGTATAATTGTTACTTGTTACACTAAAAACAACTTTATACTAAATTAATGTTGTCCTGGATTGAAACTAGTGCAACATATATATATTTTTAATTTTAAATAAAACAAATATTTTAACTTTAAATATAACTTTTCTGATTTTTCTTTTTCTTTGAAAAAAAGTAGTTATTCCTTTAGGAGTTCTGGTGCTCGTTTATGGGGAAGTGTTTCTTTTAATTTGTTTTCCGGCTGAATAAATGCTTATGGAATAGCTCACATCGATAGTTTAGATGTTAAACCTAGCATCCATGAGCTTAGTTTCTGTTAACATGTACATGTTTACGTTTTTAATAAACAAAAACCTTGAAGATGAGTGGTATAAAAACACTACATATCCAACAAATTTAGCATTGATCCGTTCTCTCTGCTTAGTTTTTGTCTGTTCCTTCTTTTCCTTTAAAAAAAATGCAAAATTTAAAATTTAAGTACGCTAAAATGCAAATTTTGAATTCACATTGCTTCTTTTCCCTTCAAAAAAAAAATGTGAAATTTGAGTTAAGTTTGTTTCCTTCTTTCCCGGATAAAAATCATTGCAACTGAACACGCCGATAATTCGTTGTTACCTTCCGACGCCTAAATCTTCGTAACATTTTGTTCAAAACGTAGGTTTCTACTTCGTCTGATTCTTAAACTTGTTTAGTCACTCACTTACTTAAAACTAGTTCAAACCCAACCCAGGCATAGGAAAAAAATAAAAGAATGTCCGGCAAGAATTAAAACCTCATGCTACAGTGAATAATGGAGGATTATTATCAAGTTTATGCAATAAAAATTTCCACATATGTTAATTCTAGTGAGTCATCTAAAAATGGTAATCATATGGCCTTACATTAATTTCTTAATATGATTAGGTAAATGTAAAAAAAGTAAACAGGTTAATTGATTCATTCATAAATATAAGAAAGTTATGAACAATAAATCCTATCCATTGATTTGAGAAGACTACTAAAAACATCTTTTATTTCTAGCCATCAAATTAAATTTTTAGATTAAAAAATCATTAATTATAAACATTAAAAATAAGTATATCCCTATAGGCTTGACCTTAACGAAATAAGAAGAAAAAAAATCATTGCAAAAAATGAGTACAGATTTTGATTTGAAAATGGTGCTTCGTCCTCACAGAAATAGAGTCACCTGCACTGTTTACAGGACCGACCGCCTCTGGCCGCGCTACCTATCGTCCGAACAGGCTTCAACAATAATTCAAGGTAAACATTGTTTAATGGTTACGAACTCACTATACATACACCTTATATCTCAGAGTAGCTGAGCTCCAAGCCATCTGAGAGACATTAAGGGACGAGAGTTGTTTTGTGGCATATATTCAGAAGAACAGATAAATGCAGAGAGAAAAGAATAGTATATTCAAATGTATGAAGAAGTACAGAACTCAGAAGATAGTTACAATGTAAGACGGTTGAGCTATATATGCTCAGGCAAGACAAAAATAGTAAGTACAACTGTCCAGTA
>ML777808.1:324828-357971 GCA_009831015.1 Picea engelmannii | reverse complement strand
TTTAGGCCATTAGTTGTAATTATACCTCCTAGTCTCCTATATATACCAAGGAGACATTTTCAATTTGAATCATCTTGTACTTGAACATTTAAGTGGGGTAAAAGGAGGTTTCCCCCTTGAAGAGGCTTATTATCTGAAATTATCTCTTTTCAAGGCGTTGAGTACTTTTTCTGAGGTTTTTCTATGCTATATTGATATTTTGTTCTTAACACTTTAGGCATGCATGAAACATTTGATGGCCTGAATAGGGATTATCACATTTATCTGTTGCTCCAAGTTTGTTGCCATATAGGTAATTTTCATTAAGAGTGGGTTATATATGTTTAGTATTTATATATTAGAACTTTTTTATGTTAGGTTAGGAGTAGATCATATTAGATTCTATATAGTTTTAGGATTGTTGGAGTATGACTGAATCTAAGTGACACATATTTCCAAGAAAACTTTTAAGGCCCAATTGTGAAGGTTCAGAAGGTGTCAACGTTTCTTACACTTATTAGTTTGAATTTTGTTGAAAATGTTGGGTTAATCAATCAAGAATGGCATTGGCATTTCTTTGCATTTGTTGGGTTGTTGAATTTGGTTTTTGTTAAGCAGTCAGAGTTTTTGGTTGTGGGTATGGGGACAGTTGTGGCTGTGGGTATGGGGATGCCAGTTTTGAAATTAGGGGTCATGGAGGTGAGTGGGTGGTGCATCACATAGATATGTATGTAAAAACAAAACAGAACTAAATTATCATTAAGGCAGGATCTCCTAAGACTTTACAAGGTTTTATAATTTAGTGAAAAATTAGCCAATATTTTACAAGATTTTATAATTTAGTGAAAGATTCGCCAATATCTTACAAGATTATATAATTGACTAAAAGATTCGCCAAAAAATTATATATACATTTTATATTATTGATAAAATAGCCATCAAGTTTTCCTATGTATCATGGGGATTCACCCATTTATTATACATATAAATTTAGGGGGGGGGGGGGGGGGGGTCTTAAAATCACCCCTACTCCTATTTGTGTAAACTTATGATTCTCTATCATCCCAATGTTTACCTTACACATCTTTATGGGTTGTGTGTAAGCAACTGACTCAAGTTCTGTCCCTTCTGCTGCTTGTTCTCCTTCTATTTCAGGTACTTGTACATTCCTCAGATCTTCTTCATCATGTTCTTCCTGTTAGAAAAACAGGATTGCAGAGCAATAAAATAAAATAAATGAGGAAATACAAAAAAGAAGATACAAAATACAATAGAGACATAGATATACGTGGTTCAACTAGTGTGGGCTACATCCTCTAGAGAAATTTCTAGGTTGTTCCTTTTTCTTATCCAACAAAATGAAGGGGTACAACCTAGAACACACTCGCTATAACTAACTCTTCTTTCTCTCACAGTCTCCTCTCTCAGAATACAATATTCACAATAATACACATCCGTAATACAATTCCCTCATAAGAGAGGGTTTCCTTCTAGGGTAAAAAACTCTAAAAATAAATTCTACTGTCATATTTGTGACCTTATAATGGATGGTCCAGATTGAATACAAAATTACAATATTTTACAAGGAATTTTTTCCCAATATTTTGCTTCAGGCGCGTTTCCCTCGAATCCCCCGCCAGGGGGGGAGGGATAATTTTTTTTTTACCTCCCCCCCTGGCGACAGTTGTGGGGGGGAATCCCCCCCACACCCCCTGTTATGTAATGGGGTTGAAGCATGACTGAAACAAACTTATGAATCAAGAAGATAATCAGTCTCCACAACCAATAATCTCCCACTTGGAGACTGATCACAATAACTCCACTGTTTTTGTATCTACTAGAATATACTCCACCTTGGACCCATAAAATTTCTCATCTTCACTTTCATTATTGAAGACCAACTGAAGTTAGCAAGAACTCATTTTCTCCTTTGGTTACTCCCTTTTTTAACATGTCTACATGATTCTGGATGCTATGTATCTTTTCCAACTTAAAATGTCCATCTTCCAAGATGGATCATATGAAATGGTACTTGATTTGTATATGATTAGTATTTTAATGGAAGGTTGAGTTCTTTACAAGATGAATGACACTCTCACTGTCACATTACAACCTGCTATTCTTCTACTTCTTTCCCAATTCCTCCATAAAGATCTGTAACCAAATCATTTCTTTACTAGCCTCTGTAGCATCAACATACTCTACTTCTATTGTTGAAAGTGCAACAACCTTTTGTAGTTTTGAAATCCAACTTATTATTGTTCCACCTATAGTAAAAACATACCTTGTGGTGCTCCTCCTACTATCTTTATCACCTGCCATATATGAATCAACATATCCTTGTAGAACAATGTTTGAACATCCAAAACATAATGCATGAGTAGAGGTACCTCTCAAATACCTGAGAATCCACTTTATTTCCTCCCAATGTTCTTTACCTGGATTTTTCATATACCTGCTCACAACTCCCATTGCATGTGCAATATCTGGTCTTGTGCAAACCATCGCATACATCAAGCTGTCAACTCTTGATGAATAAGGGACCCTGGACATGTATTTTATCTCCCCTTGTGTCTTGGGACACATTTCCTTAGTTAATTTGAAATGGTTGGCCAAAGGTGTACTAACTGGTTTTTCATTTTTCATTCTAAACCTCTCCAACACCTTCTCTATGTACTCACCTTGAGACAATGTCAATTTGCGATTTTTCCTGTTGCTTTTTATTCTCATACCAAGGATTTTCTTTGCAGCACTCAAATCCTTCATCGCAAATGAATTAGATAATTTCTTCTTGAGCACATTTATATCCTACATATTAGACCCTGCAACAAACATGTCATCTACATACAATAGCAATATAATATAGCTTCCATTTTCTATCCTTTTAAAATAAACACAGTGATAATAATGACATATACTTAAACGTTGTTCTGTCATAAACCTGTCAAACTTCAAATACCACTTATTTTGAGCTTTCTTTTGTCCATACAAACTCTTCTGCAACCTGCATACCAGATTCTCCTTTCCTTTGACCTCATACCCCTGTGGTTGCTGCATATAAATCTATTCCTCCAAATCCCCATGGAGAAAAGTTGGTTTTACATCTAATTGTTCAATATGAAAAACTTCTACTGCCACAAGACTTAGAATAGTCCTAATTGAAGTCATCTTAACAACAGGAGAAAATATTTCATCAAAATCTATACCTTTCTTTTGTGCAAACCCCTTTACAACAACTCTATCCTTGTACCGTCTTTTTCTTCCATCTTCTTCCTTCAACCTATAAACCCATTTATTCTGGAATGATATTTTTCCTACAGAAAACTGAACCAAGTTCAAAGTATGTTTATTTGAAAAGTAATTCATTTCCTCATTCATGCCTTGATCCCACTTCCTTTTAGTGTCTACCTACATTTCCTCTTCATAATTTTCTAGTTCACTAGAACCAATCAACAATAAATAGTACAATGAAGGAGAGTATCATTCAGGGGGTCTACTTAACCTGATATATCTTCTAAAAACACTTGTAGGAGTTTGAGGTACCTGTTTCTCCTGTTGTTTTACATGTTGATTTTTTGGTACCTTTGGAATTTATTTTTCAGTGATCTCATAAAACAATATATATTCTGGTTTTTCTTTTTCCTGTTTCTTTCCCTGCAACTGATCTTGGTACATGACCTTCTCATTGAATATGGCATCTCTACTCCTAACGATTTTTTGATTTTCATAATACCATAAGAGATAACCAAAATCAATAACACCATATCCAATAAAGGTACTGTTATTGGATTTTTCCTCAAGATTTGTTCTATTTTCTTTATCAATATGGACAAATGCTTCACAACCAAAAGTCTTAAAAAAATAATAGTTTAATTTTTTTTCCTGTCCATGCCTCCTCTGGAATTCCACCATCCAAAGAGATTGAAGGTCCTATGTTATTAAGTAAACAACAATATCTACAACATCTTCCTATAATTGTAAGGGCAACCCAACATGCAATCTCGTACTCCTTGCACACTCCATGATTGTCCTATTCATCTTTCTAACACACCATTTTCTTCTGGTGTTCCTAGAACTATTTTTTCTCTACGAATCCCATGGTATGAATAGTAATAATCAAACTCCCTGTTTCAATATTCACCTCCATTTTATTATTTGAGACACTTTATCATTTTTCTTGTATCATTCTCAACCAAATATTTCCATCCCTTAAATGTATCAAAAACATCAGATTTTTGTCGAATGCAATAAACTCAAGTTTTTCTAGTTTCATCATCAATAAAAGTAACATAATAACAAGAGCCAACAAGAGATTATGCCTAGGCTGGTCCCCATACACCTGTATGCACAATATATAAACTTTCACTCTTCTTTCCTTTTCTGACTCTCAGAAATATAACTCTCTTCTGTTTTCCATAAACAAAATGCTTAGAGAAATCCAAATCAATTTGTTTAAGATCTGGCAACAAATTTCTTTTGTGAAGTATCTGCATCCCCTTCTCACTTATGTGTCCAAGCCTATGATTATGCAATGTTGTATCCACTCCTATAGAATCTAAAGATATAGAAGATTCAATAATACCAGTACATAAATACAATGTATGTGCCTTCTCTCCTTTTTCTATCACCAATGATCCTTTGGTGATCTTCCATGCTTTATCTGTAAGTATAGATATACAACCTTCACTTTCCAACTTCCTTGTTGAAATTATATTTTTCCTTAGATATGGTACATGTATTACCTCTTTTAATAAATATTGGTTTCCATTCTTTTTCTTTATCTGTATGTTACCCATTCCAACAATTTTGCATGGTGCATCATCACCCAAATGAACCTTTCCAAAATCACCTTGAACATAATCTAGAAAATGTTTCCTATGGGGTGTGGAATGAAATGAAGCCCCTGAATATACTACAACTCATAAATACTATATATAGAAAGAATCAAAGCATCTTGTAACACATCACCTGTTACATTTTCTTCTTGATTTTTTTCTTATTGTCCATCTCTTTGTTTCTTTGGAGCTTTGCAATATTTCTTTAGATGTCCTTTCTTCCCACAATTCCATCACTCTATCTTTACCAAAATTGATTTGGATCTGTCCTTCCTAGAATTCCCATGGTTACTTGAGCCTTTTCCTCTATCCTTTTGTCTTCCCCTCTTCTCCATAGTCAACACATTACCCAATGTCTCACCTGTGCTTTTCCGTCGCATTTCCTCACTAAGGATAACACCACCAACATCATCAAATTTTAGAGTGTTTGAACTAGAGACAGAGTTACTTATAGCCACGACCAAGCCATTCCAAATTTATAGAAATGAGCATAATATTAGAAGAGCCTTGACCTCATCATCAAATTCCACTTTTACATAACTTAACTAATTAGTAACCGTATTAAATTCATTTAAATGATCTACAATAGACCCACTTTCTGGCATCGTCATATTAAATAATCTCTTCATTAGAAATACCTTATTGGATGCCGAGGGTTTTTCATACAATTTACCCAATGCATCCATCAACTCCTTCGTTGTCTTTTCTTTTGAAATATTGAAAGCCACTAACGTTTCCAGGATCAGCCGTATCGTTCCTAGTTCCTTTCTATCAAGAACCTCACATTCTTCATCCTTTATGGCCATCGACTTCTTTGCTATTCCACCCAATGGTAGGAATATATCCTTCTGATATAAATAATCTTCCATCTTCATCTTCCATAACTGGTAGTTTTTTCCGTTAAATTTCTTGACCCTAAACTTTCCATCTTCTGCCATTTCTCCCACTCGAACCATAAACCCTCTTTTCCTGCAAGTTACTTTTCACTATGATACTAGTTGTTAGAAAAATAAGATTGCAGAGAAATAAAATAAAACAAATGTGGAAATAAAACATAGAATATGCACATTCCAATAGAGACACATATATACATGGTTCACCCAGTGTAGGCTACGTCCACCAGATAAATTTCCAGGTCCTTCCTTTTTATTATCCAACAAAATTAAGGGATACAACCTACAATAGACCTGCTGTAACTTCCTCTTATTTCTCTCACAGTATCCTCTCTCATAATACAATATTTACAATAATACAAAGCCACAATACAATTCCATCATAAGAGAGGGTTTCCTTCTAGGGAAAAAAACCCTAAAAATAACTTCTACCATCAGATATGCGACCTTATAATGAACAATCCAGATTGACTATGAGATTAAAATATTTTACATGATAATTTTTCCCAATATTTTTCTTCAGGGGTGCTTCCCCCGAATCCCTCTCCAGGGGGGGATAATTTTTTTTTTGGCCCCCCATGGACCCCCATGGCAATAGTTGTGGGGGGGGCAAATCCCCCAAACACCCCCTGTTAGGGAATGGGGTCCAAGCGCAACTGAAACAAACTTATGAATCAGGAATATAATCAGGCTCCACAACCAACACTTACTTAGCCACATTGTAGCACTCCAATAACTCAAGGAAAATTACATTTTCTCTATGCACACTGCATAGTGGTACCACCTCCATCGACCCTTATTCTAAGAATATCTTAGTTAAAATAGGCTATAGTTCTTCATATATTGTTGGGGATTCATGTTCAAATGTAAATGTGATTTCTAATCTCTAAACTAGTGCATCCCATCTTGTTGTCTCTCTACGCATTTCCAATTCCAAAGACTAGTTCTTCATAATTGTGTTTGGTGTGTGTATAAATCTATGTGTCCATTATGTTTTCGGTACTAAACTCGATAAAGCCTTTCATTACTCAACATGGCCTCCTGGATCACTCTCTCTTGTATACTTATGCACAATGTTTTCTACCTCAGTACCAAACCTTACTTGCATTAGTTTTCTGCACTGTGACCAGTCTTTCATTCCCTCTTTGTGTGCATCCCACCACTTGGTTGGATTCACTTTTAGGAAAACATCTAGTGCCAACAATATTTCTTGTTCGGGTACTTGTAATTCAAATTAATTTACAAACAAACTTGTATAAGTTAATCCATCATACCTCGGTGGATCACATAGCTTTGTTCCAATCCAGCATAAGGATCGATTTATGCATGCACATTGTCTAATTGACAGTTCATGCATCCTTTACTGCCAATACTCTAGATATTCTTTTGATTCTGAAGCACACAAATTGGTACTTCTCCAACTTAGTGCACCATCTGCAGTAAGGTTGACATAAATATCCATCCATGTAGTCATGTTATATAAGTTGTCAATGTCATTTCATCTGGATGGATCTATGTATCTCTTTCCTTCTGATGGGTCCAAGGATGCAATAAATTTCAATTCTCCAAACTAAAATATCATCTCCCTCCTCTTCAAGTTAATGACCGCCTAGTTATCAAAATCCCATTCCAGTCTCATCAGTGTTGGATATGGTTGAATTTCATCCATGATCTCAATAAACTCGAAGTCTGCCACATTGTGCACCCCATTTATGTTCACAGGTACTCCTGTCAAACAACCAATCGATACTATTTTGTGCTGATTCGTGAGCCTTAAATGAACATGAGACCATACTATCTTGGGTGTTCCCATCATCTCCCATGTCTTCTTGGGTAAAACATTCACTTTGGACCCCAAGTCCAAGATGACATTATCCACATCATACTCCCCAATTTGTGCACTAAATATGAATTCTCCATTGGTTCTATTTCTGCGTAGTACCTGATTCACCACCGTTTGTGCGATAGGGGTTTCCCCTCCTCGTGTACATTGATCAATCATTTCATATAGTGTACTCAACATATTTTCATATTTCATCATCTCTACACAAATCCTCAATAATATTGTTAGCATGCTTACCCTTCTAGTTGGTTTCTCTGCAACAATGTGATCTCCTACATGAGGTGCAGATGATGTTGATTCTCCCTAATCCTATCTAAGTACCTCTTTTATTTCCCTTTGATATGTCTCATTTTCTTTATGAGGATCAAAGGTTGGCATAGGCCCTTCTGACTTCCTCACCCATTGCTCCATATAATCCCCCCCATTCATCCTATCAACTCCTATTCTAACTCCTCCACATGTAACAACTTCTATTCTTGGTCCTTCATGATGGTTTTTGACTGATATTTTCTGCACATTTTGATTTGGATTCTAGTTCTAGCTTCCTCTGGCCTACCATTTCACAACTAGTTGAGTAAAATATTCTATCGCATGATCCAGTGCTCTACAGTATATGCATGCTGTACACATATTTGGGTATTCGCGGGCTAAGTGTCCCAGTTGATTACAGTTATAACATATTATTTGTCCTCTTCCTCCTCTACCAAAATTTCCTCTTCCTCGACCTCTACCAAAATTTCCCTTGTTCTCTGGATTGAAGCCTCTTTGATTATTATATTGCGGACCACCCTCTTCTGTTACATCATTATCCTCTTGAATATTGTACATATATGATGTGTGCCCCCTCCTCAATTTGAATGAGCGAAAATCCTTCTCTTCATGTCCCACATTAACTTACAAAAGTTTCAAAACAAGTTCCTTGGTGTACTTTGATACTTCTACAGTAATGGACATTTAGTTGGATGATGCCCCCATTTATTACATATCTCGCAATACCATCCTCTTGGTAATGGATTCAACGCTCCAATCACCAAATACTATGCGAATGTTGGACATTTTTCTTTGTGATGGTCTTCAGTCCTACACTTTGTACACCATACTTTCTCTCATTTCTCCTTCCTTTTTGTAAGTTCTGCCAGTTTAATCGTCAAAGCAGCCAACTGCGTATGAACTTGCATCATCCCTCCATTCTCTAATAATAGGGATGATTCCAATTTCATTTAAATTTCCAATGCTTCAGGCTACAACACAACCTTCTGTTGTATCAATGGCCTGCAAATATGTGGTATAAGTCTTGCAATAAAAAATTCTTGATTTTGTTGATATGTGATTTGAAAAGTCAATCATCCCATCAGGTCCTTGAACCTTTGATCAAAGTACCATATCGACTTCATTTGTACCTGTTTAATCTCCTTCAGTTCTATAATGTACTATGACTCAGACTTTGGCTTCTTATATTCTTTCAACCTCCCTTGTCTTATCTCTACTAATGTCCTAGCCTATCCTGTAGGCATGGTACTCTGCATATTCATGTACCATACTAACGCACGACCTCTAAATTTCGTTGCTAATTTTGCAATCTTCATAGCCTCATCCTGGATGTTCTTAGTGGACCAAATTGTCTCATAGAAAAATAGGTGTTGTTCTGGGTCCTCTGACACAACTACCTGAAACTCAGACAGTCTAAGGGTGTTATCTACCCATGCCATGTTTCTTTGTGTATTCACTGCTCTTGGCGATTTTGGTTGACTCTGAATCTATACACTGCTTCCACTACTTTTATTGCTACTACTATGTCCTCCCTTGCTAACTATAAGTGCCTTTGATAAGTCTTCAATTGTTATCTCTGATTTTGGTGATGCACATGGGGTCATGGATTTGACACAAGACTCAATCTGAGTAGGACTTAACGATTCTTATATTACTAGACTGGACTGGAAATACTCTTCCTCTCCTCTTATGTGTGGTATCTCCATAATTTGGATTATTGCACAAGGTCCTTTCCCCTCTAGATCATTGTTCAAATCTCCTTTCTGATCCCCAGTCGTTCACCTCTTATACCTCCTTCCTTTGTGGATCTACCAAAAATATTCGTATTCCTCTGGTATACCTTATTTTACTCTCTGCATCCTTTGTCCCTCCCTTCCTTTTTCATTGCTTTCTCTCTCATCATCAGACTATCCTCTTGTAATCCCCTGGTTCCCCTATGTGTACGAACCCCCTTAATAGTAGGATTACATTGTCATTACACACTTGTCACATAACAACATATTTATCCACGTACCTAATGATTTCATGAACCTTCTGCACAGACCTTTGAAAAAGTCCCTTTATGAAACACTGTATGATTAGATACAATCTACAACAAATTATGTAATATATCATCCTAATATGTTATCCAACTAGAAATGAACTGTACAAGTAGTTAGGTTACTTACAAATTTTTCTGTCTTACCAAATCATGAGTTCAATTCCTCGACATTGCAATTTTGTACCTTCCAGTATTCTCCACTAATCTTTCTAGCCACCAAGTTGGAATAATTTGAAATTTTCCAAAAAACATTTCATGCAGTTTTGTATACACATACATTTGCATCCATTGCTTGTCACTCATATGAGGGTTTCTATTCTCTTTTTGAGAAAAATAACGTTCCTTCCTTTCTAACCATTATGAGATATCTTTCTTAGTTGACCTCCAAAACATTCTCTTAATCATAGAATTTGGGTCCCCTCAATGAAACCATTTGTTGGCGCTACATGCAATTTGTAAAACCCTATGTTCAATTTATATTTTACCAACAATACCCACCATACACCGACCCTTTCGACATAACTTGTTTTCACATATGGAGTCTCACCCAAGGTATCTATTGGGACTGCGGGAACCATGTTTCTGTAGTAGTGAGATAATGAGAGGTGATTATTCTTTCCATTCTTAATTATCTGATATGTGCACGTTATTCTATAGTTTCTCTTATTCTATTACTTAGTGGATCTCTGGTTCATATTACCATTATATTCCAGATTACTACATAAACTTATTACTATAATAATCATACTATTGCATCATGAATACGCAAAAGATAAATCTACTCTAACATGCATCCAACAAATTCCATAAACAATCACACAAAAGATAGTGAACACAAGAGTTAACTTAGTTCACCCAACTCTGGGCTACGTCCACAATGGATGGCTTATTTACTATGCATTCGATAATTGCTTCAGGCTTGCACACTATGCTTACAAAGACATTTCATGGTTATCTTTCTCTTATCCTATCCTAGTCGTTCTACATTGAAAGCCTCTCTCTCTATGCATCATCTCTTTCATTTAGACATCGATTCCTATCTTCAACGAAACATAATAGAACCATATAATAATTAGCAGAGAACTCAACACTCAGGAACAACCCAAGAGGAACCCCTATTATCCCAACCCATTACATATTTATACATATAATATAGGGCTTAAAACCCTACTTGGTTCCTCCCAAAACCCTATTACAATGCATGACTACTCCAATTGATTGGTTATTCGACTACTTTTACTTTCTTTTCCATCTGCATTCTACTTTTGCACCCTGACTATTTTTCCTCCTACTTTTGTGTGTCCTTCCATCTTTGGCATGTCGGGTTGTCATCCTTCATTTCTTCCTCTTTATTCTCCTATTTATTCTTCTCTTTGTTCGCTATACTTCTCGATGCGCCTCTACTGCTCACTGTTCTCTTAGATGCGCCCTAGCTATGCACTCCCAAGTCTTATTTCTTCCTCTACGCACCTCTGTTGCATGCTTCTTTTATACTTAGTACTTTTACAAAAAATGTATCCCAAAAATTCATGTCCAAGAACATCACTCACCTCCTTATCCAACAAGGAAATTTTATGCATATGAAGACTCCATAAGAAGTCCATAAGTGTGTCCGGTTAGGCACCAAAGAAGAAGCAATGAATTAGACAGTTTGCAGGGAAAGATGAGGAAAATTAATCCACCATCCTTTGATGGTGAAAGAGAAGGGAAATATGATGTTGAAGCATGGTTGCTGGGAATCATGAAGTATTTTCAGTTGCACAGCTACTCATCTAACCTAGAAGCCAAAATTTTCACATACCATTTGCATGGAAAAGTTGCTATGTGATGGGATCAACTTAATCAATTTGAACAAATTAATGATACAAGGATCATATGGAAGCAATTCAAGATACATTTTTAGAAGGAGTATATTTCAGAGAACTTCTATGACAATAAAATGCAAGAGTTATTTGAACTTAGGTTGGGAAGTGTGACCACGGTAGAATATGAAAATACATTATTGGTATTGTTGAAGTATGTAGGGTTTATAAACAATGAGAAGGTGAAGATACAAATGTTCTTGAGTGGACTTCCATCATTTTATAAAGAGAAGACTCAATATGATGAGCCCAAAACTTTGATAGAGAGCATCAGGTACGATAAGTACTTGTATGAACAAGAAAAGAGTAGAGAATCTTTACAAAAATTGTGGAAGGAAAAGAAGAAAGAAAAACATGATTAGAGAAGGAAGGGATTCAAACGTCCTTTCAACATAAACAACCCTATTAATAATAGGCAATATTGGTCTACTAAGAACAAATCCAAGAAACAAGACTCCTTGGGAAAAAGGGGAAGACCACCAATCCAATGTTGGGGATGCAAACAAGACCACATGTACACAGATTTGCCTCACACAGGAGAAAAAATGAATACTATGCACAACATCCAAGAGGCTACACCAATAGAAAAAATGGACATAAATATTCCAAGAATATATGCATCCTTAGAAGACTGACAAGAAGAATACCAATCCAATATGATAAAAGTGGAAGGTAATATAATTAATTATCCCATTTCTATTTAATTGATTCAGGAGCAAGAAATTGTTACATCAATACTAAAATAGTGGAAAAATTACAGTTTGAGAAAAGTAATCTTGAAAAATTGAATTTGTTTTAGCTAGCCACTAGAACCAAAAGAAGGATCAATGAGACTGTTAAAGGTTGTCTAATAAATATGAATGAAATGAGTATTAATGTTGATATGAATATTATCCCATTAGGATATTATAATATCCTAATTGGAATGGATTGGTTGGACCAATATGATGTTGTCCCATATTGTCATAAAAATACATTTACATGTCTTGATGAAGAAGGAAAATAGAGCACTCTAAAAGGAATTCCAATACCAATTTATAYAAGGGAAATTTCATCCTTACAGTTGAAGAGATGTTTTAGAAAAGTTTTTCAACTGTATGCAACTAATGTGGAGGAGCCAAAAAAGGAAAAAGGTCCAAGCCTTGAATATGTTTCATTATTGCAAGTGTTTGAGTATGTATTACAAGAAATTCTAGGAATTCCACCAACAAGGGAAATAGATTTCTCTATTGATTTAGTACCAGGAGCTTCCCCAGTAAAAAAAACTTCTTATAGAATGAGTACACTAGAATTGAAAGAATTAAAAATGTAGCTAGAAGAATTGTTGAAGAAAGGGTACATATGCCCAAGTATTTCACCTTGGGGAGTACCGATACTCTGTCAAAAATAAGGATGGAACATTGAGACCGTGTATTGACTTTAGACAACTTAATAAAGCCACTGTGAATAAAAAATACCCTCTATCCAGAATTGATGACCTCTTTGATCAACTAAGAGGGGAAAATATATTTTAAAAGATAGAATTGAGATTAGGATACCATCAGGTAAGAATAAAGGAACAAGATATTAGTAAGAAATCCTTTAGAACCAAATATGGACATTAGGAATTTGTAGTGGTGCCATTTTGACTGACCAATGCACCAATTGTCTCTATGTGCTTAATGAATAACATATTCATAAATTATTTGGTTAAGTTTTCCATTTTGTTCTTGGATGACATACTCATTTATTCTAAGTTAGATGAAGAGAATGATCATCATTTGAGGTTGGTGTTGCAAGTGCTAAGGTAAAATCATATGTATTCCAAGCGTAGTAAGTGTTCTTTTTACTAGGAGAAAATCTATTATTTGGGACACATTATTTCAAAAGAAGGTATATAAATAGATCCTAAAAATATTGAAGCAATTAAGGGATGGCCAACACCAAGAAATGTTTCAGAAGTTAGAACCTTTATCTTATTAGACAGATACTACAGGATATTTATAAAATGATTCTCTAAAATTTCTTATCCCATCACTTTAAAAAAAAAGGAATATAATTTGAATGTCCAACAAAGTGTGAAGAAAATTTCAATTTGTTGAAATAATTACGTACTAGTCCACCTATTCTAAATATTTTTGACACAAATGAGAATTTTGCGGTATGTATAGATGCATGAAAGGAAGGATTTGGTGGTCTCCTCACTCAAAATGGACATGTAATTAATTATGAGTCCAAAATGCTTACAAAATGTGAGAGGAATTATGCCACACATGATTTGGAGCTTGCTACCATAGTTCATACATTGAATATGTGGATGCAATATCTCATGTGAAAGAGATTTGAATTAAGAACAAACCATAGTGGTCTGAAATATATTTTTGAACAACCAGCTTTGAATGTCAGGTAGACAAGATGGATGGAATTTTTAAGTGAGTATGACTTTGACATCAAGCACATCAAAAGAAAATAAAAGAAAGTTGTTGATGTACTCAACAACATGATACATCTCAGGCATGTTACAACCATTAGTATGCACTAGTCATATTTGAAGAGCATAATTTTTTGTGTTGTTGTTACTAATCAAAATTACCTACAAGTAAAAGAAAGTTCACAACAAGAAAATGTACAACAAAAAATTGAATAGTACAAGATTAAGGAATATGGATCACTTATGCATAAGAATATAATTTGTGTTCGTATCTTTGGAGAGATTAGGAATTTGGTACTAAAAGAAATGCATAATGCTCCATATTCCAGACATCCAGGCTACTAGAAAATAATTGCAGTAGTAAGAAGCCAAATCTTTTAGCCTGGGATAAACAAGGATGTTGTTGAATACATTTCCATATGTATGGAATGTAAGAGAGTGAAAGTTGAGCATAGACACCCAATGCATTTTCTACAACCATTACAAATTCCATAGAATAAACAGGGAGTGATAACCAATGATTTTATCATTAAGTTGCCTAGAATAATAAGCAACATGATTCAATAATGGTAGTGGTTGAAAATTTGACAAAGGCTACTCATTTTGTGTCTGTAAAGATGACTCATACAACAAATAATATTGCAGAAATTTACATGAGGGAAATTGCTAGGTTGCATGGGATACTAAAGGAAAATGTCTTAAACAATGATACTAAGTTTAGTTCGAATTTTTGGATGGGACTATTTAAGGGATTTGGTATAAATCTGAATTTTAGCACAACATACCATCCACGGTCAGATGGGAAGATAGAGAGAGTCAACCAAGTGATTGAATAGATCTTGGGAATGTATGTGATGGATAAGCCATCTAAGTTTGAAGATTACTTGCATTTGGTTTAGTTTTCCTATAATAATAGGTATCAATTTTCATTGAAGATGAGTCCATTTGAAGTATTCTATGGTAAGAAATGCAATAATCTTGTGAGTTTGGATAACGCAACATACATAGTAGTACCTGGTAAAGAATTTCTCAAGGATATGGAAGACCATATGGTTAAAGTTAAACAAAATTTGAAGGAAACACAAGGTAGGAAGAAGAGTTATGAATATAAGAACGAGACAACTAGAGAATTTAAAGTGGGAGAGCATATGCTTTTGAACGTGAAGCCCAAGAAAATCTCATTGAAGTTGGGACGCTATACAAAGCTAACAACCAAATTTTGTGGTCCATTTGAGATATTAGAAAAAATAGGGTCAGTTGCATACATTCTTACATTGTATGCATCCATGAATGTGCATAATGTATTTCATGTCTCTTTTCTGAAAAAAGTATGTACATGATCCTAATCCCGTTATTGATTGTAATTTGACTCAGGTGGAGCCAAAAGGAGACTTTCAAGTCTAGTCGGTGCACATATTGGACATAAAAGTAAACATGCTCAAGAATCGAGTCATAGAATTAGTAAAAGTTTAGTGGATCTTCTATGGTCATGAATATGCTACTTGGGAGAATGAAGATGACATGTAGGCAGAGTACCCATGAATTTTCGAAGAATTTTGAAATTTTGATTTATGTTTTGTATATGCATTGAGGACAGTGCCAAAATAAGGGGGAGGGGAATGTAATACCCCGGTTTTGAGTCCCTAGATTAAATAATGTATTTTGTTTATTTGATGAAAGGTTGGAGTGCTTGAACAATTAAAAGAGGTCGAATTTCCTAGGAAATGTAATACTTTGAAAATTTCAAATAATAAAATACACCGCTAGGTACAAGACAGACAAGGACAAGATTTATAGGGGACTATGATTCCACACAGGAAGGGGATAAAGGGGCTAAGTATTTTTATTATATTTTATTTACCCATCTTGTAATTTTAGAGGGAAACACGTAGTTACATGAGCTTATTTGGAAAAATGCCAGGTGGTTCTTTATTGTATGTAATTTTATAAACACCTCTTGTGGGTTGTTTGGGAGTTCTTTCGCATGGTTCTTCCTCATTTTTCACTAGTCCACTTTTTTCACTCTTCCATAATTTTTCTACTCATTTATTCTTGTTCTGGGTTGGGATATGGGGACAAATTTCTAAAGAAAGAAGCCATTATTTTGCTGGCTATAGTAATTATTGGTGTATTCCATTCATGAAATGGTCCCCATATTCCTGAGATGCATTGGCATGTGCTAAACCTTGTTCACAAATGCAAATCTTATGAGTCCCAGTGAGGATATCCTTGACCAGATGCACTAGATCTCTAGAAAAAAGTGGACAACCTGAGGGACTGCATGGTAGAGAAGGGGGTTCATTGTCTTTGGGTGGTGCAATCTAGAGAGAAGTGATTTGGTGTACTTTGGATTGTTGTGTGTAGAAAAACCTATGAGATACTGAGTGGTAACTGGTTTGGGAAGTTGAGTGTCACTCTATAACCCTTTTGGATTCATAGTGACGACTTAGTGATGACCTGCTATTAAGACTTGGAACACTAATGTATAAGGTTGGGTAGAATTTTCTTGGTCTGCAACTAGTTGGTGATTGGTTTTGTTTAAGATAAATTCTCTTTGTCATGGTTTCTCTTGATTCTATATTTATTTTCACTATGTATTAATTATTATCTCTGATATATGTATGTTTGATGTGCCTTCTTGTTGGTTATTTATATGCATGGCATGTTTAATAATTCTTATAAGTCTAGCATGAATATTTATCATTTCATGTGTTGTTATTGCATTTATTTCATGCTTCTTTATTAGTTAAATGCTAAAAAAAATTAACTTTTTTTAGGGAAGGGATACTTTGTAGTAGCACGACCCAGTCTGCTTGTAATACCCCCTTTCTAAGACGATCCCTAATTATACGTAATTAACCATGTTGATGATTTCCAAGGTGTGGCATACAAATATTGTAATTGTATTTCATTTGATTAAGAATACCAACCAATTGTGTAATGTCCCCAAGGCCTAGCCCCATTGTAAATCCAGTTTATGAAATGAATTGTAAATATGTGTTATAGGTTGGTGAGCCAAGTTTGTATAAGCCGGTGGGATTATGTGATTGTTAGGCCAGAGAGACTAAGAGTTGTAGGCCAAGGGCCTAATTTTGTATCTGTATGTATGCAGCACATTAATAAAATATAAACATTGCCGCGTGCAGGCTGACACGATGAATGAGTGATGGGGGACTAAGCATCCATAGAGAGGGTAAGGGATTAGGGGCTGGAAGGTGGGAAAAGGGGCTAAGTGTTGAGCCTAGGGGCTTAAGCCTTGGGAATAATATTTTATTATTATTCCAAAGAACATGTGCATTTTATGTTTTTATCCTAAGTTCTTGGAAAAGGGAAAACGTGCAAAGGGGATGCATGCTGATGGAACACATGCAGTCCTAAGGGTGAAAAGTGTCAACCCTGATGCATGCGAATAAAATGACCAAGATGAGCCGTGAGAGGGGTTCCTCCTCCATTCAATTTGATCTTCTGAACACTATGACCGGTCTGACCTCTGCAAGAATACCCCGTATGCCCTCTGAACAGGAAAATTTTGTGTGCTGATTCATAATAACTAGTGTTAATTTCTGAAAAGCTGAAGCATCCTTTGTCTAAGCATTGAGCCTATGTGTGAAGTCTTGTCTGAAGCCATATCCATGAGGCCATCTGCCATTGTTGAACTCGTTGGAAATCCCGTGTCTGTTTTCCCCATTGGTTGTTGTGGCCACATAGTGCTAGACTGTGTGGGGCTTGTTGGCCAGTTGTACAACACTCTCTCCAGGTGAGGGAGGTGATTGAGGTTGGAAGAATAGGTTGTTGGTCTGTGAGCGATTCTCCCTAGGTGAGAGAGTACATAGAGGAAGGAGAGAACTCCTGGAAGGAACCCTATAGCTACCACAGAGCTCAGAGACTTCTGGTCCAGTCTGTTGTTGTAACCCAAGGCAAGGGAGGTTAGTAGCCAAAGGAATATCTAGGTGACAGAGAAGGTGTATACTCCTGGGGTGGAATAGGCATGTGGGGAAGGAGAGACTGTGGGAAGTGAGCATGAGTGGTTCCTGGGAGAGAATTTCTTCCTTGTGACTGTGTGTTTTCCCTGTAACCTCAGCCTAGCGTAGGATTCCCTACCTTGGGGGTGGAGCTTAGTTCTAGCTCGGGGGTGACCCACTGCTGAGCTGACGATCAATGTGGTCTAAGGATAGGAGGTTCGTGGAAGGCCTGTACTTGGTTGGTGGAACTGCCACTGTTTCAAAGATAAGTACTAGATGATGCTTTAATTATGTTTTTGTATCCCTGTGTATTATAATTACCATGTATTCTGTTGTGCATTTGGATTAATGTTAATTCCATGGATTATTTATGTTAGTAATAATTCTTATGCTTACTCTGAGCTTAAATGTATTTCTTTCTTAAATGCATGTGGATTATATAATGCCTGTATGAGTTATGTAAAAAGTGGCGTTACAATTTGGTATCAAAGCGATTAAGCCTTGGCAATAGAAAAAGTGGCGTCACAAATTGGTATCAGAGCCAAGGTTTCGACACTAAGCTTAGATGGACCAGTTGAGTGGTCTTTGGACCGAGGGTGTGAGGAGAAATCGTGTCTAGAGGACCAATTCTGAACCCTGGAATGATCTGGAGTGTCAAGGAGTTACTTGACCACGCCTACAAGCTCAGGAGGTATAGCGGTGTTGTGATACCACAGTCGGTGTGGTCTATGGCCACAGGGAGAGAGGACTCCACACCAGAAGTGCTGTAGCCTTAGGATCTGTTCAGGAGGGAAGGTGAACCCTCATGACCATCGGATCTGGAAAGTGTGCACAGGATTTAAAAACCCTTTGGAGTTGCACAAGACTGTGGGAATCGCGATATGCGAACTCCCAAAAACCCGAGAAGATATACACTGTACATCTGGGAGTAAGGCTCGACCATTAGATTTGGTGGAGTCGCGCTTGACTTAGTCGCGAAAACCTTTCGGATTTCACAAAGTCGGGAGATGGGAAGTGAGGGAGGGGAACACCTCTGAAACCCAAAACTCGAAATCCCAAAACGATCTACACCGTAGATCGTAGGAAGGGAGTTGACCGTCAGATCAAGTTGACGAGTAAACCGTAATTTTTGGATTTCGGCAAAGGAAAGTTTGAGATATGGGATACATGGACTCCTGATGCCCGAAACCCTGAAACGCCAAAAAGATCCGTGCCGTAGATCTGAGAGGGGACCTAACCGTTGGATTTTTTCTTGGAATGGACGTGGGTGCATGGATGTGTACCACATGCTAGAGAATTGAAAAGATAGACGAGAGCGGTGGGACCCAAAGACGTCACCGATGGAGACGTGGATCCTCCAGAACATGCCACGTGCCACTGCAGTTAAGGGCGACAACTGTTCTGTGGGATCGGAGAATAAAGTAAATCAGAATTTTTGATTTCGGGGATTGTAGTGACAAGGAGTTGGAAGTCACTGCATAGTGAAATCCCGGGTACCGAAACCCGAAGTCCCGAAGTCCTGAATCCATCGGAGACTAAAGTACTGTAACAGGTTTTAAGGGCGATAGCTGTGCTGTGGGTCCGAAGAGAAAGGAAACAAAAATTTCAGATTTCGGGGATTGTAGCGACAAGAAGTTAGGTGTCACTACATAGTGAACTCCTGGGTACCAAAAACCTGAAGTCCCGAAGTCCCGAAATTTGCAGAGCCGAATAGAGCTCAGAAAACTTTGTGAAGTCAAAACGTTTTTCTTGTTCACGTTGGCTTATGAATGTTGTAAGTTTTCTTGAAGGTTTAAGGGCCTGGCAAACTTCAGATTGATTTCACATTGGGTGCGTAGAGTTCAACGAGTGTCAGGACAGACAAGAATAGACACCGAGTAAGGAAATTGAAGAGGTGCAGAGTGCCTCCATTTCAGAGGACGAAAGAGAAGGAAAGGAACAAACTCTAATGGGCATGGAAAAGAGATATATAAAGAAGGATGTATGATGAAAATCATTGGAAAATTGCAGAAAGATGCCCAGGCTCATCGAGCTGATAGCCGAAAGCTCATGAAAATCAGGGATCGACAGGGTGAATTCAACTTAAAAATGTTGAAGAGCGTGGAAAGAATAGAAAAGAAATTGGAAAAAGAGAGTGACATAAGCAGATCAAGAAGTGTCAGAACCCCTGAGAGGAGAAGAAGATCGAGGAGTGGCAACAGACATTACCGTCTCTCCCTGAAGCATTCTGGCAGGGAAACACACAGTAGTTCAAGCCCGTCCCCTACCAGAAAACACCGAAAATCTGGAAAGGATGAATTGAAAGGGGAGATGAACAAGATCAAGCCTCCAACATTTGATGGAGAACATAAGAAGGAGGAAGATGCTGAGACATGGTTGCTTGGCATGAAGAAATATTTCCAACTGTAGAACTACTCCGCTCATGCAGAAGGAAGAATTGTGATGTACCAGCTAAAAGAAAAAACATCCATGTGGTGGGATTAGTTTGTGCAAGTGCAGCACATCAGAGAGAAAGATATCACTTGGAAGGAGTTTAAGAGGTATTTCGAGAAGAAATACCTGACCAAAAGATATTATGATAGAAAGATGAAGGAGTTCTTCGAACTCAAGCTAAGCAGCATGACCATTGATGAGTGGAACTGCTGGAGTATGTTCCATTCATCAAAGATGAGACTGTCAAGATTCAGAGGTATCTGAGTGGACTTCCACCTTCCATCGGTGATAAGATTCAATATGATGATCCTAAGACTATGGAAGAAACAATAAGAAGGGAGAAATGCTTGTATGAACAGCAAAGAGAAAGGCCTATCCTTCGGAAGGCTTGGGATGACTAGAAGAGGTTTGAGAAGGAATAGAGGTAGAAGGGAAACAAGCCTCCCTTTTTCAGAAACAGTCCTTGGGGACAGTCATCTTTTAGAGAGCCTAGGAAAGTTGAAGGGAGTGAGCAGATGCCAAGACCGCCACCTATGGAGTGTTGGGGCTGTAAAGGGAACCATAGGTACATAGACTACCCCCATAGAAAAGATAAAGCGAGAACTGTCCATACTGTTCAGAAAGTTGAAACAGTGGAGGATATGGGCAGCAAAATGACAAGGATCTACACAACCCTAGACAACAAGCAAGCATAATTTCAATCGCACATGATTGAAGTGGAAGGTATGATTAATGACTGACCACTTATTATTTTAATTGATTTAGGGGATATCCATAGTTATGTAGATCCTAGGGTGGTGGAAAGTTTGCGTTTAACAATAAGAAAACATGAAAATTCTTGGCTAGTGCGGTTAGCCACAGGAACCAAAAGAAATGTCATTGAATTGGTTAAGTCCTGTTCAGTGGACATGAAAGGATTGAGTACTAAGGTTGAATTGAATATTCTGCCTTTAGGATCTTATGACTGCTTAATTGGGATGGACTGGTTGGACCAACACCATGCCCTTCTGGACTGCCGTAACAAGAGGTTTACATTCCTGGACGAAGAGGGAAATTAGGTAACGGTCCAAGGAATTCCCAGAGCCGTGACTGTTAGAGAAATCTCATCCATGCAGCTGAAGAAGTGTTACAGGAAAGGTTGTCAATTATTTGTAGCCTGTGTGGGAGAAGCATCCAGATATGCAGTCTCAAAGCTGGAAGACCATGAGGTACTCAAAGAGTTCAAGGACATATCTCAAGAGGTACCTGGACTACCTCCAAAGAGGGACATCAATTTTTCTATAAATTTGATACCAGGAGCAGCTCCAGTTTCGAAAGCTCCTTATAGAATGAGTACGCCAGAGCTGAAAGAGTTACAATTGCAGCTCGAAGAGCTACTAAATAAGGGGTACATTTTCCCCAATGTGTCACCTTGGGGAGCCCCGATCCTATTCATGAAGAAGAAAGATGGGACGTTGAGACTGTGCATTGATTTCCGACAATTGAATAAGGTAGCTGTCAAGAACCAGTATCCTCTACCAAGGATCGATGATCTTTTTGATCAGTTGAAGGACGCGAAAATATTTTCAAAAATAGATCTCAGATCTGGATATCACTAAGTGAGAATAAATGATGAGGACATCAACAAGATCACATTTAGAACAAGGTACGGTCATTATGAGTTCATGGTGGTGCTGTTTGGATTGTCAAATGCACCTGCTGTTTTCATGTGCTGAATGAATGGTGTATTTAGGGACTATTTAAACAAGTTTGTCATAGTCTTCCTGAATGACATCTTGGTGTATTCCAAGTCAGAGGAAGAGCATGAGAAACACCCGAGAATGGTGCTGCAAGTGTTGAGAGAACACCAGCTGTATGCCAAGCTGAGCAAATGCTCATTTTATCAAAGGCAAATCCATTACTTGGGACATATTATTTCAAAGAGGGGATTGCTGTGGATCCTGAAAAGGTTGAGGCCATCCGAGAATGGTCAGCACCAAGGAATGTGGCAGAAGTTAGATCTTTTATGGGTCTGACAGGATACTACCGAAAGTTTATAGCCAGATTCTCAAAGATAGCTCACCCTATCACTTCCTTGAAAAGAAAGGAGAAGAAGTTTTAGTGGACTGAAGAGTGTGAGAGAAGTTTCCAGCGATTGAAGCAACTGTTAACCAATGATCCAATCTTGAAGATTGTAGATCCAAATATGGATTTCGTGGTGTGCAAAGATGCGTGTAAGGAGGGATTGGGAGGATTTCTTAGCCAAGAGGGATTTGTAATTTGTTATGAGTCCAGGAAGCTGAAAGATCATGAAAATAATTATGCCACTCACGATTTAGAGCTGACAACAATTGTCCACGCATTGAGGAAATGGAGACATTACCTCATGGGAAGTAGATTCAAATTGAGAACAGACCACAATGGTCTGAAGTATTTATTTGATCAATCAACTTTAAATTCCAGACAAACCAGATGGCTGGAGTTTTTTTGTGTATATGACTTTGATATCAAGCATATCAAAGGGAAAGAAAATAAGGTGGCTGATGCACTCAGTAGAAAAGTGCACGAATTACATGCTACAACCATTAGCATGTACAGGACTGAGATTAAGGACAGAATTTTGGAAGCTACAAATGATGATTTGCAGTACAGAGGTCTGGTAGAAAAGCTACAGCAGTGTGAGAGACCATAGACCCAGGGAAGTTACACCTTGGGAATTGATGGCTTACTTCTGTATAAAAACATAGTGTATGTACCCAATGTCCAAGAATTGAAGTTGGCAATTCTAAAAGAAATGCATAACCTGGCTTATGCTGGACATGCTGGATATCAGAAGACTATGGCAGCAGTCAAAAGCCATTACTTTTGGACGATTCTAAAGAAATCAATCACTGAATACATTTCCAGATGTATGGAATGCCAAAAAGTTAAGGCTGAGAAAAGGCACCCAGCAGGGTTGCTGTAGCCTTTACCCAATCCTGAGTGTAAATGGGAAGTGGTGACAATGGATTTTATCATAGGATTGGACAGAACAAACAAGCAACATGATTCAATCATGGTGGTGGTGGACAAGCTTACAAAAAATGCCCATTTTATTCCACTGAAAACCACTCAGAAGGCAACAAATGTTTTTGATATCTTCTTAAAAGAAGTGGCACGCTTGCACGGAATTCCTAAGATGATTGTGTCTGATAGGGACCCGGAATTCACCTCGAATTTCTGGAAAGGACTATCCAAATGATTCAGAACGAATCTAAACTTTAGTACAGCGTATCATCCTGAGTCTGATGGACAGACAGAGAGGGTGAACAGAGTAATAGAAGACATGCTGAGAATGTATGTGATGGATAAACCATCAAGATGGGAAGACTACCTGTATTTGGTAGAATTCACCTACAATAATGGGTGTCACGCATCATTGAAGATGAGCCCATTTGAAGCACTTTATGGAAGAAAGTGCAACACTCCAGTGAGCTGGGATAATCCAACTGACAGAGTAGTAGTTGGGCCTGAGCTACTCAAAGAGATGGAATACCAAATGATAAGAATTAAACAGAATTTGAAAGCTGCCCAGGACAGGTAGAAGAGTTATGTTGATAAGAACAAAACCCATAGAGAATAAAAAGTGGGTGATCATGTTTTCCTGAAAGTAAAAACTAACAGGAGTTCCCTGAAGCTGGGAAGTTGCGCCAAGTTGGCAGAAAGATTTTGTGGGCCATTTGAGATCCTGGAAAGGATTGGGCCAGTTGCATACATGCTTTCATTACCTGCATCTATGACTGTACATAATGTGTTTCATGTTTCACTACTTAAGAGATATATACCTGATGCTAATCATGTTATCGATTGGAATGTGATTCAGGTGGAACCAGAAGGTATCCTGCAAGTGCATCCTGTGCGCATATTGGACAAGAAAAAAAAACAGATCCAAAATCGAGCTATAGGGCTTGTAAAGGTCCAGTGGACCTGGTACAGTCCCGAGGATGCGACATGGGAGCATGAAGATGTTATGCGGGCAGAGTACCCGCATCTTTTTGAAAATTTTGAAAATCTTGTAGATGCAGTGTGAAAGTTGCACTAAGGACAGTGCAAAAATAAGGGAGGGGGATTGTAATGTCCCCAAGGTCTAGCCCCGTTGTAAATCTGGTTTATGAAATGAATTGTAAATATGTGTTATAGGCTGGTGAGCCAATTTTGTATAAGTCGGTGGGCTTATGTGATTGTTAGGCCAAAGAGCCTAAGGGTTGTAGGCCAAGGGCCTGATTTTGTACCTGTATGTATGCAGCACATTAATAAAATATAAACACCGCCACGTGCAGGCCGACACGATGAATGAGTGATGGGGGACTAAGCATCCATAGAGAGGGTAAGGGATTAGGGGCTGGAAGGTGGGAAAAGGGGATAAGTGTTGAGCCTAGGGGCTTAAGCCTTGGGAATAATATTTTATTATTATTCCAAAGAAAATGTGCATTTTATGTTTTTATCCTAAGTTCCTGGCAAAGGGAAAACATGCAAAGGGGATGCATGCTAATGGAACACATGCAGTCCCAAGGGTGACAAGTGTCAACTCTAGTGCATGCGAATAAAATGGCCAAGATGATCTGTGAGAGGGGTTCCTCCTCCATTCGATCCGATCTTCTGAACACTATGACCGGTTTGACCTCTGCAAGAATACCCCGTACGCCCTCTGAACAGGAAAATTCTATGCGCTGATTCAGAATAACTAGTGTTAATTTTTGAAAATCCGAAGCATCCTCTGTCTGAGCATCGAGCCTATGCGTGGAGTCTTGTCTGAAGCCATATCCGCAAGGACATCCTCCATTGTTGAACCCGTTGGAAATCCCGTGTTTGTTTTCCCCATTGGTTGTTGTGGCCACGCAGTGCTAGATTGTGTGGGGCTTGTTGGCCAATTGTACAACACTCTCTCCAGGTGAGAGAGGTGATTGAGGTTGGAAGGATAGGTTGTTGGGCTGTGAGCGATTTTATCTAGGTGAGAGAGTGCGCAGAAAAAGGAGAGAACTCCTGGAAGGAACCCTGTAGCTGCCACAGAGCTCGGAGACTTCCAGTCCGGTTTGTTTCCGTAACCCAAGGCAAGGGAGGTTAGCAGCCGAAGGACTATCTAGGTGATAGGGAAGGTGTATACTCCTGGGGTGGAACAGGCATGTGGGGAAGGAAATTCTGTGGGCAGTGAGCATGAGTGGTTCCTGGGAGAGAATTCCTTCCTTGTGACTATGTGTTTTCCCTGTAACCTCAGCCTAGCCTAGGATTCCCTGCCTTGGGGGTGGAGCTTAGTTCTAGCTCAGGGGTGACCCAATGCTAAGCTGGCGAGTAGTGTGGTCTAAGGCTGGGAGGTTCATGGAAGGCCTACACTTGGTTGGTGGAACTGCCACTGTTTCAAAGATAAGTACCAGATGATGCTTTAATTATGTTTTTGTATCCCTGTGTATTATAATTACCATGCATTCTGCTGTGCATTTGGATTAATGTTATTTCCATGGATTATTTATGTTAGTAATAATTCTTATGCTTACTTTGAGCTTAAATGTATTTCTTGCTTACATGCATGTGGATTATATAATGCCTGTATGAGTTATGTAAAAAGTGGCGTTATAATTTGGTATCAGAGAGATTAAGCCTTGGCAACAGAAAAAGTGGCGTTACAAATTGAATGTGGGGTTGAAGCCTTAAAAGTATTGGCCATGATACCACTAGAGGGAACTAGAGTGAGGAAACCTAGAGAGGGGATTAATCATGCTAATATGACCCAAGCCTCGTTGTTGAAATATATGATTTTAGAAATAATAAGTTATTTCCCTTTATTCTAATTTCAAGGAAAATCATTTAATGAGAAAGGGGATGGTATTTGAGAAACCAACCACCCTCCATGAATCCAAGTATGGGAGATCAGGTTAGGAGAGAAAAAAATCTCAACCACATGTACAATAAGGTATCATTTTCTGCAACCCCAGATTGACCCATGGGTTCCTTCTGACATAAGGAAGATGATAGGTCGAGAACCTTCCTTAGAGGAAGAGAGAAATACACAAGTGGGGACAAAAAGAGAAGAGGGATGTGTGCACACAAGAGAATATCAAAGAATTTATAGGGAGATTTAGGAAGAAGAGGTGGATGCAATGAAAGTTTTGAATAGGAAAAGAAGGATTCTGACCTCGGAAAAAATAGGAAGAGACAAAGGGAGAGAACCCTGCTCGAAGATTCAGGTCAGCCTAAGAAAGTGAACAAAGTAATGTTGAGAAATATGTAAGGACCCTAAAGAGAGTAAGATTATTAATTTGAGAGGAATTCCCCGGTGGTATCTACTATCATGAATTGGCATGGGGGTGGCTAGAATGTTGAGGATGAGAGAGTATGAGCCTATGGTTGGGTGGAAAAGTGCTCACCCACAATCAATTGATTGGTATCAATTGTAAAACATATAAGGAGTTCTCATACTCTACGTGACTTAATTCAATTAAATGGCTAGTGCCTGTAAAAGTAATCATGAATTTTTAAGCTTGGTTGATGGTTTGAATGGTTGTATTTCCCATGCATGCCTTTATCGATAGAAACACATGTTTATCTGGACTAAATCCTTAAAACACATGTAAGTCCTTATGTTATGTAATGTGTATTTTAGCATGCGTTTTTAATCACTAGAGTTGCATGGTAATAGGAAAAAAAACCTAAGGAAAATGACTAGATGAGTGAGAGTCTGTAGGTGAAATAACATGTCGAGAGTCTAAGTTATCCCTGTGTGCTCAGTAATATATTCATTGTAATGGGTTCCCTTTGAGAGGAAAATCGAATTATAAGTTAATAATTGGATGTAAAATGTTGGGATAAATGAGGTTATATAACCCTCCTCCACTGTCAAACGAAGTTGTTGGCAATGCTTTGTATGAGAGGCTTGAGAAGGCCAATAAACATATATTTTTCCCTATTGATAAATTGAAAAGGTCGCAGGACTTGGGACCCTTAGGTGAGCGTCAAGTATTATGTTTACGACTCGCTGATAAATGTATCGACAAAGACAAAGAAGTCGATTGAAGAATCCCCTACAAGAAGGTGCAATGAAGGGATATGCAACCACTAAAACCAAAATTAAACCTTTGAAAATATTGACATAAATCGACGAGTTCCAAAGACTGTCGATCTGGGGAGGACAGTCAATATTAACTATCAAAATGTATGCTATTCACCCATTGAAACCCCTATATGACTTCAGGTCAAACGTTGACTGTTGGATTTACAAGAGGGTGAACAATGACCATCTGATCATTATTAGAACCACTGAGACCAGTAGTTGGAACCACTGGATTAACAAGATATCAGATACTGGAACCCAGGTCATGCTTAAGTTACAGACCTTGTGTATGGGTATGGGTGGAATAAAGTGAGGGGTGCAGATAAGGGGAGATAGGTGAGACAAAGGAAGGTGGGTATGATAGGGTGGTGTAAGCGGAGTAAATGGGGAGGAGGTGGGAAGAGTAAAATGGTGGATGGGTAGGGGAGAAAGATAGGTGACACTAGGATATAGGTAAAAAAATGAGTGGGATATAGGTGAGACTAGGAGAGATGGTCATGAGGGGGTGGGGTGATATGGGAAAAGGGGGAGGAGGAGGAGGTGATAATAGGGATATCATTTCCAGGTCCCTAGGACACATATGTTCTACTCAAAACCACCTAATTTCACCAACATCTACAATAATAGGTTAATGATACTCTCAAGAGGCCATGTGTGTTTTTTCATGACATCCTTCTTAGCTCTAGATGGATGGAATATTATTTTAGGGCCCAACGTTCATGTATAATCACTTGGTCATGCTCAAGGTCCCAAGACTCATATCTGGTGCTAAAAAATCATAGTGGTACTTATATACCCATTTAGAGGTAAAGGATGATCTTGTTAGTTCATTTGTGGATGTTCAAAGTGTCATTATTGCCTCTAGAATCCTATAAGCTTCCTTTAAGGCAAAAATCTTGGGTTTGTTCCACTAGCCCTAGATGCCTACAATATTGCTTTACACTTTTGAATACTTACTCAAATAATTGTGTGTGTGTTAGTAAAACATGAACACACTATAGAATTTACACAAACTCTAGAATGCATGCATATTCTTTTCATTTCAAATATTTTCAGGTGGAAGTGACAACTCTAGCATATGTGTTTGTTGATTTGACTACCATAGATTTAGGCTCAAAGTGACAAGCTTGGTGCTTTGGGATACAAATACATTAAAACCTCTATTTCTCTAAATACCTATTAATAACTCTATTTTGACATTATTTTTGTATAGATTACACAAATCCGTCGTCGATGAAATTATAGACACATATAGAGTTGGCTATGCAGATTCTAAATATATATTTTAAAATAAATGAACATTATTTAGTATTTTAATATATCTTTGTCTTCACATATATCATAATATTAATATATATACCTCTTTTATTACTTCTATAATTCTTTTTCACCTTAAGCATTTTGAAAATAAGTTATCTTCCACACTAGTAAAGACTGATATCTATAATATAAAAAATAAAATAAAATTGTTTGATAATGTTAAGACCCCATACCCTACACTAACAAAAGGCCTTCTAATTTCAATGATTTAATAACTTTCATAATTTAAAAAAATATATAGAATTAACATTATAAATTTAAAAAATATATCCCCACTCTAGAAAATTGTGTTCTCTACAATTCTGCAATTTTTTTGAAGGAAATTCCATCATTAAGTTACTCAACATCTACACTAATTGGAACATATAAATTATATTTTTCATCAATAATAACACACCACTATTAGAAAAACTTGAGTTTCACATGGTCATACACAAATTCTATAAATAAAAATTATATATTTGGAAAGCTAACTCAATGCTCAAATTCATTGTGAAAGTAGCTTGTGTTAGTCTTTGAGATGTTCCTGGTTGTCAGTGGAACTATGCCAAGGATCCTTGGAGCTAAAACTCAAATTGATTTTTTAAGATACCTTGTTAAATCAAGGGTATTACCATACTTAATAATTCTTCACAACTCATGTAATATTTAAGACATGATACTTGGGAAAAACATTCATCATATAGGGGCAATTCCCCTTGTTTGTATAAGATAATTAGGGTTAAAAGTGTGAATAAATTTGTGGAATAAATTTATACATGTACACAGTATTTTATGCAAATAAATATTGTAGGATTATTGTGAAGAAATCATGTTGAGAAAACAAGAATTCAATAGTATAAATAATGACATGTTCCAATTTTATTTAGAGTGTATGCTTCACACAAATCGTCATTCAAAACATTAAAGAATATCATAAACTATGCATATATTCGGCTGTATCAAACAAAACATTAAAATAAACTGGTCATAAACATGAAATCGATCTCATTCACACATGGAACCATAGACATTTAAAACATGTATTGTGACAAAATTGCTATTGGGATGACGAGTCTTTCAGAATACATTTCCAAATGGAAGAACTGGATTCTTTGAAAGATAATACAATGGAAGAGAAGAAAGATGGAGTTTACAAAATGATACTACAACAAGTCAATGAATTCCTATAATCCCGTTTCTTTCCTTCTCATAATATGTCCTATGCCTCGACACGGGCTGATCTATGAACTTTGAGATTAAAATGTACTCTTCTCGTCTCTATGCGTTGATAAAAAAATTTCTAATACTCCTTATGAATCCTTTATAGATTCCTTTACATGAGGATACCACTTCTTTAATACTATATATCACCTCTTGTTTCTTGATTCTTGATACTGCTTCTCTATTTAGTAAAAAAATGTATTTTTAGTAAAGTAAAGGATACTGAAGTTCTTTGAGGAGAGAAGCTTTTATAAAATCAAGCTCATTCAGTGTGGATCCTTCAAAACTGATCGATTGGATAGAGTTGTAGGACTAGGAACATTTTTCTTTTGAATGAGTGAGGTTATATATGGGATGGAAGAATGGCTCAATCATTCATCTCAACTATAGTCCCTTATTGATGTGGAGTGATATCGACCATCCCTATGGGTCTGTTGTCATCCATTTTAGTTGGGTTCCGGTTAGATAGTATGATTGTACCTTATGATGAACTCTATCATGTCTTGGCACTCTGGCACCTGAATCAATGCAAGAAGGGAGAGACCTTACTCTCCTTTGAAAAAACAAGTGAAGCTCCCCACACGTTAGTGACCACGATGGCCAACTGGTTCTTCTTGGGGGAAAAATACTTGTAGACGGATCACCTTCCATGACACTTAGCCTAAATAATTTTTTTTACTAAGGCTATAATGCTTTCAGATTGGTTGTGAATTCCTCCCATGGATTTCTCTTATAATATTTTGACACGTATTGAGGGAGGCTATTAGTGGAGGAAATTATTTTCTGCATTCGACTATTGTATTTTGAGATATGATGATCATACATGCATACGTGCGACCAATGATTTCAGTCCTTCATTGACTGTACTCGATGGTATAATGATTGGTAATGACGATCATACGTGAGGCCTATCCACCTTATCATGTGGTTATCCGACTTGTGTGATGGATTCAATGTGTGACATTTATTCACACAACCTGTTAAAACCCCACCTTTATCCCCTTTTTATATGATTGGGATGAACATGTCATCTTTACATTGGCAAGAGCTTTGAAATTTTTGAAGCACACAAAAATTTGGATGACACCATTCATGATGTCAGCAAGCTACCATGGTCACATGGTAGATGAGTGTTGGCCCAGGTGGCTGCCTATGTGGCACCTTTGTTAGGGCAGTGTGGCACTCGATTGGGCTAAGTGTCTCCTGGCCAAAGGGACTCATTAGCATGCTCTAAGGAGTGTACACCTGTACATGTGTCATCTCATTATTTGGCTAGGTAGATACCAAGTGAAACTTTAAATGTCAAGATGTTTTCCATGTCAGTGTCCTCGAGTTCCCTATCGTCATCCAATTAGGCATCAAGTTGAGATACATGAATAATGGGGTTTTCCAGGATACCACAAGTGGTATTCCATGCTTGGTTGAGTGGTTTTCCCAAGCCTGTGAGATGCAAAACCAATTAGGTATAGCCACGGCATGGGAGAAACCTCTCCTCACATCGTTGAGAGATATTAACTAGTGGGCATTTCCATGATGCAAAATTCATCATGGGTCTTCAATCTTGGGAGCCAATAAGTGCCACATCGTCGACCATTGATCACTGACCTTTCAATAGTAGAGGTTGTATTTATGGCTTTATCCCCCGATCTTCGCACTTGGTCACCGATGTAACCCCTCCGCCAATGCACACTTGCATTTGTGAGTGTCTTAAGCCCCCTTTCAAGCCTTTGATAAGCTTTGTTCTCTCCATTTGATCCCTTTTCACTATATCGACCCTTTTCTCTTCAAATTTATCACATCTAGAGTGATTTTTCTTGCACAATGTGTTCTATTGTAGCTCTCTTTCCTTAATAACATCCAATTCAAGGCTTTGATTGTCCAAAATTATTAAATTCTATTGAAAATTTTGACATTGTACTAACACCTTGAATCATGCCTCCAAGTTAATAGATTGATGTTTTTCCATTTTTTCATTACCACTAACATGTCATGAGATAAATATCAGTGTATGACTACTCCCTAAATGTTCCCTCTCCTAACTATGCTAACAAATGTGCCATGACATGCCAATATTTGTGTCCACTACAATAATAGCATATGTGTGTCATGAAGTGCAATGGGTGCATGAAGAATTAACCTATGATGATTACATGGGAAACAAGGATTAATAACGCGGTTTGGAGTGGACTTAACATCAATTCTTCCCTAAGATACTTTTTTCAAGTATGGATTCTAAAACATCCAAATAATTGACATATTTACCTAACAATAACTAGAAATATAATTTAGTTCTCCAGGTGTAGGACAGTCGGTGACAGAGTGTGTCATTAAGGAACTTCGTGATGTTAAGTCACTGGTTCGAAACCTGCGGGGACAAACAAATCCATCCATGTTAAGGGTTGGTGTGACTCAAGCCGAGTGTGATCCCCGAGTGATTTTAACAACTTATATACTCTTGAATTGCGGTTTCTCAAGCCACATACTAGTCCCGTAGGTCACGAACAAACTAGCAAACAAAAAAAACTAAAAACATAATTCTTAAAAAAATTAATAACATTCTTTATTTTGTTGACATGAAGAAGTTCATTAAATACCATACACCCTCAATCCATTTAATTATTACTATTGATTGGTTCTACATACATATGATTGTTTTGATTATAAAACTTTAAAGTAATTTAATGTCAAAAATAGCCTTCAAAGTCTTTTGTTATTCATTATATATAGACTTCCCAATAAATAAAAGGAGTTATTGGCATAAATGTTGTATGCTACTCCTTAAGCATTGAAAAAGGTGTTAATGATAAATCCAACTAAGAAATGAGTCTCATGAGTCTCACACTCTAAAACAACATTTATATATTTTAAATTAGTAATTTGGTTTATATATATATATATATATATATATATATATATATATATATATATATATATATATGTATATATATATATCATAGTTGTATTTCAACATCTGAAACTTGTTTTTGACCGGGAGTTTGTGAACTAGTAGGTAACTTCCCCAATTAACT
>ML777808.1:261133-322669 GCA_009831015.1 Picea engelmannii | reverse complement strand
AAACCAGGAATCTGACCGAGACACCGACAATATATGGTCGGGGCTGCAGATCTCGGATGAATCAAAACTCTTAAAGATCGTGGCAATGCAGCGTTCAAGGAACGGTGTCCCAGATTATGTGAGAAGTGGGGAACAAGCCCCAGATGTTATCGTTATAATTAATCTAAGACATGACCGGAGAGCCCGAATCAGCATAGATGAAGTTGGTACGCACTCTAGAGTCTACAGCCGCTCATGTATAAGTTGGCTTGCTCGTAAGCCATGGCTGCCTCCTCGTCTGTGTCGAAGGTGCGGAGCCAGTGCCTTTCTTTGGTGAAGGGATTTCAAGTCCCCGCGGCATATCGACCCAAAGGCCTTCTACGTACTCCAAAATATTTCCCTGGTTCCTGCCTCCTTTTCACTGCCTTGGATGGCGATCTACGAGACTTGGTACATGATACTGGAGACCCTATTGATATGAGAAATGCAAAGAGTTGTCAGCAACTCTCGTTGATGATAAAATGGGTGAGAATGTACTATCACAGAAAGGGTTTCTTGAACTGTCAGCACACCACTTGCCCGGAGTCCTTCGCACATAAATAAGCTGCGAAGGGAATTGCCAGTGGAGCCTACGATGAGGTAGTTATCAAGGTTTAGCGTTGGGCTTCAGAGATAGCTACTAGTTTGGCATTATGAAAGACATCCGAACAGCCTATGTCTTTGTAAAATTAAAAATTCTATAGTATACTCAAATTATTGAGGTTCTAGCTCGAAGTAGGGAAATGTTTGTCGGGGATGTGTTTGTAGGGGCTTTCTTTTAGTAATTGCCCCTTGGATTATATTATTAAAAGTAAAATTGGACAGAACAACAGGTCAAACTCCCAACGTGAGAAATTTCATCATGTTTTCTTGGGCGTATCATCTAATGCTGAATTCTCAGGATTTACCGAGTTGTGATAAAAACACTTGATACACAATTTCTTGACACAAAATAAACACTATACAATACTTAGCATATAAACTCATAAATAATCATGAATTTCTCAACACACAAAACTTGAGTTCTCAGATTTCTTCGACTCCTTACAACTGTTGTTGTTTGCTAACTATAAACTTTGTTCTCTCTACATATCGACTTCCTACATACTCGGACATATATAGAATGAAACCAAAACTTCTTGTAAAAGTAAAACTGACTCAAACATTAAAGAGGACATGACTAACTCAGCTTGAGAAAGATAAAGATGACTCAGTAAATAAACTTCTGCTAACACGTTTTCTTCATGTGTTTGAGAGACTAAACAACTCTATTTTCCAGTGAAAGATAGAGTCTACCTAAGCTGAAGCCGATGACTTGTAATTAATATTTCCAACATCCCCCTTAATTATAAGTAGGTGACTTTACAAAATACAAAAAAAATCATTAAAAATTTGAATTGACATGAATTAATGTCTGTTACTATGCCACTCCTAGACAACTGCGCAATTTGTGAAATGCATGCCTTACCAAATATTTTGTAAATATATCCGCCACTTGTTCTTTAGACCTGCAAAACTCTAAAAAAATTTCTTTGTTATTCACCAATTCTCATAAAATGATACCTTGTATCAATATGCTTGGTTTTCTTGTGAAACACATTATTCTTTGATAATATGATGGATGAATTGTTGTCACAAAATATTGTAATTGGTTCCTTTTTTTCTAGCAACAAATCTTTTAACATTCTTCTCATCCAAATTGGTTGACAAGCTTCGCTTGTAGCTGCGACGTACTCAACTTTAGTTGAAGAAAGAGTCACAATGGGGTGCTTCCTTCATGCCCATTACACTATACATGTTCCAAAATGAAATGTGTACCCAAAGGTACTTATCCCTCAACAATCATTGTCAGTGTATTGAATAAGTTTAAAATATTCTGAAGTAGAATACATAATGCCAAAATCTTTTGTTCCATTCACATATCTCGGAATTATTTTCCTTCCTTCCAATGGGATTCTTTTGGAGTTTCCATGAACCTTGAAATCAAACTCACTCCATACATAATATCAGGTCTTGTTGCTATAACATACATAAGACCATCTACCAACCTTTTAAATAGAGTGGGATCCACCTTAGCTCCTTCATCTTCCTTGCTTAACTTCAATCTTGTTATGACTCATGTTGGGGTTTCTTTGGAATTTATCATGTTGAATATTTTCAAAATTTCATGTGCATCTTTAGATTGTGAAATAAATATACCATCTTTGGATGGGTGAACTTTAATACCCAAAAAGTATCTCATGAGGCCCAAATCAGTGATTTCAAACTCATCCTTCATGACTGAATTAAATTATTCTATGCCAAAATCACTTGTAAAAATCAAATCATCTACATATAAGAAAACAATTATCATGTTACCTTGTTGATTTTCTTTCATGTACAAGGTTGGCTCACATTCACTTCTCTTAAATCCATTCCGAGTGAGATAAGAATCTATGCGTACCAAGATCTCGGAGTTTTCTTTAATCCATACAGTGCCTTCTTAAATCTGTACACCTTATTTTCTTGTCCTAGAACCTCATAGCCTTGTGGTTGTTCCAGATATACTTCTTTTTCTAAATAACCATTAAAAAATGCTAACTTTACATCCATTTGATAAACATTCCATTTGTTCTACACAACAATGGCTAACACAGTTCTGAAAATGTCCATGCGTGCAACTGGTGCAAATGTTTCATTGAAATCAATTCCAAGTTGTTGTGTAAAACCTCTTGCGACTAATGACAATTAATGTTTCCTTGTGCTTCTGCACATTTCCATCTGCATCTTTCTTTGTTTTATAAATCCACTCCACAGTTATCACATCCTTGTATTCAGGTACATCTACCAATTTCCATGTCTGATTATTCTCTATGCATTTAATTTCTTCATCCATGGCTTGAGCCCATACATCATCTTTGACAACTTTTTCAAAAGTTAATGGATCATCTATTTGTGAAAACAAAGCAAAAACTAAAAATGAATTTGCTGTGTCAACATTATAGATTTCACGCAGACTTTGTCTTTCTTGGTAACAGACTTGCTAATGTTTTATTTGGAGATGTAGAACTACTTGGACTTCTTTCTAGCGTTTGTTGCACTCTAGGTGTGGATTGCACACCTGCATATCTCACTGGAGTAGTTTGTGCTGAGATTTGTGTCGCAGTTCCAGGAGTAGAAGGAACCGCACATTGACTTATACATGGTGTATGAACCAATTCATATTTTTTATCATCATGCACGATAACATCAATAGTTTGGACTATCTTTACTATGATTCCATCCCATTCTTCATTCTCCATAAATTGAACATCATGAATGATTATGAATTTTATTCCAATAGAATCATACAGTTTGTATGCTTTTGCGTCTTCAGAATATCCAACAAATATACATTTATGTCCTTTGTTATCTAACTTCTTTCTCAGATCATCTAGAACACGTGCGTATGTGACACAACCAAAAACTTTTAAGTGTGCCACATTATGCTTCATATCTGTCCAAGCTTCTTGAGGAACTTTGTTCTCAGACTCTTTGTCAGACATATGTTCATGATGTATACTGTAGTTTCTACTACCTCAACCCAATACGCATTTGAAAAATGTTTAGCTGTCAACATACTATACGCCATTTCCATGCTGGTTCAATTCTTCCTCTTTGTGATACCATTTTTTTGTGGTGTATACCATGCAATGAATTGTTTTTAAATGCCATGAAATTTAGAAAAGTTTTGAAATTCTCTTGAAACATATTCTCCTCCTCTGTCAGTTCTTAGAACCTTGATGTAATAACCACTTTGCTTCTCCACAAGTGATTTGAATTGCTGAAAACAACCCAATGCATCAGATTTATGCTTTAGGAAATAAATCCATTTCTTTCTTGAGAAATCATTACTAAATGTATGAAAATATATACTGCCTCCTATAGATGGTGTTTGCATTGGTCCACAAATATCTAAATGTACAATTTTCAGTGGATTTTTTTCTCTATATGACTTTCGAACTGGAAATGAATCTTTATGTTTCTTTCCAAAGAAGCAATCTTCACACATTATTTCTTTTTTTTCAATTAATGGAAATCCTTTTACCATATCCTTTGTTTGTAGCAGCTTCAAACCTCCAAATTTCAAATTTACAAACTTGAAATGCCATAGCTAGGAGTCATCCTGCACTTCACATTGGAATGTTGCCTACATCTCTGCACCATTGTCTTCTTTTTATTTAAAATTGCGTGCACTAAAGTTTCCTTCTTTGGAATTGCGTCACTTACTTCTTCACTTTTTTCTTTGAATACCATTTCTGACTGTGCATATTTTGTGTCATAGACAACTTGCACTGTATTTCTCTTCATGGATGAATTTAATGTTAATGGAAACATTATGTTGCTTGTCATTTGAATTATTGCAATAAGTTGATTGCTTGGATACTTGTCCATAATCACACATTGATTATCTTCCATGTAGATTTTGTATCATTTATGTAACAGTTGTCTTGTGCTCATCAAATTATTCATTAGACCATAAACATAATATACATCAGGCATAACTTTTTTCTCTCCTTTTTTAGTTAAGATGTTAATACTGCCTTTTCCTAAGGCAATGACTTGGATATCTGTTCCAAGTGTAACTTTAGTTTGGAATGACTTGCCCAAACTAGAAAACAGTTCTAAATTTCCTGTCATGTAATTACTACAACCCGAATCTAGATACCACGTATTACATGGAATTTCTTGAGCAACATTGCATTTAACTAGTGAGACTATAGGATTTTCTTTAGCGTGTGCCATAAGCATAGTACTGGAGGGAGTATTTGCATTGTGTGAATAATATTTACCTTTCTTGTTATGATTATACTGTCTCTTCCTGCACTTTTATGCATAATGTCCATCTTTTTTACAGTAATGGCACTGAATCTTTGATTTATCAAATTTTTGATTACTTGACTAAATGATATTTGGATTTTGATTTCTTCCACCAATATTTCTAAGACTACTACCACGTCCACCTCTAACAAAAATTCTTTCTCTTCCTCTAGAGTTATCTCTCCCCCTTCCTCTTCCACGGATTATAGATGACTGTGTGGAAAATGCATTTTCTAATGACACATTTCACCTATTCAATCCGTGTTCATGATTAATGAGGGAATCTTGCGGTTCATCTAAACTAAACTGACTCAGGTCTTTTATCTCCTCTAAAGTCACAACAAGGGTATCAAATTTATGAGGAATACTCCTAAGTACCTTCTCAACAAACTTTCTATCTTCTATGGTTTGTTCATGAGACATGATATGATTAATCAGGCCAATAACATGGGTGTAAAATGAATCTACTGAATCTGTGTCTTTCATCGACAGAGTTTCAAAATCTCTTCTAATAATTTGTAGTTTTGAAGTCTTGACTTTATCCATACTATGATAAGAGGTTTTAAGTATGTACCATGCTTCCTTGGTTTGATTTATTGATGCAACTCTTGGGTGTATGCTTTCATGCATGGTTTGATGTATGTAAAACATTGTCTTTCCATCCTTCTTCCTTTGATATTTCAAAGCATCATTCTTAGCTTGTTTGAGGGAATTGTATGATGCCTGATATGTTAGTTCCACATAGCCATTCTCAACTATTTCCCATACATATTTACCCCAAAATAACGCCTTAGGTTGTACATTTCAAGTAGAAGCCATGATTTCACTTTACAACAGAGCTAATGATCTTGAAACTTACTCTCATAAAACTTGCTCTGATCAACCTTATCTCATAGAACCTACTTTGATAAACCTTCTATGGTAAACTTGCTCTGATACCAGATCTTGGATCTATTGTGCGTGGACAAAATCTGTGCAATGTAGTTGAAAATACTGCGTGTTGCGAAACTTCGTTGTTGAATTCTCAGGATTTAACACGCAGTTCTCAGACTACACAAAATACTACGTGTTGTGATAAAAACACTTGATAAAAATTTTCTTGACAAAAAATCAACATTGTGCTATACTTAGCATATAAACTCATAAGTACTCATGATTTTTTCAACACACAAAATACTTGATATATATTAAGAACTTGGGCTATGTGTGCTAATACATAATACAAAACTATGTCGATTTTCAGCTCCAACAACTTCTGAAGACTTTTACAAAAAATAGAGCTTGAGCTCTCACACTTCTTCGACTCCTTACAACTATTGTTGTTTGATAACTATAAAATATGTTCTCTCTACCTCTCTACATATCAAATTTCTATAGACTCATAAATTTATAGACCGAAACCAAAACTTCCTGTAGAAGTAAAACAGACTCAAACATTAAAGACAACAATAAATTTTGACTGACTCTCATCTGTATAACCGAAATCGAGAAACATAAATATCAGATGATTAAATAAACTTCTAATAACACTCTTTATTGACATGTCTGATAGACTAAACAAATCTATTTTTCTATGACAGATAGAGTCTATGTACACACGAAGCTCACGACTTGTCATTAATATTTCCAACAAGTTTTAATTAGAGGTTACTAAGAAACAAGAGACATCATCATCCACTCAAATCATATAAATTTGATGAACATGATGTCTCTAAATGTTTTCTATTACTTTTTGGTTGAGTGTGTTCTTTTATTTCAACCATTCACTTTCCCTAAACATTTCACATTATTTTGAAGAGCTTCAAAGCCTAACTTTATAAAAAAAATATATTTTATTTTATAAATTATATCATTTTGGCTCCCACTTCAAAGTTGTATTAAATGTTTTATAAAAGCACATGTTCTTGTTTCACAACGACATGTATGCCTTGGGATTGTTTACACCATTTCAACCTTTACGGCATTATTTTTGTTAGATAGAATAATTATTAATATAAGTAGAGTAACGTTTATCATTGGTAGTTGAAATTATTGTCTTTGAATGTGCATTTTATACCATATACATGTGAGCTACAACTATTGTATTTCCAAACAATTTGCATTAATCCGGTCTAAACATTTGATGTGATGGTCTTGTTGAATATAAAGCGCTCTCTCTATTTATCTTTTTGTAATCACATATTAAGGTAACAACGTTTTCATACTTTATAACAATAGAAAACATATGAATATAAACACATATATAAAACTTTGCATATATGTGTGTAATTTGTTGAGCTTTAGCTTTTGTATATCACCCACTTTAGTTTTGTATATATCAACATGTATATAAACTAGCAACAACCACTTTATAAAAGTGGTTGATATAGGTTGATTGGCGTTATTAGTTTGGAAAGACGTATATTAACCACTTTTATAAAGTGGTTGTTTTTAGTTGAAGGCTGACACAGGTTTTGTCACATCATGTTTTATTCATCACATTGTGACATCAACTTTCATTCGTCATATAACATCGTAATGTTGTCATCATCAAATTATGACGAAGGGTTTTAGTTTGTCAAATTATGGCGTTGGAATAGGTTTGTCACAATTCAATAGTGGGTTATGTTTGTCACATTGGGATGCTAGTATATGTGCATATCATTGCAATGTTGGTCTATGTTTGTCACATTAGCACATTGGGTTGAGTACATCACATTGTGACAATGGGTTGTGTTCATCCCATTGCGACATTTGGAGATTTTTGTCACAGTGCGACGAAAGGATATCTGCATCACATTGAAATATGAGAATATGTTCATGACATTGCGATGAAAAAACTATGTTTGTCGCATTGCGACAGTCGTTTATGTTCATCATATTATGACAAAAGGGCTATGATTGTCTCACTTCAACATCTGTATATGTTCATCACATTGCTACGTTAGGAAATGTTTGACATATTGCTACTTTTGGACCATGTTGAGTATGATTAACCATGTTGGACCATGTTGATTATGGCTAACATTGCAATGTTGATCACATTTTCTTCGTTAGATTATGACATCCGGTTTTGTTTGTCACATGGCATCGTAAGTTATGGTAATTAAATTGAAACATAGGGTTTTTGTTTATCACATTATGGCATTAGAATAGGTTTGTCACATTTTCATAGTGGGTTATGTTTGTCACATTGCCATGTCATTGACGACCTTATGGTGTTATAATAGGTTTGTCACACTTTGAGAGTGGGTCATGTTTGTCACATTTCCATGTCATTGACGACCTTATGGTGTTATAATAGGTTTGTCACACTTTGAGAGTGGGTCATGTTTGTCACATTGCAACGTCAAGAAATATTTGTCTCATTGAAATATTGGTATATGTTTGTCACATTAGCACATTGGGTTGAGTACATTACATTGTGACAATGGGTTGTGTTCATCTCATTCCGACCTTTGGAATTTTTTGTCAAAATGATGACAATATATGTGTGTCGCATTGCAATGCAGAGATATGTTTGTCACATTGCAATGAATATTTATTTTCATCACATTGCGATGAAAGGGATACACTCATCTCATTGTGACATTCGTAAATGTTTGTCACATTGTGATGTTATTATATGTTTGACATATTGTGACGTTGGGATCATGTTGATTATGGTTAACCATTTTGGACCATGTTTATTATGGTTAACATTGCAATGTTGATAAGGTTTTCTTCATTAGATTGCGACATCAAGTTTTGTTCGTCACATGACAACATAAGGTTATGGTCATCAAATTGCAACATAGGGTTTTTATTTATCACATTATGGAATTGGAATAGGTTTTTCACATTTTGACAGTGGGTTATGTTTGTCACATTGTCACGTCGAGAAATGGTCATCTCATTGCAATGTTGGTCTATGTTCGACACATTGTGAAATTAGGTTGTGTACATCATATTGCGACAAGGAGGCAATGCTCATCACATTATGATGACGATGCTATATTCATCACTTTCTGACAATAATAAATGTTCATCACATTGCAACATCGGGGCTATGTTTGTCACAATGTGGTGATAGGGCTATGTTCATAACCAAGCAATGTTACAATCTTTGTCAAAATGCGATGCTACTATGTTCATAACATTGCAAAAATATGGCTATGTTCGTCACATTGCAACAACAAGCTATGTTGATCACATTGTGATGATAGGGCTATGTTTGTCACATTGCAACATTACTATGTTCCTCATGTTGGAACATCTGATTTTGTTTATCATATTGCAACACGAGGAACATAAGATTATGTTTGTTTGTTAGATTGGGTTATGTTTATCACGTGAAAATGTTGGTTTATGTTCGACGCAATACGGAAATGAAGTTTTCACCATGTTTTAAAAAAAAACTAATGAAGTGTTTCCTTTGTCACAAAGAGGGGAAATTTGAATTGATGTGATTTATTGCATAGAAAGAAACTTTGAATTCATGTGATTTATTACATATAAGGAAAATTAGAATCATACTTGTTTTAAAGAAATCGACAACAAATCATCTTTAACTTTACAAATGATGATTTTTACTTGTTCTAAATAAATTGATAGTAGATCATCTTGAACTTTGTAGATGATGAATTATACTTTTTATAAGGACATTGATAGTAAATATACTTGTTTTATACTATTTCTAAGGACATTGATAACAAATCATTTAATAATTTATACTTGTTATAAGAAGATCAATAACAAATCATTTGGAACTTTACAAATGATGAGTTATACTATTCTAAGGACATTCATAATAAATCAGACATTCATAAAAAATCTACTTGAATTATAAGTTACAAATGATGATTTGTATTTTTTCTAAGAAAATTTAAAAGAAATCAAATTGTTATTTACTTTATAGATGACGATTTATACTCGTTCCAAGGACATTGAGAGAAAATCTACTTGAAATTTGATGATGATTTATTATTTTTATAAGGACATTTAAGTAGACCACACATGGATCATAGAGTGCATACATTGTACCATGATACAAACTATGCCATTATACATCCATATATACTTTTTATATATTTTTCATTGATTTTATTTGTCACGAGTGAGATAATTAACAAAAGTCTCCCACTCATATAATATTTTCATTAAAATTCATATATATATATATATATATATATATATATAAAACTAACTTTCATTAAAACCCATCTATTGAAAATAATAAATTCCACACAAGTGTTAAACCATATTCCCAAACCAATAAAAGTAAGCCTAATAACCCTAATAACCATTGACCTTAATATATTATTATCACATTATTGTTAACATGATTAATTATTAATATTAATTAATAATTATATTATAAAATATATGTATAATATACATACATACCCTTAAATTACTTATTTAAATAATATAGTTAATTATATATATTAATAATAACTAATAGTATAATTAATTATTATTACAATTTGTTTTTTTAATAATATAAAAATTATCTTAAATTAATAATAAAATTCTATTTAAATTTAAAATATAATTTCTTCCTTTAAGTTAATTTCTTACCTAAATAGACCCCTACCTTTATGTATTCATGTTATTATATGCAATCCTCCTGCATTGAATTATGTAGTTATTTACATTAATGTCTCTTTAACCTAGTGTATTTATTAACATTAATATGTCTTTTTGTTTTCAACTATTTTAAGTTTTCCTTATTTATTTATATATAGATTTTAATTTTAAGAAATTCATGCTAAATGAGAGATTTATCTTTGATAATGATCATATGTTATAGGTTCAGAGGTGGAAAACACCCACTTTTTATTATATATAGATTTTAATTTTAAGAAATTCATGCTAAATGAGAGATTTATCTTGATTGATAATGATGGTATGTTATAGGTTCAGAGGTGGAAAACACCCACTTTTTATTTCATGACACTTGGACATTGTATTGTTGACCTAAGATTCTAACTATTGTAGAATTTATTTCTCTATATAATTTAGAGAGATAGTGTAATTATTTTTGAATATTTACGTTTATATTCCAAAAAAACTAAGTTAAGTTGATTATGTTAATAATTAGAAGTTGTTTGAAATCGAAAATTTAAATTAAACTATCAAAACTTAATTATTAATAAAATAAAAATAATTAAATAAAAGAGTAGAAAAAAAATGAAGTACATTTACACTCCATACATAAAATTAAATAGTACTTCTTCTATATATATATGAGAGAGAAAGATATATTTTAACAATTCCACCAAAATAAGGTTAAATATCAACATATATCCATCATCAAAGAGTCGTTCATGACAATATCTAACACAAATCATATTTAAAGATCTCACATAGATGTTATAATACAATGAAATTATCCTCTTGATTAAATTACCTGGTGCTAAATGTGTAATTTGAATTGGCTTATGTTTGTAAGGTTATTTTAGTTCGACCCCGGATGCGGGTGTCCACTTGGCGGCCACCTCCAATCCCCGTCGCACACATTACACTGTTCGGATGAGCTCCACCTCACCCCCTCCACAAGCGATTTAAATCTCCTTTCTTCTTGAGACATTGCACCATTACTTCCCCCATGGCTCCTTCTCCCCACCTGCTCGACCTCTGTACGTTGCAATAGTCCACATGATCTTGAGGGTTGGAAACCTTAATGGCACCTGATTTGAAAACCCTTTTTCTTGGCGCTTCTCTCCCTACCATCCACGACCTCTCCATCCATTAATCCCCAGTCTCCTTAGTGAGTAGGATCTCTACTCTTCACAGGCGGTCTCCCCCTGCTCTTCACATAAGGTGGTGGCTCTTCTCCCTCATAGTGCCCAACATAATATTTTCCTTCCTCATGGCTCCCCACAGGTGAGCCACCCCCACCTTGGGGCGAAGTGGACATAGTGGGAGAGCCTCCACAACTCCTCCCCTGCCCCTTCTGGCCAACCAGGATGGGTATGATCACTTAGTTCCAGTGTCTCTACAACAACTTATCGATGAATGGGAAGAATAGGTCTTTGACTCCCTCTCGACATCTCGTCGCACCTCCAACAACCATCTGAGCTATTGGGTGGTCAAGAGCCTTCTCACCCGCACCCCTCTCAGCCTCCCAGGCGTCTTCATCCTGAGCCCCTCTATCTCACCTCACTCATCCCACTCCCCACCCTCTTATCCTCTCCCCTCCACTCCTCCCTCCCGCGACACCCGTCTTACCCCCTCTGCAGCCTGTATCAACACAATTCATTGATCGCTCCCTTCCTCAAGAGTGCATTCCTTCTGGTCAAGGATCCAAGTTTGAAAAACTCCAACCCCTCTAGAGACAATGAAAAATAATTCGGTGGCTATCCGGTCACAGAGGAAATTCCTCCGGATGACCCCCCAGCGTGACCAACAAACACTCTGGACGCTCAAGCCTATGTTTTTTTTTAGGTTTTTTTTTACAATTTGCAAGTCTTTCTGGTCTTATGTTAGCAGGAAAACAAACAATTTTACACAAGTTTTTGTAAGCCTGGTTTCCCATCTATGGAAGACAGACTCTTCTAGTCTCTTCCACACCTGGTTTCCCACTAAGGCAGACCAATTTTTGTCCATTTTCAGGGACAATCACTGTGTTTTTTTTTTACTGTATCTATATTGTATTTTTAATAGATTAGTACCCGAACTTACAAAAAAAAAATGTTATTTTAGTTTGATATTACTCCTATGAAGTTGTGTAGATATGTTAAATGATATTTAATTCCTAAAATTATCGGTGCAATAAATTTAATCATTCTCATTATTCTCAATTATATATATATATATATATATATATATATATATATATATATATATATATATATATATATATATATATATATGTCTTCGCTCATGCTATATACTTGAACACAACTAATCAAAGACACATGATCTATTAAAATACAAAGTAATATATTAATTAATGTCTCATCATTAACATACAATAATATACTAACAAAGACAAGCATGATTAGGGTTAGGGTTTTTGGAGGCATGTACAAATCTTTTATGACATCCCTTAATGTATTAATATAAACAAATTAATCTGAGGAAATGAATATGAACCAAAATTACCATGATGATCATACGATGGACCAGAAGACTACAATACAAAATTCTCTTAAGCGATGCAGCTAAAAAGAAATTTCAGTCCATATGAATAGAGATAAATATATGTTGCTACTACATTGCAATACTTTGACAGAAGAGGCTTCCTCATGCACCTCTTTCTAGATAGTCCTTATACATCTCATATTCAAGAAGGATTAAATTCCATTGCAATTTTTTTTTAATAGCATCCATTGATTCACAAGATATAAAAATGGGTGTGTGAATGGGTGGATATATGAGAGATATGGAAAATTATACTTATAGATTGATTATTCAAACGGGGGATACAAACATTTATTTTCGTTGCATGTATTGAGATGGGGATTAAATACATGCCAGGAACAACAAAAATAACCCATTGTATACAGGTGGGGCTAAGGAGGTATATGTTTATGGTTTTCCACCAAACACACAATAACATGTGCCTATAATAAACACAATAGCATGTTCCTGTAATCCATATGTTGTAGAATTACATGCACATTGAAACCAAACCATTTTATACGACATAGGAGGTATATGTTTCTAGTTTCTCTCTAAATGCACAATAACATGTGCATGCAAACAAGAAACAATGAAAAAAACAATATGCCAAAATAGTGAGAATCCTAAGTGTGCACGTAATCATAAGGCCAAAACATTAAGAAAACCACATACCTTGTGGAAGCAACTCCTCCACCTTCATCTTCCTGCATAATGATGTCCAATTCCACTTTCTTCTCAGCCTCGACTTGATGGTAACCCATACACCATAATGAAAAATAACTTCCAATTCCACTTGCTTCTCACCTTCGGCTGGATACTAACTTGAGCAATTAAAGAATAAATTTTTTGGCATGAAGAGTGATATATAATAAAAAATGCACGCCATGGCACACTTCACATCCGGGTTTAATTGAAACCTAGAATTACTAGGGCCGACTTAATTGAAACTCTATTACCATGTCTGGTTAATTGAAACTTCCACGTGGCCACACACACCCACACCAACAAAAACATCTGGTTAATTGAAAAATTTACATGATCCACACACTTCATTTGATTAAGAATACCAACCAGCTGACTGTGGGGGTGAAGCCTTAAAATTATTGGCCATGATACCACTAGAAGGAACTAGAGTGAGGAAACCTATAGAGGAGATTCGTCATGCTAGGATGACCCAAGCCTCCTTGCTGAAATATCTGATTTTGGAAATAATAAGTTATTTCCCTTTATCCCAATTTCACGGAAAATCAGTTAATGAGAATGGAGATGGTAGTTGAACAACCAACCACCCTCCATGAATCTAGGTATGAGAGATCAGGTTAGGAGAGCATAAACTATCAACCATAGGTATAACAAGGTACAATTTTATGCAACACCATATTTACCGTTGGGTTCCTTATGACAGAAGGAAGAGGACAGGTCGAGAATCTTCCTTGGAGGTACATGACAATACAAAAGTGGGGACAACAAGAGAAGAGGGATGTGTGCATGGAAGATAATACTAGAGAATTTTGAGGGAGATTTAGGAAGAAGAGGAGGCTACAAGGAACGTTTTGAAGAGGAAAAGAAGGATTTTGACTTGGGAAAAAAAAATTAGAGACAAAGGGAGAGAACCCTACCTAAAGATTGAGGTTAGAATAATAAAGAGAACAAAACAATGTTGAGAACCGAGTAAGGACCCTGAAGAGAGTAAAATTATTGGTCTAAGAGGAATTCCTCGGTGGTATCATAGATTGGAATAGGGTTGGCCATAATGTTGAAGATGAGAGCATATGAGCCTATGGTTGGGTGGAAAATATCTCACCCAGAGTTAGTTGACTAGTCTCAACTGGAAAAAAGATAAGCAGTTCTGATACTTTGTGTGACTGGATTCAATTAAATGACTAGTTCATATAAATATAATCATGAATGTTTAAGCTTGGTTGATGGATTGAATGGTTGTATTTCCTACAAATGTCTTTATGGATATAAACACATGTTTATCTGGACTAAATCCTTAAACCACCTGTAAGTCCTTATGTTATGTAATGTGCATTTTAGCATACTTGTGTAAGCAATAGAGTTGCATGGTAATGGGGAAAAATACCTAAGGAAAATGATTGAATGAGTGAGAATTTGTGTGTGAAATAACATGTCGAGAGTCTAAGTTATCCCTATGTGCTCATTAATATATTCATTGTAATGGGTTCCCTTTGAGAAGAAACCAAAATTATAAGCTAATAATTGGATGTAAAATGATGATTTAAATGAGGTGATATAACCCTCCTCCACTGTCAAACGAAGTTGTTGGTAATGTTGTGTATGAGAGGCCTGAGAAGGACGATAACCATATATTTTTCCCCATTGATAAATTAGAAAGGTCGTGGGACTTGATACCATTAGGTTATTTTCAAGTAGTATGTTTACGACTTGATGGTAAATGTATCGATAGAGCCAATAAAGCCAATTGAATAATCCTCTGTAAGAAGGCGCAGTGAAGGGTTGTGAAGCCACTAAAACCAAAATCAAAACTTTGAAAATGATAGTGTAAATCGATGAATTTCAATGACCATAGATCCATGTAGGAGATTCGATATTAACCATCCAAAGGTAGGCTAGTCACCCATTGAAGCCCCTGCATGACTTGAGGGCGGATGCTGACCATTGGATTTACAAGAGGTTAAACAATGGTTGTATGATCATTATCGAAACTATAGAGACTAGTAGTTGGAACCATTGGATTAGCGGAATATCGTACACTGAAACCTGGGTCAAGCTTTAACAATGGGCCTTGTGATACCCAATAACTCGATACCCAATGGGAAAGGTCCCCACATGGGGTTCCCACATTTACATGTGAATGAGGGGAATGAAATCATAGTGATGCATCGTGCTAGCTTGATCGCCATGGTGTCATAGGTGGAAACACTTGTCAACATTTAGTTTATGGGTGAGTGAAGTGTCGGTCCCTTGTCGATCTCATACCCTAGGTTGGGAATGTTAAATACTAAGTCATCAGATCTAAGGGTCATCATATCCTCACCATTGATCCTCCATGAGAAGACAGTCAGTTCCCATATCATTGGGGATTTTAATTGAAGGGTTATGCTAGGAAGCCCGATGCCAAAGTGTTTTAGCAATATGAGGGCATGGAATGCAATGTGGTTTTAGTGCCACATGTCAAACTTAGGAGAAGGGCCAATGTCACGGTTTTGTGTCATTTTCCAGCATGGAAACTAGTGTGTCTAGAGGGTGATACATGTCGATAGATGAATGGTTTAGAGGTTGAGCATGGGCCCTTTTCGAGCGTAAACTCTTGGACTGGTGTTTTGAACCATATCCATTGGATCTAAAGGATAGAAGATCTCAACCATTGATCTTCATTCAAAAGCACAAGAGGGATTTTTAGGAACTTTGAATCCTAGCCTTCCAATCTATGGATCGAGGACTCTCGACCATTGATCCTGCAGAAAAATCTCAGGAGGGAGACCAACGCCCAGGGTATCAGAGTACCAAAACCTTGGGGTATCATTGTGTTTGTTTTCCTTTGGGAGAGCCCTGGTATCCCGAAACCTGATGGGTTGATTCCATGAAACATCATCTATCAGGGGTAAGATAGGAAGTATGAGGTGCTAGCAAATCATAGTGGGCCAGTGGTCGATATCCCAATAGGGCATGGTTCCTAGGGACAAGTTTCACCCTTCCCCTTAAGGTTTTGTGTAGAGAGAGTACCTTCGGGAATATGTTAGATGACTTCACCCAGCCAATGGGAAGTGGAGAGGTGTCATCACCCTGTTGGGAGAACCTTGGGTATGACGATGATGTGTACACCATTCCAGTCCATGTGGAATGTCCATGTGTCACACGGTGGTGGTGCCATGTGTGATTCTAATTTATCATGTTTGGGTAGGGATCCATGGAGAAAATTAGTTCCACGTGTCAAGTGTTACAAAATGCCACATGTCATGCTAGGTGGAAGAAAGTGGTAGGACCATGTGTCATGATAGGTGGTCAGTTCTAGAAGCGCCATGTGTCTAAGACACGTACTAGGATATCAAATTGGACACCCAAGGTTTGATGGTGTGAGTGAAGTTTTGTGGGTCGATGCCCTAGTAGCCATGTGTCGTGCCACAGTTAAAATTGGTGACAGTGTAAGACAAGGCCATGTGTTCAAGGTGCCATATAGGCTATCAGACTGAGCGATTGGATTTTCAAAGTGGTAAATAATTTTTTCACCTAGGGACCAATATGTAGATACCTCGGTAGGATGATACCCCGATAGTCAGTGCCTCAGGATGTCAGCTATCAGAAGAATGTGTAGAAAAGTGGCTGAGTGTAGAAGGGTCAAGGGCCTAATAAGAGGATATTCTGATGGATCAGGTGGCAGGTTGTTGGCATGTTTTACATGAAGAGTGTGCTTGTCATTGATGGAAAGAAAAACAACAACAATGGAAAACATGAAACCAACGATGAGAGTTCGAAGATTCAGACTTTGGAAGATATGCAAGGAGTGCACAGATCCACAATTCGGCTAAGTGTTGAAGTGACTCTTTAAGGAGTCAAAAGAGAAGAAGGAGAGAAATCTCAGGAGGAAGAGCAAAAGTGGTCGTTGGATCACCAATACAAAGGACCAACAACCGTTTGATCAAATCAAGGTGTGCGAGACTTAACGCTTTGCGCACGCAGGAGAGAGAACTTACCAAAGTTCTGAAGTCCTAAAGTAATTTGAGACTGTTCATCATCAAGAGGAGAATCTGGTTCATTGATCATCGGGAGATATGTGTTAGTGGACTGTGAGTTCAAGAGGGAGAAAAGTTTGAGATTTGAAATCCACAAAGTCCGGAGAGCCGGAGTAAATTTCAACCGTCAGATCATTCTAAGTGGAAGGAAAGGATAAGCTAGAAGAGCAACACCGAAGATAGATCGAGCCATAGATCTAAGAACATGATCGATGAACAACATTTGGTTCACGTAAAAAGTTGCGAGGAGGTTACTTTTTGAGGAATCTCACTTTAGAAGAATTGGCAACTTGAAAGTCGAATTACCCGAAGCCCAAAAATATGAAATGAATAAGGACCATCGGATCTGGATAAAATGCGATGATCGTTAGATCAGGGAGAACCACGTCAGCATACCACGTCTACAAGGACATGTGGAAGAACAAGTTGGAATACCACGTCAGCAAGTACACATGGCATAATCAGATGATGACAAGTGTCAATATGAAATTGGTTCATGCCATGTCAACAAGTGACGTAAGCAAGCTACATCACTCCAGGAGATTAACTTCGGGAGTTTCATCACCAACAAATGTCAAAAGTCCTGAAGGAAAAAGGTCTGAAGTCTCTCTCAACCATCCGATATGAAGATCACTTCGGGTGCATTCTCAACCGTTGATCTAGTTCAGTGGAAGGACAATGTAAGTGGAAGTGTTAACCGACAACAAGCGGTCTCCACTGCCTATGACGTATTCAGCAGGTGACCACTCCAGAGGAGAATGAAGCAATGATTAGCCTAAAGTCCCGAAGTCCCGAACACTGAAGACCCAAAGAAGACCCTAGCCATTGATCACCAGGAGGGGTGTGTGTCAGAAGATTATGCATTCGGGTGAAAGCATTCCAGGAGAAAAGGGTGCATAGGAGTTGAAACTCCTGAAGCCCGAAGTGTCGAAGTCACTCATGATCGTTGATCATGCAGGAGGGTATGTGTCAATAGATCGTTGACTCCTAGTGAAAGAGTTCACGGAAACGAGAAACGCCGAAGAGTCGAAAAGGCTGAAGTCCTGGAGCAGAGGATAGCCGTTGGATTAAGGAGAACAAATGTTAGCAGATCTTCCATTTTGGAAGATATCCAGTTAGAAGAAACGAGAAGTTGAGATTTGAAATCTATGAAGTCCTCATACCCAAAGGATATCTCGACCATTGATCCGAGAGGGACACATGTTAGTGGATTGTCAGCTCCGAAAGATTGACGTACGAAGGAAAGAAAGGGTTGAGTTTTGAAACTCCCGTAGCCCGGATCACGAAATAGATCACAACTGTTGATTTAAGAAGGTTATATCTGATCCATAATTTTAGGAGCACCATCAAGATCGTGAGATCGAAGGTCCCATCACATTCTGGGGATTGAAGATGCACGAACTTTAAAAAGTTGAAGGCGGGCCCCAATCAAAACCATGGTTTTGGAGAAAGTACACGTGGAGGCTCAAGGTAAATCGCGGGGAAAAAAATAGTTTGATACAAACCACCTTTGGACGTGCCCACAATCTCGTGGTCACATGAGATCTTCAACCAAGGTCATATCGAGAAATAGAGCTAGTGCTCACTAGACCGAGATCGGGAAGCGCCTTTTGAATAGGAATTTGGTCACCGCCAGTGGTCACGTGAAGGAAGGGACTTAGAAGCCAAAGAATCCAAAAATGACTGACTGTAACTACTAGATAAGACGAAGAGTTATGACTATCAGAGAATCCAAAGAAAACTCAGGATAACGCCCGCTAATGATGAACAGATTCAGAATAACTGCCAGAGAAGATGAAGAGTTCGAATGATGATCAGGTAGAGAACTCGCCATGAGCAAGATATGCATAAAAGAGAAGATTAGTTGAACCTGAAGTGGAGATCATAGGCGAAGTGTATATCATACAGAGGTAGCACAAAGCATAACATGCTGAAGAGAAGATGGACATAGTAGCATGGTGCGCAGGAAGAAAAAGAGAAGAGCATAGAAGTTGAAGGAGGTAGAGGAGACATGGAGATGTAACAGACCATATCAAAGACACAACAAGTAAGTAAAACATTTTATATCTCAGAGTGGTAGGGCGGTGCTAGGGAGGACTATTGTCCTTAGAGTTTCAAGTGGGTTCTTGAACACAGGGAGTTGTAGCTTCCATCTGGTTGCAGCCAGAAAAACCAGGGTGGTAGGGTGGTGCAAGGGAGAACCATTGTTCTCTTTTATACAGGTTGGTGCCTGTGTGACTGGAAGTTGGTGCTGGAACACTCAGGGAGTTGGTGCTTCCTTCTAGTGGGTGCTAGAGAAACTATAGAGTTGGTGCTCTTAGTAAGTTGCATCTTGTAAAACAGAGGTGGTAGTCTCACATTGAGTTGGTTCTCAAAGATAAATGATGTATAGAACATAAAAAGGCTTCTTATCATTCAAAGAAGAAGGTGTTTTCTCCCTTTATGGGTTTCCTCATGAATATTTGTCTCTGTGTATATCATATGTGTGATTGATATTTATTATTTCTGCTATTCATGACTTGCATAATATTGATGATCACTTGGAGAACATTAATAATATTTCAATAGGCATAAAATTGTTTAAGCACAGTAACAAATGATTCATCCCCCCCTCTCAGTTGTCTTAATATTTCCAACACAGGTGGCATGTTGATGTTCACGCCAACAACCATGTAGCATTATAAGGTGACATGTCTAACATGTCAAAGCCTTTTCAGTCGACATAGGTGACATGGGGTCACATGGGTGCCATGTGGTGATGAGGTGGCCTTTGGCTAATGAAGGCTCAAGAACTTCAAAAGGCCATAAATTTTGATATAGAGCTCAGTTTTGATCAAACTTATACTCATTGGAAATATGTCAACGGGAAGAAGACAATGGTGTCATTGAAAAGAGGCTATGAAGTGAATAGGAGAATAAAAAATTTAATACTCCATCCCTTAAAAAGGTAATTAGGGGGTTGGGTGTCTTACACTGCTGGTGGCTGGGTATGTTAAATCTAGGGGCATAGACTAGGAGCATAGACTAACATCATAGACTTGGGCCCAATGGCTAAGGGGATTGAGGGTGTAGGGGTGAAATTTCCTAATGGTAGAGGTAGGGGTCTATTTTTGTTAGATGTTTTGGGCCTAGGGAAAAAGTGTGGGTCAGTCTTCCTTAGGGGCATAGGGTATAGGACCCCATGGGTGTAGGGGGGAGGGAACCAAAGGGTACAGGGGTCTAGGTCTCTTGTAAATGTCGGGGGAAAAGTGTTGATGTATATAGGGTCTAAGGGATGACTTCCCATACACTAGTGTTGGGGGATAGTTGGGAGGTGGGGACCCAAGGGAAGAGGGGGTTGGAGTGAGGGTGGTGGAGACTATATAGAAGTGGTAAAGGGGGTTTGAGATTCATTGGTGAATTATCCAAGGATAGGGGGATAGGGTCTAGGGAATTGGGGAAAAGTATTTTGGCTAAGGATAGGGTTAGGGATGAGTGGAAATGGTCTACGTTTATGGGTCGAGGGAATGTGGGAGATAGGGTGAAGGGGGGTCAAACATAGGGGTGAATTGTGCGAAGGTTCCTAGACATAGGAATAGGTCCCTAGCATAGAGGGGATAGGGAAGAAATATGTCCCTAGGGAAGAAGATCCACGGGAAGAGGTGATGAGGTCCCAGGGTGGGGACTATGGCCCTGGGATGAAGGTGGTCATGGTAGAGGCAAGGGATAAATGGAAGAGGGTGTTGGTGGCCTAGGGGTATATGGAGATGTATGTAGTGGTAGGTTACAAATAATGGATGAGGTTGGGGATAAAGGATTACTTTAGATAAGTAGTGGTTTAGTAAGGCCTTGAGACCCATACCTAATTATACATAACTTGTGATGGCATTGAAATATTTCTCATAGGCCAAGGATACCCTCCAAAGGTAATTATGTGAAGTGCTTTGAGGCATTGTTCATGGATTTGGATGCCTAGGCACATAGGGGGGTAGTAGTTGAGTATAGGTATGGGCCCAAGAATATACATAGTTTGGGTTTTAGTAGAGGCGGGGATAGATTGGGTAGAGAATATATAGGTTCTATTGGATGGATGGGAATGGGGGATTTGGTGGGGCATGAGGGGATGGGGTGAGAGCGGTGAAGGGGGAGGAGGTAAGAAGAGGTGAAGGCTGGATGTATATGGAAGGAAAAATGGTTGACATGAAGGAAAGGAGGGAGGACATAAGGGGGATGGTGAAGCAATATGGAGGGGGACGAAGAGGCATATCTAGAGAAGAGAGGGAGATAGGTGAGACTAGGAGAGTTAGGCATGAGTGGGTGGGATGAGAGGGGAAAAAGGGGAGGATGTAAGAAGAGGTGAATGATGGATAAAGGAAACGAGGGAGGATCCAAAGGGAATGGGATAAAAAAATTAATGGGGAGGAGGTGAGGGAGGGATATAGGGGAAGTGGGGGTGTGGTGAACTAAGAAGGTGTTAATGGGTAGGGGAGGGTGAGTGGTGGGTATGAAGGAAAGGAGGGAAAATCCATCAAAGGGTCGGGAGAAGACATTATAAGAGAGGGAATGTGGATGGGCATGGTAGGTAGGGGCAGAAGAGAGGGAGATAGGTGAGCCTTTTGGAGGTTGGCATGAGGGGGTGGGGTGAGAGGGGAAAAGGGAGAGGAGGTGAGAGAAGGTGAAGGATGTATGGGTATGGGAGGGGGAGTGTTTGGCATGAATGATATGATGAATGATCCAAGGGGGAGGGTGAGATAAGATCAAGGGGAATATGGAGAAGAGGATAGGATGGGGAAAAGGGGAAGGGGATATGTTGTTGGATAGAGTAGCATGGATATGAGGGGTAGAGGTGGTGGAAGGGCCAAATGGGTTGGGATAGGAGATGAGAGGAGAGGAAAGGTAGATGGGTACTAGTGGAAAAAGGGGAGGGGTGAGGAGAGGTGGAGATAGGTGAAACAAAGGAAGGTGGGTATGAGGGGGTGGTGCAATAGGGGTAAAAGGGGATGAGGTGGGAAGAGTAAAAGGGTATATGGGTAGGTGAAAAAGATAGGTGACACTAGGATATATGTCATAAATGAGTGGGATATAGGTGATACTAGGAGAGATGGTTCTGAAGGGGTGGGGTGAGATGGGAAAAAGGGGGAGGAGGTGAGAATAGGGAGATCATTTCTAGGGCCCTAGGACACATATCTTCTACTCAAAACCACCTAGTTTCACCAACATCTACAATAATAGGTTCATGATAATCTCAAGAGTCCATGTGTGGATTTTCATGAAATACTTCTTGGCTCTATATTGTTGGAATCTTCCTTTTGGGCCCAACGTTCATGTATAATCCCTTGGTCATTCCCAAGACCCCAAAACCCATATTTGGTGCTAAAAAATGCTAGTGGTACTTATATACCCATTTAGAGGTAAAGGATGAGCTTGTTAGGACATTTGTGGATTTTTAAAGTGCCATTATTGGCTCTAGAATCCTATAATCTTCCTTTAGGGCCAAACTCTTGGGTTAGTTCCACTATTCCTAGATGTTTACAATATTTTTTTGTCCTTTTGAATGCTTAGTCAAAGAAGTGTGTGTGTGTGTGTTAATAAAACATGAGCGCGATCTAGAATGCACACACACACACACACACACACACACACACACACACACACACTAGAATGCCTACACGTTCTTTTCATTTCAAATATTTTTAGGTGGAAGTGACAGCTCTAGCATATGTGTTTGTTTATTTGATTGCCTCAGATTTAGGCTCAAAGTGAAAAGCTTGGTGGTTTGGGATACAAATACATTAAAACCTCTATTTCTCTAAATACCTCTTAATAAATCTATTTGACATTATTTTTATATAGATTACACAAATCCATCATTTATGAAACTATAGACACATATAAAGTTGACTATGCAAATTCCAAATATATAATTTTAAAAAAATGAATATTCTTTACTATTTTAATGTATCTTTGTCTTCACATATATCATAATATTAATATATGTACCTCTTTTATTCCTTCTATAACCTTTTATCACCTTAAGAATTTTGAAAATAAGTTATATGCCACACTAGTACAAAGTGATATCGATAATATAAAAAACAAAATAATTTTTTTTGACAATGTTAATACCCCATGCCCTAGACTAACCCAAGGCATTTTAATTTCGAGGTTGTAATGACTTTCATTATATATATATATATATATATATATATATATATATATATATATATATATATATATATATAATTAGCATTATAAATTTTGAAAAAATATCCCCACTCTAGAACATTGTGTTCTCTACAATTCTACAATTCTCTTGAAGGAAATCCCCTCGTTAATTTGCTCAACATATACACTAATGGAAACATATGCATTATATTTTGCATCGATAATAACACACCACTGTTAGAAAAACTCGAGTTTCACATAGACATACACAAATTATATAAATAAAAATTATATATTTGGAAAGCTAACTCAATACTGAAATTCATTGTGAAAGTGGCTTGTGTTAGTCCTTGAGATGTTCCTAGTTGTGAGTGGAACTATGCCAAGGATCCTTGGAGCTAAAACTCAAATTGTTTTTTTAAGCTACCTTGTTAAATCAAGGGTTTTAGCATACTTAATGATTTTTCACAAATCATATAATATTTCAGACATGATGAATGGGAAAAATATTCATCATATATGGGAAATTTTCCTTCTTTATATCAGATAATTAGGGTTAAAAGAGTGAATGGATTTTTGGAAGAACTTTATACACTTACGAAGTATTTTCTACAAATAAATATTGTAGGATTATTGTGAAGAAAACGTGTTGACAAAACAATAATTCGATAGTATAAACAATGATATATTCCAAGTTTATTTAGTGTATGCTTCACACAACTCATCATTCAAAACATTCAAGATATTATAAATTCTTCATAGATTCGATTGTCACAAACAAAACATGGAAACAAAGTGGTCATAAACATGGTGGTCATAAACATGGAATCGATCTCATTCACACATGGAACCACACACATTTACAACATACATGGTGCCAAAACTATTGTTGGAATGATTAATCTTTTAGAATACATTTCTGAACACATGGAACCACACACATTTACAACATACATGGTACCAAAACTGTTGTTGGGATGATTAATCTTTCAGAATACATTTCTGAATGGAAAAAGTGGATTCTCCGAAAGATAATACAATGGAAGAGAAGAAAGATGCAGTTTAAAAATTGATACTCCAAGAAGTCATTGAATCCCTATAAGCTCATTGCTTTCCTTCTCATAATATGTCCTATGCTTGGAGCTAAGACGATCTATGAACTTTGAGATTAAGATACTCTTCCCGTCCCTATGCACTGATAAAAAAATCTCTAATACGCCTTATGACTCCTTGATAGATGCCTTGAAACGACTTCTTTAATACTCTATATCGCTTCTTATTTCTTGATACTACTTCTTAATTCTTGATATTGCTTCTTTATTTATTACAATTTTTTTTTTTGTAAGGTAGAGGATACTAAAGTTGTTTGAGGAGAGATACTTTTATCAAATCGAGCTCATTCAATGTGGATCCTTCAAACCTGCTCCTTTGGATAAAGTTGTTGGACTAGGCACATTCTGCTTCCGAATGAGTTAGGTTATCTATGGGATGGAAGAATGTCTCAATCAGTCCTTTTAGATACATTCGCCTATTTATTTGGAGCACTATCGACCATCCCTATGGGTCCTCTATCATCCATTTCAGTTGGGTTCCGATCAGAGATTATGATTGTACCTTGGGATGAAATCTATGATTTCCTTCCACTTCGGTGCCTCAATCGGTGCAAGCACGGAGAGACCGTACTCTCCTTTCCAAAAACTCTCCTTTCCAAAAACAAGTGAAGCTACCCACACGTTAGTTACCATGATGGCCAACAGGTCCCTCATGGGGGAAAAATACATGCAGACGGATCACCTTCCATGACACTTAGCTATTTACTAAGGCTAGAGTGCTTGCATATTGGTTGTGACGTCCTCCCATGGATTTCTCTTATAATATTTTGACACATATAGAGGGAGGATATTAGTGGAGGAAATTATTTTCTACATCTGACTATTGTACTTTGAGATATGATCATCATTAGTGCATATGCGCGGCCAATGATTTCATTCCTTTTTCGAGTATACTTGGTGCTATGATTATTGCTAATGATGATCATCCGTGAGGTTGATCCACCTTATCATGTGGTTTTCCGAATTGTGTGACGAATTCAATATGCAACCTTTATTAACACAACCCTTTAAAACCCCACTTATATCCCATTTTTATATGATTGGGAGGAACATGTCACCTTTACATTGGAAAGAGCTTTGAAAGTTTTTAAGCGCACAAAAATTTGGATGATGCCACAAATGATGTCAACAAGGTACCATGGCCATATGTTAGAAAGGTTTTGTTCCAGGTGGTTGCCTATGCAACACCTATGTTAGGGCAGTGTGGCACTTGATTGAGATAAATAAATGTGTCCTGACCAAAGGGAATCATTAGCATGATCTAAGGAGTGTACCCCTGCACATGTTTCATCTCCTTATTTGGCCAAGTAGATATTAGGTGGAAGTCGAAATGTCTATTCGTTTGCCTTGTCAATGTCCTTGAGTTCCCTGTCATCATCCAATTAGGAATCAGGTTGAGATACGGTAAGGCAATTTTCGAGGATACCACAAGTGATATCCCATGCTTGGTTGAGTGGTTTTCCATGTGCAATGAGAGAAATTGCTCCTCGCCATGTGGCATGGGAGAAACTACTCCTCGCATCGTTGACAAATATTAACTAGTGGGCATGTCCATGATGTGAAATGCATCGTGGATCGTCAATCTTGGGAGCCAATAAGCATCACATCGTCGACCATCTATCATTGACCTTTCAATAGCAGATGTTGGATTTGCAACTTTCTCCCCTGGTCTTGGCATTTGGTCACTGATGTAGCCCCTCTGTCAAAGTACACTTACATTTGTGAGTGTATTAAGCTCCCTTCTGAGCCTGTGATAAGCTCATTTCTCTCCATTTTAGCCCTTTTCTCTATATAGACCCCTTTTTCTTCAAATTTATCACCTCTAGAGTGATTTTTCTTGTACAATGTGTTTTAATGTAGCTCTCTTTCCTTAATAAAAATCCAATTCAAGGCTTTAACTGTCCAAAATTACTCTATTCTATTGAAGATTTTGACATTGTACTAACACCTTGAATCATCCCTCCAAGTTAATAGATTGATGTTTTTCCATTTTTTCATTGCCACTAATGTGTCATGAGACAAGGATCAGTATACAACTACTCCCTAAATGTGCCCTCTCCTAACTACGCTAAAAAATGTGCCATGGCATGCCAATATTTGTGTCTATTACAATAATAACAATAATGTGTCATGAGACAAAGATCAATATACGACTACTCCCTAAATGTGCCCTCTCCTAACTATGCTAAAAAAATGTGCCATGGCATGCCAATATTTGTGTCTACTACAATAATAACAATAATAACTTAACCTTTAATGTTTACATGAGAAAAGAAAATTATCTATGCACTTTGGAGTGGACTTAACATTAGTTTTACCTTAAACTTTGGACTGGACTTAACATTAGTTTTACCCTAAGATACTTTTTTGAGTCTGAACTCTAAAATATAAAAATAATTGACATATTTACCTAACAATATTAACTAGAAACATAATTCCAAAAAAATAATAATAATTCTTTAGTGTGTTGTCATGCAGGAGTTCATCAAATTACGTCAATCCATTTAATTATTACTATTACATGGTTCTACTCATGATTCTACATACCATTTTATAAAAATAATATGATTGTTTTGAATAAAGAACTTTAAGTAATTTAATATACACAATAGTCTTCAAACTAGTCTTTTGTTATTCATTATATATAGACTTCCAATGACTAGGGTGAATAGCATAGATGTTGTATGCTACTCCTTAATCATTGAAAATGGTTTCAATGATAAAGCCGAACTAAGAAATGAGTCTCATGAGTGTCACACTCTTAAAACAACATTTATATATTTTAAATTAATTTTGTTTCAGATCTCATATATATAAATATATATATTGGAAAATTAACATTTATATTTTGTTTTAAAGTTAGTAGGATTTTAAAATTTAATACTTTCAAATTTTTAAAAGATATTTTTAATTTTAAACAAAACAAATATTTTAACTTTAAATATAACTTTTCTGATTTTCTTTTTCTTCGAAGAAAAGTTAGTTATTCCTTTAGGAGTTCTGGTGCTCGTTTATGGGGAAGTGTTTCTTTTAATTTGTTTTTCGGCTGAACAAATGCTTATGGAATAGCTCACATCGATAGTTTAGATGTTAAACCTAGCATCCTTGAGCTTAATTTCAGTTAAACCTAGCTTAATTTCGACCATTCTTTTTCCCTAAACATTTCCCATTATTCTAAAGAGCTTCAGAGCCTAACTTTATAATATATATATATATATATATTTTGTTTTATAAAAAAATACATATTATGTTAAAATATTTGAACAATAAAAAGAATATTAAAATTTTGCATCAAATATATTTTTATTTTATAAATTATATCGTTCTGGCTCCCGCTTCAAGTCGTATTATATGTTTTATAAAAGCACACGTTCCCTTTCACCAGGGCAGGTATGTCTTGGGATTGTCTTTACTGTTTCAAGCTTTACTACATTTTTTTTGTCAGATAGATTAATTCATAATATAAGTAGACTAACGTCTATCATTTGTAGTTGACATTATTGTCATTGAATGTGCATTTCATACCATAAACATGTGAGCTACAGCTATTCTATTTCCAGACAATCTGCATTAATCCGCTCTGAACATTCGCTGTGATGGTTTTGTTGAATATAAAGCGCTCTATATATCTCTCTGTAATTACAGATTAAGATATCAGCGTTTTCAGACTTTATAACAATAAAAAAACACATATAAATATAGCAATGCATATACAAGTATATATAACTTCGTCTTTCTATATATATAATTTGATGGGCTTTAGCTTTTGTATATCAACCGTTTTAGTTGGGCATATATTAATATGTATATGAATTAACGACAACCACTTTTATAAAAGTGGTTGCTATAAATCAATGGGTGGTATTAGTTTGGAAAAGTTGAAAATGGTGTGCATAAGTGATTGCTAGTTGATAGTGGATATACCATTAATATATTAATACATAATTATGTAATGGAGTAATGAAGTGGCCAAACTCCAACCAGATGACTTGTATCCATGGGCTAGGTAGTAGCGTTGTAGATTATGTGATATCTCATATCCCCGTTTCCAACCAAATAACAACTTTTGACCTTTTAAATAACCATGAGCTGACTCTGATCATAAACCTTTACCTCTAACTCTAAAATTTTCCATGCATAGGAACACCATTGAAGAGAATTCTTATAATCAAAGGAATTTGGGCTTTGACAAAAGTAAAGTTGACATTTTCTTAAAGGATTTAAATAGTAAATTAAACCTCCTAACTTATAAGGACAACATTGAAGAACTATATCATAGTTTTACAACTACCCTTTCCACTTCTATTAACACGTTCTCTTTCAAGGTGTCCTATAAAAAGACTAATAGAAAGACCAACCCTTGGTATGATAAATAATGTAAAATTGCTAGGAAAGCCATTAGGGATGCTTCTAATGAGTTATTAAAACTCGATAAGATCAATAGGTACAAAGCCCTAATCAAAAGGAAAAAAAAGATACTATATCAATAAAAAGCAAGAGCAACTTTCACAACTTTACAAGTTGGATCCTAAGATGTTCTCGAGCCAAATTCTAAAACGCAATACTAAAGGAAATAATAGGATTCCCTTAAGGGATTGAAATTCCTACCTTAAAAGTCTTTACGAGTTCCCTAATTCCATGGACATGATTCCTATTGTCCCTACAAAGGAATAAGTTTTTTCGTTAGATGACATAGAGTTCGGGGTTAAACAACTTGCAAATGGGAAAACTAAGGACATTGAAGGCTATCAAGATGAAATTTTCAAAATCGGAGGGCCAATCCTTATCCCTCACATACACAAGCTCTTCGATTTAGTAGTCAAGTAGAGCTTCCCTAATCCCGGGACACAAAGCCTCATTGTTCCTATTTTTAAAAATGGGGATAGAAACATTCCCGGGTAAAATCATGAAGATGGGTAACACTTTTGCTTGTTTTATGACAAAAAAAACTGTATTTTCACAAGTTCTTCAACTTCCGGCATACAAAAGTATTTTTTTTATTTAGAATTTCACTTTAAAGTAAAAAATAAACTTGTGAAGAATTTTGTTATCTTTCCAATGACTATTTTTCAATTTTCTTTTATCAAGATTTGATATGTCAATTTGACAATTGTTTAATAGTATGTTCCTTAAACATGAAATGAATGATAATGAGTTATTGTTTTCCACAACAATGTATCTATTATTAAACTTATGTTTTTAAGAAATGAGATATATTGCAAAAATTTACAGAGAGTCTATTTTATTATGACTATAATTTTTAATCTAACAGATGAATATTATAATTTCTAGAATTTTTTGAAGTTGACCAAGCGGAAAACGTTGCATATTTTAAAAACATGTTTTTCTACACCTTGTATCTATCTTAATTTTTACTTAAAAGTAAAATCTAAAAATACCCTTTTGAAGAGAATAGTTTAAGGATTATGAATATAAATTTTTTATAATTTTCCACGGTGTATTTTTAGAGATATGGATTTTTCATTTTACCGAATCATAATCTCACCTAAAAATATTATGTAGTGATTTTTTTATAAAATTAAATAAAATTAGATAAAAACAATGAAAATGAAAACAAGTTATACCGAATGAAAGTAGATTCAATTTTACAAATGTTGGTATCAATTTTGAAACTAAATTTTGATTATTTTTAGGAGTCTGCTGCCTCCAAAGATGAAGTAAGATGGAGAGAATTTGCAGTTTCCCGCAAACAGTCTCATTTTCAGGTTTTTGGCCGAAATATTCTTTCGGCTGAAACCTAGTTTTTAACGGAATCCGTTAAAAATAAACGTTTCAGCCGAAAAGTCTTTTGGCCGAAATATTCTTACCATGGGAAAATAATTCATCCGAAAAACATTGTACATGAATTTCAAGGGTGTCGTTAAATTTGACGTGCAAATTTTCGGTCGAAAAACGTTTCGGCCAAAAAATTACTAGCAACATTTTTTCGGCTAAAAAATTACCGCTAGAAATTTTGGAGACCGGATTGTCACGAAAGTGTTACCCAGCTTCATGATTTTACCCTCCCTCTAATTATAGGACCATTATGATTAGCCCGATTTTATCCAAGCTTTATGGAATTATTTTGGAAAATAAGATTAGCCTTTGGCTAGAAAGTCACGGTAAGAGAGCTAAAGGCCAGTTTTAGGAGATATCATTCAACTGTGGACCATCTTGTTAACTTTAATATCATTGCATAGGAGTTCCAAAATACTAAAACCGATCTTTTTTGCTATTTTGTTGACTTTAGAAAATCTTTTGACATGGTTCCTAGGAAAAACCTTTGGAATAGGTTGGAAGAGATAAAAGTGCCTCTCGAGTTGAGGGCTGCTGCAATAAGGATGTATGAGAAATTTATTGCTAAGTTTAAAAACATTGAGGTCTGGTCAAAAGAGATTAACTACAATATCAGAGTCAAACAAGGTTGTCCCTTGTCCCCTACCCTTTTTGGCATATACATTGACAAGTTAGAAGAATGCTTCGAAAAAACAAGTTGTGTCGGCCCTACTCTAACTGGTATAGTCATCAATCTTCTTCTTTATGCTGATGATATCATTCTTATGGAAATGAGTCCCCATGATCTTGAAAACCAACTAAGAATCCTCAATGATTTTTTCTCCAATATGGGTATGATTGTTAATACGGATAAGACTAAGGTCATGATTATTAAATCCAATAAGATCCCTTATGATACCTTTGTATATGACAAAAACAACTTGGAGGAAGTGACTTCATACAAATATCTTGGAATTGATATTCACCACAAGATCAATTTAAATTATAGCATTGAGAAAAGGATTATTGGGGGATGTGAAGCTTATTATGGGCTTGAAAACAATTCTAAATCAGTTGATCTTTGGATTTGGGATAAGAAGAAACTCCTCTTTGAGAATCTTGTTACACCTATTATTCTTTATGGATGTGAAGTCTAGGGTTGTAGTATCTCTCGTGAATCCTGGAGAAATATAGAGAAAATATAAAATAATTTTATAACCTATAATCTCAAAATGAAAAGAAATACGCCTATCCCATCCTCCTCTTAGAAACAAGCCTCTCCCCCATTGAGAGCATGGCTATGACTAGATACCTAATGTATAAGAACAAGTTAAACAACATGGAAGACAATAGGCTACCTAAAATTACTTCAAAATCAAGTCATAACCACCATTGACTCAAGCGAGGATGACATAAAGATGCCCGGTCATGGCTAAACTATTGGGGAATAATGGAGGAAACCATTTTGCAGAATAAAGATACTATTAAAAAAACGTCAAACCAAAATTTAAGGAGAAAATGTGGTGTGATAAAGAGTTAGAGGATAAAATAAAATTAAGGTATTATAAAGATGTAATCAACCATAATCTAGAAGATCAAAATTATCTATTTGTTTTTCCAAGTGTAAAAAAAAAAAAAAGCATTTCTAAGATAAGAACAAGTTCTCACGAGCTCCATAGTGAAACTTTGGTCAATTTCTAAAACTCCATGGGATGAAAGAGTGTGTCACCTTTGTGACACTAAGAGTGTTGAAGATGAAAAACACTTTCTCTTAGATTGTCTAGCCTATACCCATATTAGATCTCATTTTCAAAATATTTATCACATTACCAACCTTCATAACCTCTTAACTCAACAAAAGTATGGTGATCTTGGAAAGCTTCTCTTAATGCTTTTCAAGCATAGAAACAAAATTCTAAAGAATCAATTACCCTCTTAAGGTCCGATAGACCAATTCGATCTTAGTGGGCATTAATTATCGTCATCATCATCATTAATTGATTGATACAATAATAATGTAATGTATTAATTAATTAACACATTAAATTCATTAACAAATAAATTACTAAATATTAATACACTTAGAAAGTAGTAATACAATGACTTTAATGTATTTAGTAATACATTATTACATTATTCTACTGTATAAATTAAAGTACTAATACATTAATCTATAAACTAACATATTAAATTATTAATAGAATAATAATGTATTAATACATCAAAGTACACATTTACTCATTGATTGATACATTAATGATGTGATTATTGATACATTAATAATGCAATGATACATTAATGTATTAAATGTAATCTATAAATTAAATTATTAATTCACATTGGTGTATAAAGTAACATATTATTTGATTGATACATTAATAATATATTAAATACATCAATAAATACATTAAATGCATTAATAAATACATAACTAAAGTATTAATATATTTAATAATGTAATATATTAATTAATTATTACATTATTAATTAATACATTGCTAAAGTATTAATACACGATGAATACATTAATAATACATTAATATCTTAATATTAAAAAAAATACATTTAATACATATCATAAATTAAATGTATTAATAAATGTAATACTAAGGTATTAATACATCAAAACATTAATAAAGTATTAATACAATGATAACGTAATACACTATTAATACATTAATAAAGTACTAATACATTGACCTTAATGATGTTATTAATACATTTACATTAATGTAATGCAAAAACAAAAGTATTAATACATTAATATATAATGTAACTGATCCATGTGGATATTGGTGGCCACTCACCTATTCCAACTCGCTCATCTTGACAGTTTTTAGTTCATCACGTTCTTTTGTAATTCTTTTTAATTGTCGGTTCTACACTTCCAGGGCTGTCTAAATACCTACATAGATTCTAGGTGAATATTGGTGGCCACCCACCTAATCCAACTCACTTTTTTTGAAATTTTTCATGTTAGTACATTTTTTTGTACTTTCAGGGCTGATTTGGGGCCCTAAACAATGTTTTTTTTTGCTTGCCACAGTCAAACTATAGACATAGTTAGAGTTTGATGGAAGAAATTCTATTTATCGAAAAAACCTTTCCAAGAGGCTATCACGTGCCTAAAACGAAGGTCGTATGCAAAATTTACGACCTTGAGAAGTTGAGGTACCAACTTACCCATTGAGGCCCACATAAATTTTTGCGTTTCATGTCCTAGGGTTACGTTTTTGGATGTATAGGGTTTTGGAATTAATGAGTAATGTTAAAAATACCTTTGGAGCCTTATTTTCATAATTATGCTCAGACAAATGTGCGTAACAACCAAATCTCTTCTCAGAGATAGCTACCAACATTCGAGCAAGTTGATATCAGTTCTGTGGTTTTACAGTTTCATCCTATTTTATTTATTCAATAGATGTTATTGTTCATTGGATATTTGTTTTTGTTCTATGTATCTCTGCGTTATTGTATTCAGTCTGTTATTCATTTTGTTCCGCTTATAAATTCAGATCAGTGGTATCAGAGAGGTCTACTCTTCATTTATTTTTCTTCATGCATGTCCCCAACAAGATCTGGGTACAAGAAGTTGGTACTCGAGCCAACTGAGCCTTTACAATATCGGCCGCACTGAGCACGACAACAACTCATGGGGGATGAGAATAAATATGATGGATAAGGAGATCCATTTAAACTATTGCTTGATGAAGCCCTTGCGTGAAAAAGCAACATAATGATGAATAAATTTACACAGATCCTTCAACGACTGCCCACAGGAGACACATCTTCATCAAGTGACCATGCAACCCTCTTCAAGGTACACATAAATTTTGATTTTCCATTATTTGAAGGACTAATAGATGTGAATGTTGTAGAAAAATGGTTGAATCTGCTCGAAGGGTATTTTTTGGCCCACAATTTTTTCGACAGGAATTTTTTTACTTTTTCACTCCTTAAGGTTGTCCCCCATGTTAAGGACTAGTGGGAGACTTACTCTGAGCAAAGGGACATAGAGGAATTTGCAATATTTGGGGTCGCTCCTACATGGGTTTCGTTCAGGAATTCCATTAAAGAACAATACTACCCTATTGGAAGCTATGAGGACCAATATATAATATGGACCACACTGTGTTAGGAAAGGGATGGGATAGTACCATATTTCATCAATATTTTCCATACCCTATGCACAAAATTGGGTATCAAAGACTCTGAACGACACATGGTTCTCAAATATCGTGGATGTTTGCATAGGTACATTCAAACAAAAATGGTTTTTCTGGACATCACATCATTAGGTGCGGCTTATAGATATGTTGTCAAGATCGAGAAAAAATTTAAGAAGAAAATGCGAGAGTTTGGATCTGCAAACTCATCACAGCCAAAGTAGGGAAAAGGCATCCCTAACCCACAACACAAGGGATAGAGAAAATATGGCCACTCTCAGGACAACTAGTCCAAGACACAACCAAATAAGGGTAATGAGAAGTTGAAGAGGGACACATGAAAGTGGTGTGAATACCATAAAATCCCTTGGCACAACACCGAAGAATGTCGCTCCAAGTAGTCACTCGTGGTCGAGCTGAAAGATTCTGAGTCAAAGGAAAATTTAGAATCCAAATCAAATACAGAAGGAGGGAAGTAGATTATCTATGTTGAACCCAACACCACTGTCGCTTCCACCAAAGTACAACCAAGTGAACCAGAAGAACCAAAAGAAGGGGAACACTTCTTTCACTCACATATGTTGGTAAAGGGGGATCCGCTTCATTTCCTTGTTGATATTGGAAGTCAGAACAACCTGATATCAACATAGGTCATCAAGCGGCTATACTTTTCGATGACACCACACCCATATCCCTACACCATTGAATGGATTCGCCAAGGAAGAGATCTCCGTGTCAAAAAATAGTGTCGTCTGCCCTATGACATCAAGGCCTTCAAAGATGAGGTATTGTGTGATATTTCTCCCCTTAAAGTTTGTGATGTTCTTTTAGGAAAACCATATTTGTGGAAGCCATATGTTGTGTATGAGTCTAGACCACGTAGTGTTATTATTGCTTTGGGTAGAAAATTGTACATGATACTAGAGATAGAGACACTTACCGCTATTTATTTAATCTCGGTTAAGAAATGCAGTAAGTTCATTTCACAGACCGATAAGTTCGTATTATTTTTTATCTGTGCTCACAGTAAGCATAAGGTCATTCCCACATCCGTGACCTCTACATAGAGCCTCTCTTTGCAACAAAATAAAGTGGAAGGGATCGTGAAAGAGTATAGAGACATCTTCTCATCACCCACCGGGGTACTGATGCACTACCAGGTCAAGCATCCAATTGATATAACTCTCGGTGAACCTCTACCTAATGGACCAGTCTATTGTCGCTCCCCGATGGAAAATGACGAAATCAAGAATCAAATCCAAGAAATGATTCAAAATGGGCACATCACACCCATCCCCTTCCCTTGCGAAAGCCCAATTTTATTGGTGAAGAAGAAAGACAAGACCTGGAAGCTCTGCATTGATTACAAAGAATTAAAAAAAATCACAGGCACGAACTAGTACCCAATTCCCTGAATTGATGACATTCTTGAAAAACTGAAGGGGGGAAATTTATTTAGCAAGATTGACCTAAAGTTTGTCTACTACCAAGTTCTCATCGAACCAACTGATGTATGGAAGACAACTTTCAAATCTAAAGAAGGTCTCCTCGAGTGGTTGGTCATGCCCTTTGGCTTAACAAATGCACCAACAATTTTCATGAGGTTGATGGATGATGTATTGAGACCCTTCACCAACTCTTTTGTGGTGGTATATCTAGATGACATCCTCATCTTCAGTAGAACTTGGGAGGAACACATACAACATATCCAGTCAGTTTTGAGCACTCTACGACAACACAAGCTATATGTAAACTTGGAAAACTGCTCAATTGGCATGAACAAGGTCCAATACTTGGGATACATTTTTGATGAGCATGGGGTACATGTGGGTCGAGATAAGATCCAAGTCATATGTGAATGGCCATCCCCAACCATAGTAAGAAAGCTTCATATCTTCTTAGGACTTTCCAACTTCTACCGACGGTTCGTGTTGGGATTCTCCCATATTTCATGGGCAATCAACCAAGTGACCAAGGGCGATGGCAGGAAAAATTTCTCGTGGGGGACAACACAACAACGAGAATTTAATAATCTAAAAAATAGCTTGTGCTCATCTAGAATACTCTCCTTACCTGATCTGCAAAAACCATTCGAGATTGATACTGATGCAGATGACTATGTTGTAGGCGTAGTGTGCACTTAGCACTGTCATCCAATAGCATACCATAGTGATATTCTCTCAGATATCATCTGAAAATACCCCACCTATGACAAGGAAATGTATTCCATTGTACAAGCCTACTGTCAATGGAAACATTACATTCTGGGAAAGGAGACAATCATTCACACTGATCACAAGCCTTTGCATTTCATACAAACACAAGGGAAGTTGTAGAAATACCACCATCAAAATTGTCCCACGTGCCTACAACAGTTCCATCTTAACATCAAGTACATAAATTGTGTCGTTGACTGCCTCAGTTGACCTCTTGTGGCTGCACTCACCACTGTGCTCTTCCTGTGGGCATGAGGCATCTAAGTGGCTCCTAATTTATCAATGATCTCTTAAATTTGCCACCACCTATCATCTCTTGGGTATAGGCATGAATGTCAATTATTTTCACATTCAATATGGTCTGTTAGTCCATCAAGGCCATGTTTGTGTTCTTGCAAGAGAGCATGCAAAGATGATTTGGGAGGCTCACTATAGTCAAATGGCAGGACATTTGGCATGGAGAAAACTATGTCTGTTCTATAGAAACATTTTTATTGGCCAAAAATTTGACAAGATGTCATGAAGTATATTATATCTTGCATCGCTTGTGCCACTTCCAAGCCAACCATCAAGAAGCAAGGCTTATAAATCCCTCTTCCTACTCTCGATATGCCTTGGGAATCCATCTCAATGGATTACATGTTTGTCCTTCCATCCCCAAAGCAAGGAAATGATTGTGTATTTGTGGTGGTTGATTAGTTTTCAAAGATGACCATTCTCACAGCCTACATGAAGAACATCACAAAAATATATACTATCAAGATCTTCTTCGAATGAGTGTGGGTCCATTTTGGGATACCACATACCATCATACTTGATTGGGATAGGAGGTTCCACAACACATTTTGGTTGAGTCTCTGGTCACTGTTGGACACAAATCTCACTAAATACACTTCCTTCCACCCTCAAACTGATGGCTAAATAGAGGTCATCAATCAGATGATTGTGCACATCCTATGCATGTATAACTCTAAGCATATTCATACATGGGATGAGATTCTTCCCTATTTTCAACACATATATAATAGGGCTCTCTGTAGCTCCACTGACCATATCCCATTTCAGGTGGGGATGAGATTCCAACCCTTGGGTCTCATTGATATTGCACTACCTCTTGCAACCACAAAAAAAAAAATTCCCATGTTTAGTCTAAAGCTAACAAAGCCACTAGATTCATTGAGCAGATTCAACACATCCGTGAATAGGTCCATGAGATTTTGTAGAAAGCCAATGCTAAGTACAATCAACGCCATGATCAACACCAGGTACCACACAAGTTTCAGGTTAGAGACAAGGTTTGGTTACATTTGTAGAAAGAATGCCTTAGAGGGCCCCATCGGAAGCTCTGTCCACTTCATTATGGGCCTTACACTATCACCAAGGTTGTGGGTGAAAATGATTTTAAGCTAAACACTCCCTCCTTCTTTGGATTTCACCTAGTGTTCAATGTGGATCTCCTCTGACCATATTTTCCACCATTATTGGACACCTCAGAGATTGCAGAAAAATTGAAACAAACATAGCTCAACCCTAAATGCATGGAACATGCATCCATTGATGAGATAGTGGACACACGTGTCATGACAACTCACCAACAGAGGATCCACCTTTATCGGGTTTTCAAGGCAGGGAAACTCTTGAGCCAAGGAATGTGGCTCAACCAAGGCCAAATTTCGTAGAAATTTCCTCACCTTATGGGGTAAATCAATGTAATGGAGACCATTGCTTCTTAAGGGGGGAGGACTGATCCAGGTGGATATTGGTGTCCACCCACCTATTCAAAATGGCTCATCTTGACTATTTTGAGTTCAACATGTTCTTCTGTAATTCTTTGTAATTGTAAGTTCTACAATTTCGGGGCTATATGAATCCCTACACATATTCCAGGTGGATATTGGTGGTCGCACAACTAATCCAACTAGCTTATTTTTAAATTTTTCATGTCAGTACATCTTTCTATATTTCCAAGGTTGTTTTGGGGCCTTAAACAATGTTTTTTTGGCTTGCCACAATCAAACTTCATAAAAAGTCAGAGTTTGATGACATAATGTGTATTTCTCTAAAATATCTTTCCAATGGGATATCATGTGCCTAAAATGAAGGTCGTATGCAAAAGTTACAATCAAAATAAGTTGAGGTACCAACTTACCTATGAGGGCCCATATAACTTTTGACGTTTCATTTCTTAGGGTTAGGTTTTTGGATGTCTAGGGTTTTGGAATTCATGAGTAAAGTTAAAAATTCCTTTGGAGCCTCATTGTCATCATTTTTCTCAAACAAATGCGCATAGCAGACACATCTCTTCTTAGAGATAGCTACCACTATTTGAGCAAGTTGTTTTCAGTTCTATAGTTTTACACTTTCAACCTATTTTATTTATTCAATAGACGTTATTGTTCACTAGATATCTATTGTTGTTCTCTATATCTCTGTGTTATTGTATTCAATATGTTATTCATTTCCTTCTGCTCATAAATTTGGATAAATAACATATTAAATGATTAATACATTAATAAATGAATTATTAAAGTTATACTAACTTAATAAATACATTATTAAAGTAATAATAGATGAATAATAAAGTATTAAAGTATTAATACATTAATTGAAAATGACCATGGTCGACCATGGTTGACCATGAACATGGTTGAATATGGTTGACGAGAGTTTATTATGGCTAACCATGCCCATGCCTCACATCTGGTTCCGTTCATCACATTGTGAAATCAACTTTCGTTCGTCACATGACATCGTAAGATTATGGCCATCAAATTATGACAAAGGATTTTTGCTTGTCACATTATGGAGTTGGAATAGGTTTGTCACAATTAGATAGTGGTTTTTGTTCGTCACATTGTGAAATCGGGATATTTGTGTCTCATTGCAATGTTGGTCTATGTTTGTCACATTAGCACATTGGGTTGAGTACATCACATTGCGAAAAATGGTTTTTTTCATCCCATTGCGACATTCATAAATGTCTCTCATAATGTGACGATAGGATATGTGCGTCACATTGCAATACGAACATTAAAATGAAAAAACTATAGTCATCCCATTATGATGACTATTTATGTTAACAACATTGCAATGAAAGGTCTATGTTCGCCTCATTACGATGTCTATATATGATCATCACATTGTGATGTTAGGAAAGGTTTGACATATTGTGACGTTGGGACAATGTTGAGTATGGTTAACCATGTTGGACCATGTTGATTATGGTTCACATTGCAATGTTTATCACTCTTTCTTCAGTATATTGTGACATCAGGTTTCGTTTCTCACATGACATCGTAAGGTTATGGTCATCAAATTGCAACATAGGGTTTTTGTTTATCACATTGTGGCATTGGAATAGGTTTGTCACATTTTGACAATGGGTTATGTTTATCACATTTCCACGTCATTAATGACATTATGGCATTGGAATAGGTTTGTCACAGTCTGACAGTGGGTTATGCTCGTCATATTGTGACATATGGGCTATGTTTTTCACATTTCGATGATAGGGCTATGTTCGTAACCAAGCGATGTTACTATCCTTGTCAAAATATGACACTACTGTGTTCATCACATTGCGACCATATGGCTATGTTTGTCATATTGCAACGATGGGGATATGTTCATCACATTGCGACGATAGGGATATGTTTGTCACATTGCAACATTACTATGCTTCTCATGTTGCAGCATCCAATTTGTTTTATTAGATTGAAACATGAGAAACATAAGGTTATGTTTGATTTTTAGATAGGGTTATGTTTGTTAAATGACAAGGTTGATATATGTTCGGCAAAATACGACAAGGAAGTTTTAACCATGTTTTTAAAAATAACTAATGAAGTGTTTCCTTTTTCACAAAGAGGGGAACTTTTAGCTGATGTTATTATTACATAGAAGACAACATAGAATCATACTTGTTTTAAGGACATTGATAGCAAACCATCTTTAACTTTATAGATTATGATTTTTACTTTCTCTAAATAAATTGATAGCAAATCATATTGAACTTTGTAGATGATAAATTATACTTGTTATAAGGACATTGATAGTAAATATGCTTTATTTATATTGGTTCTAAGGACATTGATAAAAAATCATTTAATAATTTATAGTTTTATAAGAACATTGGTAGCAAATCAATTGGAACTTTGCAAATGATGAGTTATATTTTTCTAAAGACATTCATAACAAATCTACTTGATTTATAAATTACAAATAATTATTTGTATTTTTTCTAAGAAAATTTGAAGGAAATTAAATGGTTTTATACTCTATAGATGACGATTTATACCCATTCTAGGGACATTGAAATCCGCTTGAAATTTGATGATGATTTATTATTGTTATAAGGACATTTAAGTAGACCACACACAGATACTAGAGTGTATAAATTGTACCATGATACAAACTATTATCATTATACATCAATATATAATTTTTATTGAATTTTTGTTGTTTGTAAGGGTAAAATCATGAAGATGGGTAACACTTTGGCTTGTTTTATGACAATTTGTATTCTATTTTAACACGTTCTTCAACTTTTGGTAAACAAAAGTATTTTTTATTTAGAATTTTAGTTTAATGTAAAAACAAAAGTTATGAAGATTTTTGTTAGATTTCTACTAACTATTTTTAATTTTTTTTTATTAAGATTTGATATGTCAAATTTTAAATTGTTTGACAGTGTGTTCATTAAAAATGAAGGGAAATATAATGAGCTATATTTTCCCCCAAAAATGTATCCATTATTAAATTAAAAATGAACATACTGTCAATTGTTTGACAATATGTTCATTAAAAATGAAGGGAAATATAATGAGCTGTATTTTCCCCCAACAGTGTATCCATTATTAATTTTTTTTTTTAATAAATGAAATATACTACAACAATACACATAGACTCTATTTTGTGATGACTATAGTTTTGAATCTATCAGATGAATATTATAATTTCTAGAATATTTTGAAGTTGACCAATTTGAAAACGTTATAGATTTTAAACACATGTTTTCCCCCACCATGTATCTATCTTAATTTTTACTTAAAAGTAAACTCTAAAAATACCCTTTTGAAGAGAATTGTTTAAGGATTATGAATATAAATTTTCCATAATTTTCCACTGTGTATTTTTAGAGATATGGATTTTTCATTTCACTAAATCATAATCTCACCAAAAAATATTATGCAGTGATTGTTTTATAAAATGAAATAAAATTAGATAAAAACAATGAAAATGAAAACAGATTATATGCAATAAAAGTAGATTCAATTTTCAAAATGTTGGTATCGATTCCGAAACTAAATTATGAGTATTTGTGGGAGTCTGCTACCTCCAAAGATCAAGTAAGATGGAAAGAATTTGCAGTTTCTTGCAAACAATCCCATTTTCAGGTTTTCGACCGAAATATTCTTTCAGCTGAAACCTAGTTTTTAATGGAACCTGTTAAAAATAAGCGTTTTGGCTGAAAAGTATTTCAGCCGAAATATGATTACTGGAGGAAAACAATTCATCCGAAAAATATTGTACACGAATTTTGAGGGTGTCGTTCAATTTGACGTGCAAATTTTTGGCCGAAGAAATTCCTAGCAACATTTTTTCGGCCGAAAAAATGTCGCTAGGAATTTTAGTGACCTGATTCTCACAAAAGTGTTACCCATCTTCATGATTTTACCTGTAAGTAACATTCTATAAAAATCTTTCCAAAAGAAAAAATTACAGCGTCCGTAGTTTAACCCAGACTGTAATAACTGAATTTCCCCGAGGGGAAACCAATTCAGCTAGCCTAATAGGTAGAGAACCAAAGTCTTAAGCTACCAGTCATAATACAACATCTAACTAAAAAAAATTACATCGCCCCATGGGGGAAACTGAATTAACCTTTCATCTAACATTGACATAAGTTAAAGCAGATGGAATACAACTATAGGCTACATGTGGAAAAATAAAAGCTAAACACCCAGCTGACCATGCAGATAAACACCTGTGCAGTTCAAGTTGTAGGAGTGTAATGTGGTCACGCATCCAGGGAGGTGGCATTGAGCGTTGGATCCATGACCAGTGTTGCTTCCTCCTTAATCAGTTTTTTAATTAGAGGTTACAACAAAACAAGAGAGTTCATCATCCACTCAAATCATATAAATACGATGAACATGATGTTTCTCTATGTTTTCTATTACTTGTCACTTGTGTGTTATTTTATTTCAACCATTCTCTTTCCCTAAACATTTCCCATTATTCTGAAGAGCTTCAGAGCCTAACTTTATAAAAAATATATATTTTGTTTTATAAAAAAATATATATGATGTTAAAATATTTGAACAATAAAAAGAATATTAAAATTTTGCATCAAATATATTTTTATTTTATAAATTATATAGTTCTGGCTCCCGCTTCAAGTCGTATTATATGTTTTATAAAAGCACACATTCCCCTTTCACCAGGGTAGGTATGCCTTGGGATTGTCTTTACTATTTCAAGCTTTACGACATTATTTTTGTTAGATAGAATAATTCATAATATAAGTGGAATAGCGTCTATCATTGGTAGTTGACATTATTGTCATTGAATGTGAATTTCATACCATAAACATGTGAGCTACAACTATTCTATTTCCAGACAATCTCCATTAATCCGCTCTGAACATTCATTGTGATGGTTTTGTTGAATATAAAGTGCTCTATATATCTCTCTGTAATTACAGATTAAGATATCATCGTTTTCAGACTTTATAACAATAAAAAAACATATGAATATAGAAATATATATACAAGTATATATAACTTCGTCTTTCTATATATATAATTTGATGGGCTTTAGCTTTTGTATATCAATCATTTTAGTTTGGCATATATTAATATGCATATGAATTAAAAACAACCACTTTTATAAAAGTGGTTGATATAAATCAGTTGGTGGTATTAGTTTCGAAACATCGAAAATGGTGTGCATAAGTGATTGCTAGTTGATAGTGGACATACCATTAATATATTAATACATAATTAATATTTTAATTAATTATTACATTAAATTAAAATATTAATTTACATAATTTGATAAATTATGTAATGGATTAATGAAGTGGTCAAACTCCAACCAGATGACTTGTATTCATGGGCTAAGTAGTAGCGCTGTAGATTATGTGATATCTGATATCCCCGTTTCCAACCAAATAACAACTTTTGACCTTTTAAATGACCATGAGCCTAACTCTGATCATAAACATTTACCTATAACTCTAAAATTTTCCATGCATAGGAACACCCTTGAAGAGAATTCTAATTATCAAAGGAATTTGGGCTTTGACAAAAGTAAAGTTGACATTTTTTTAAAGGATTTAAATAGTAAATTAAACCTCCTAAATTATAAGGACAACATTGAAGAACTATATCATAATTTTACAACTATCCTTTCCACTTCTATTAACACGTTCTGACGTAACCTGCCCTCGGCAGCAAGCTACTCTCACCAGGACCTTCACTAACCTCGGCCCGAAGAACAACAGTGCTCTTCCAACTCCTTTCGGGAGCTCTCGTCACCCACAGGACTCTCTTCGGCGATGGCCACTTCGCAAATCAGGAAATCGGCGTTCGCGCTATCGCGAACCCTGGGCGCACAATTCACCTGCCACTCGAAATCTCGAACCCCGATAATCAACGGTCAACTACTCGGGATATCGCCACTCGCGAGGCTAACGTCTTGAGTTCCCAAACCCCGAGTACCGAGGTGCCGATCCCCGATTAAACGCCACCTGGACTCCACTCACTCCCGGGGCCCCACGATGCCACGTCACCTCAGGATTTCGCGGATCATAGATCCAAAATGCAAAGTTTCCCTACTGCTGGAAACCCCGAATGCCGAAACCTCGATGTTCCGGATTCGTGCCACCTGTCCCTCCGACAATCGATGGTTCCCACAGAATCGGGAAATCGCTACTCGTGATTTCGATATGCATGCAACGCTTGCACTCGCCAACCCCGATATGCCGATATGCGATGGTGTTGGTCCTTGCCTCCTGTGACAACAGATTTAAACCCCGCGCAACTTATCCACGATCCAACGATCGTCGGGATTTCACAAAACTCCACAGGGATTTCAAGTCGTCGATTCTCTTCCTCTTGAGGAATTCTTCTGTTCCAAAGATTTTCCCGTCCGAAGCTTCTCCTGGGTCTGTTCCCACGATACTTGCAAGGAACTATCCCTCCTGAGCTTTGTTCCTCTGACTCCTTCAGAGACCTCTCACGCACTTCCTGTGCTCAAATTCCTACGGCTCTCAAAGTGTTGAAGTCGTCTAGACCCTGTGCAATCCTGCCAATAGCAGTCCAGTCCTCCTTCTCTCAGACTCGTCTCTGAGATCTCAATCCGACCTGCACTTCACCTGCACGGTTCGAATAACCAACACAATTCCGGTAGAAGGGAATAAGAGTTTAACTGTAGAGCCCCCTCAATGCACTCTATGCGGAGGAATTCAACTGCACTCTATGCAGGAATCTCCTGGCTCGAACAGAGAAACAATTTGAGACTTATTCTCGCCTCTCTCCCAGATTTCTAATCTTCCATGAAATTACATATGCAGCATATATAATAAAGGCATAACAAGAAGCAAGTATGCAACAACATAATATCACCAACACACAGAGAATAATCATAGCCATGGAATTGAATCAAACTTCTCTATTAATTCAATATATGTACATGGGGATTCTTCACAAGTTCTATGCTTTGCTCTCCTCTTGCTCTCAATGCTTGATTTCTAATGTTACAATGATACAAAGGAGGGTGCCTATATTCCGTTTTCCCTCTCGAAATCTACAACTATCAAATCTACAATGAATTCCTATCTAACAACATTAAAACCATTAAATGCCTTCCTATCTATAATACATTACAAGTGCGCTTCTTATGAATGCTTTCATTCAAATGGCGGCGCAACAACTTTCCAAAGTATTTCAAAAATATATGTGCTGGCGCTGTCCAGCTGTATGTTCTTTACTCCACGTGCTGGCTCGCTTGATGAGGTGTGGATGCTCCTGCATCATACTCCTCGGCTCAAAAGTTTTCATGGGCTCCTGTCCATGAGCTCCTGCATAGTGTGCCCATGCTTCTGAATCACTGCCTCTGTTTCCCAGCTGGCATCCTCCACTGGGTGATTTTTCCATTTCACCAGGTACTCAAAATACTGCTTTCTCCTGGTCTTCCTTCCGACTCTTTTATCCAGTATGCACTCCATCTCAGGCTTCTGTGCAACTGGCAATTGCTTCTGCCACTGGATCACTGGTTGTTCATCAGTGCCAGCTCTTTCATCCTCAGTCCTGTAGGGGTATAAATCCGAAATATTGAAAATCGGAGATATCCCGATGCCCTCTGGCAACTCAAGCTCATACGCATTCTCCCCAAATTTCTTCAGGACTCTACACGGCCCAATTTTCTTCATCTTGAGCTTGTTATACGTTCCCCTTGGGAACCTTTCCTTCCTCAGGTGCGCTAGAACCATGTCCCCAACTTCAAACTGAAGTTGCCTTTTCTTCTGATCGGCTCCGCGCTTATACTCCTGGTTCACCTTCATCAGTCGCTGCCTCACCTGTGTGTGAAGTTCCTGCATTGCTTCAGCGAACTCTTCAGCACGAGCACTGCTGGCTTCAGCCTGTCCTGGCTCCCTAAGCTCAGAAACTCCTCTCGGCTGTGTCCCATACAAAATTTGAAACGGGCTCTTACCTGTACTCCGATTCACTGAATCGTTGTACGCAAATTCTGCTTGTGGTAGGATCTGATCCCAACTGCTGTGATGCTCAGTTACCAGACTTCTCAAAAGATCCCCCAGGCTTCTATTGACCACCTCGGTCTGTTCGTCTGTCTGCGGATGGTAAGAAGAACTGAATGCCAAGTCAGTCCCCAGCTTCTTCCATAGCGTCCTCCAAAAGTGACCTATGAACTTCGTGTCTCGATCCGAGACTATTCTTCTCGGCAATCCATGCAACCGCACAATCTCTTTGAAAAATAAATTTGCGATGTGGATCGCATCGTTGGTCTTATGACATGGAATGAAATGTGCCATCTTTGAGAACCTGTCCACCACTACAAAAATCGAATCAACTCCTCGCTGTGTTCTCGGCAAACCCAACACAAATTCCATGCTAATGGCTTCCCATGGCCTCTCGGGTATGGGCAATGGCTGATAGAACCATGTGTTCTTCTTTCGGCCCTTCGCATGTTGACATATTCGACACCTGTCAACAAATCGCTTTACATCAGCACGCATGCCCGGACAATAATATGATTCGCTCAACTTGGCGAATGTTTTGTCATGCCCAAAATGACCTGCTAAGCCTCCACTGTGCTTTTCCTTCACCAAATTCTCTCTCATAGAGCAATCTGGAATGCACAATTGATTGCCTTTGAACAACAATCCATCCTGGATCAGGTAGTCAATCCACGGTCTCCTATCCCTGAGAACTGGGTTCTCGGCTGCCTCGTATGCCTCGCCAAAGTCTGCATTACCTGCATACATATATTTCAGATTCTCAAAACCCAAAGTCTTGACCCTGAATTCCTACATCAATAAACATTTTCTGCTCAAGGCATCAGCTACCTTGTTGGCAGTCCCTGAAATGTGCTTTATCACAAATGTAAAATTCTGCATGTATTCCACCCACTTTGCATGCTTCTGATTCAGCTTCTCTTGCTGACTCACGAACTGTAACGCATGATTATCACTGTACAGAACAAATTCCTTGGGTATGAGATAATGCCTCCACTTTTTCAATGCCTGTATAATGGCATAGAACTCCTTATCGTACGTGGAATATTTCAGCTTCGCATCATCCAACTTCTCGCTATAATATGCAACAGGTTTGTCATCCTGACTCAAGACCCCTCCGACAGCATATCCGCTGGCATCACACTTCACTTGGAAGGTTTTCTGAAAATCTGGCAACACTAACACTGGTTGCTCAGTTATCTTTCGCTTCAACAAATTGAAGCTCCTTTCAGCCTCGGTCGTCCAATGGAAAACTTTATGCCGCTTCTTCACCGTATCCATCATTGCGGCGCTAATTCCACGAAAATTCTGAATGAATTTCCTGTAGAAACTAGCCAAACTGTGAAAACTCCTTACCTCAAAAACATTCCTCGGCGATGGCCAATTCCTGATTACGTTCACCTTCTCAGGATCCATCTTCAATTCATTTGCCGAGATTACAAAGCCCAAATAAATGAGTTCTGTCTGCATGAAGGAACACTTCTTCAAATTGATCAACAGCTTCTCCTGCTATAATCTTCTCATCACAGTGGCTAAATGCCTCAAGTGTTCAGCCTTTGTCTTGCTGAAAATCAATATGTCATCTAGATACACGACAACAAATTTGCCAATGAATTCCCACAGGACTTCATTCATCATCCGCATAAATGTGCTTGGCGCATTTGTCAAGCCAAACGGCATGACCAACCATTCGTACAAACCCTCGTTTGTTTTGAATGCTGTTTTCCATTCATCTCCCTCTCTCATCTGGATCTGATGGTATCCTCTCTTGAGATCAATTTTTGAGAAGTAATTTTCCCCACTCAGGCAATACATCAAGTCATCCATTCTCGGCAGTGGAAATCTATACCTGATGGTGATCTTATTAATCACCCTGGAGTCTGTACACATCCTCCAGCCTTCATCCTTCTTTGGACTCAGTACCGTTGGAACGACACACAGACTCAGACTCTCCCTCACCAGTCCTTTATCCAGCAGATCTTGTACCTGCTTCTTGACCTCCTCGTTCTCCTGAGGTGTCAACCTGTACGTTGCCTTATTTGGAAAACTTGCTCCGGGTATGAGGTCAATGTGGTGACTCACACTCTGCATCGGTGGAAACGAACGAGGTAGTTTGTCCATGATGATATCAACGAACTCTCCCAACAGTTCCTGAATCTCGTCCGACAAGTCATCCACTCTCATGCTTGTCAGGACAATTCTCGGCTTCCTGACAAAAAAGAATTGTGGATCTTCATTCTTCTCTAGCTCCATGGGAAGCTCTTTTCCTCTCATGAGAAGTATTGTACTCCTCACTTCTGGCTTCACCTCTTTGTCCTTTACCGGAAACAAGGTATGTGATTTCCCATCCTTCTCTAAGGTGTAGGTGTTCATCCTTCTATCATGAACAACATTTCTGTCAAACTTCCATGGTCTTCCCAGTAATACATGACAGACATCCATGGGAATGACATCACACAGAATTTCATCCCTATATTCACCCATTTTAAAATTGACCAAGCATTGTTTAGTGACACTTACCCGGTGTCCTTTCTGTAGCCACGAGACCTTATATGGACTCGGGTGCTTAGTTGTTGTCAGCTCCAGCTTTTCCACCATCTCGGTTGAAACGAGATTGTCTGTGCTTCCGCTGTCCACTATGACCTTGCATTTCCAGCCCTTGGTCTTGCAAGTCATTCTGAACAATGTGCATCTTTGAGCTGTGTCCTCCACCTCTTTCTCAGGTTTCAAGAGAAATTTATGCACTGTCAGGGACTTCCCACTTCCAGTGTATTCATCTTCGACATCACGCCTTTGCGCCTCAGCGACGTGAGCTTTTCCTCTGTCCATCTTCCTGTCTGGACAATCAACGGCTTTATGTCCGTCTTTCCCACACGTAAAACATGTGATAACTCCTCCACGACCTCTTCCTCTACCTCGGGTACGAGGAAAAGTGTTGGCATCAGCTTATCCTCCTTGCTGATCATCTTGCTGCCTCCTCGGCTCAGAAATTTGCTGCCTCTACTGTGAGGTTCCACCTCTTTTAGCTTTTCCCTGAGGCCTCTTCCAATCCTCCTTGGGATTTTGAGTTCTCTCTTGGGCAACTTCTTTGCCTCTGGGCTGGCTTCTGCCTCGCCCTCGCTGTCCCTGCTTGCGGCTCAGCTTCTCCTCGACTTTCAGAGCCATTTGGTACGCATCCTCAACTGTTCGGATGGTGACCATGCTCAATTCATCCTGAATGTCATACCTAAGACCATTCAGGTATCTCGCCACCTTTTCATCATCACTCTCCCGATGACCAGCTCGAATGTTGAGCCTGTAGAATTCTTCGGTGTATTCTTTCACCGTCATCAACTTCTGTCTCAGGTTCTGCATGCGCCTGAACAGAGTGATCTGGTAGTCTCTCGGGATGAATTTCGCCTTCATCTTGGCGATCATCCTGTCCCAGCTCTTAATCTTTTGTTTGCCTTTGCAGCGCCTATCTGCCTACAACTCATCCCACCATAAGGCTGCATGTCCCTTCAGCTTAGTAACTGCATGCCTCACCTTCTTGTCCTCTTCGATATCTTCATAATCGAAGTAGGTGTCGAGTGCTCGGATCCAATCCAGCAACTCCTCAGCATTTAGACTTCCCTCATAGATGGGAATGTCCATCTTTGTCTTTGAGCTCATCCTCGAAATGGCTCTGATCAATCTCTCTGTTGAAGCATCTTCGGCTGTGACCTCTTCTTGGTCATGTCCAGCTTCCTCTTCCACCTCGGAATCGCTGAACTCTCCAGTGCCAGCTCCGCGTCTCTGCGCAGTTTCCATCTCCTCCATCCTCGCTCGGAGATCTCGCATCTGGCGTTCCATCTCTGCATTACCTGTTGGTCTGTCTCTCCTTCGGACGTCCCTGTCTTCATGATCAGGCGACTTTCTTTCTCTTCTCGGCGGCATTGTGTCTCTACTCCTCTCTGCTACCCGAACAAAGAGAACTCCAACTCCGGCTCTGATACCACTCTGACGTAACCTGCCCTCGGCAGCAAGCTACTCTCACCAGGACCTTCACTAACCTTGGCCCGAAGAACAACAGTGCTCTTCCAACTCCTTTCGGGAGCTCTCGTCACCCACAGGACTCTCTTCGGCGATGGCCACTTCGCAAATCAGGAAATCGACGTTCGCGCTATCGCAAACCCTGGGCGCACAATTCACCTGCCACTCGAAATACCGAACCCCGATATTTAATGGTCAACTACTCAGGATATCGCCACTCGCGAGGCTAACGGCTTGAGTTCCCAAACCCCGAGTACCGAGGTGCTGATCCCCGATTAAACGCCACCTGGAATCCACTCACTCCCGGGGCCCCACGATGCCATGTCACCTCGGGATTTTGCGGATCGCAGATCCACAATGAAAAGTTTCCCTACTGCTGGAAACCCCGAATGCCGAAACCCCGATGTTCCGGATTCGTGCCACCTGTCCCTCCGACAATCGACGGTTCCCACAGAATCGGGAAATCGCTACTCGCGATTTCGACGTGCATGCAACGCTTGCACTCGCCAACCCCGATATGCCGATATGCGATGGTGTTGGTCCTTGCCTCCTGCGACAACGGATTTAAACCCCGCGCAACTTATCCACGATCCAACGATCGTCGAGATTTTGCAAAACTCCACAGGGATTTCAAGTCGTCGATTCTCTTCCTCTTGAGGAATTCTTCTGTTCCAAAGCTTTTCCCGTTCGAAGCTTCTCCTGGGTCTGTTCCCACGATACTTGCAAGGAACTATCCCTCCTGAGCTTTGTTCCTCTGACTCCTTCAGAGACCTCTCACGCACTTCCTGTGCTCGACTTCCAACAACTCTCAAAGTGTTGAAGTCGTCTAGACCCTGTGCAATCCTGCCAACAACAGTCCAATCCTCCTTCTCTCAGACTCGTCTCTGAGATCTCAATCCGACCTGCACTTCACCTGCACGGTTCGAATAACCAACACAATTCCGGTAGAAGGGAATAAGAGTTTAACTGTAGATCCCCCTCAACGCACTCTATGCGGAGGAATTCAACTGCACTCTATGCAGGAATCTCCTGGCTCGAACAGAGAAACAATTTGAGACTTATTCTCACCTCTCTCCCAGATTTCTAATCTGCCATGAAATTACATATGCAGCATATATAATAAAGGCATAACAAGAAGCAAGTATGCAACAACATAATATCACTAACACACAGAGAATAATCACATCCATGGAATTGAATCAAACTTCTCTATTAATTCAATATATGTACATGGGGATTCTTCACAAGTTCTCTGCTCTGCTCTCCTCTTGCTCTCAATGCTTGATTTCTAATGTTACAATGATACAAAGGAGGGTGCCTATATTCCATTTGCCCTCTCGAAATCTACAACTATCAAATCTACAATGAATTCCTATCTAACAGCATTAAAACCATTAAATGCCTTCCTATCTATAATACATTACAAGTGCGCTTCTTATGAATGATTTCATTCAAATGGCGGCGCAACAACTTTCCAAAGTATTTCAAAAATATATGTGCTGGCGCTGTCCAGCTGTATGTTCTTTACTCCACGCGTTGGCTCGCTTGATGAGGTGTGGATGCCCCTGCATCACGTTCTCTTTCAAGGTGTCCTATAAGTAGACTAATAGAATGACCAACCCTTGGTATGATAAAGAATGTAAAATTTCTAGGAAATCCATTAGGGATGCTTCTAATGAGTTCTTAAAACTTGATAAGATCAATACATACAAAGCCCTAATTAAAAGGAAAAAAAATATACTATATCAATAAAAAGCAAGAGCAAGTTTCACAACTTTACAAGTTGGATCCTAAGAAGTTCTAGAGCCAAATTCTAAAACGCAATACTAAACGAAATAATAGGATTCCCTTAAGGGATTGGAATTCCTACCTTAAAAGTCTTTACGAGTTCCCTAATGCCATGGAGACCATTCCTATTATCCCTACAAAGGAATAAGTTTTTTTGTTAGATGACATAGAGTTCGGGGTTAAACGACTTGCAAATGGGAAAGCTAAGGACATTGAAGGCTATCAAGCTGAAATTTTCAAAATCCGAGGGCCAATCTTTATCCCTCACATACACAAGCTCTTCAATTTAGCAGTCAAGTAGGGCTTCCCTAAACACGGGACGCAAAGCGTCATTGTTCCTATTTTTAAAAATGGGGATAGAAACATTCCCTCTAATTATAGGACCATTATGATTAGCTCGATTTTAGCCAAGCTTTATGGAATTATTTTTGAAAACAAGATTAGCCTTTGGCTAGAAATTCACGGTAAGAGAGATAAAGGACAAGCCAATTTTAGGAGATATCATTCAACTGTGGACCATCTTGTTAACTTTAGGATCATTGCAGATGAGTTCCAGAATACTAAAACCGATCTTTTTTGCGGTTTTGTTTACTTTAGAAATTATTTTGACATGGTTCCTAGGAAAAACCTTTGGAATAGGTTGGAAGAGATAAAAGTGTCTCTCGAGTTGAGGGTTGCTGCAATAAGGATGTATGAGAAATTTATTTCTAAGTTTAAAAACATTGAGGACTGGTCAAAAGATATTAATTGCAATATCAGAGTCAAACAAGGTTGTCCCTTGTCCCCTACCCTTTTTGGCATATACATTGACAAGTTAGAAGAATGCTTGGAAAAAGCAGGTTGTGTCGACCCTACTCTAACTGGTATAGTCATCAATCTTTTTATTTATGCCGATGATATCGTTCTTATGGAAAGGAGTCCCCATGATCTTGAAAGCCAAGTAAGAATCCTAAATGATTTTTTCTCCAATATGGGTATGACTGTTAATACTAATAAGACTAAGGTAATGATTATTAAATCCAATAAGATCCCTTATGATACATTTGTATATGACAAACAACAACTTGGAGGAAGTGACTTCATACAAATATCTTGGAATTGATATTCACCAGAAGGTCAATTGGAATTATAGCATTCAGAAAAGGATTATTGGGGGATGTAAAGCTTATTATGGGCTTGAAAACAATTGTAAATCAGTTGATCTTTGGAGTTGGGATAAGAAGAAACTCCTATTTGAGACTCTTGTTACACCTATTATTCTTTATGGATGTGAAGTCTGGGGTTGTAGTATCTCTCATGAAATCTTGGAGAAAGATAGAGAAAATACAAAAGAATTTTATAACCGATAATCTCAAAATGAAAGGAAATATGCCCTATCCCATCCTCCTCTTGGAAACAAGCCTCTCCCCCATTGAGAGCATGGCTATGACTAGATACCTAATGTATAAGAGCAAGTTAAGCAACATGGAAGACGAGAGGCTACCTAAAATTTCTTCAAAATCAAGTCATAACCACCATTGACTCAAGCGAGGATAACATAAAGATGCCCGGTCATGGCTAAACTATTGGGGAATAATGGAGGAAACTATTTTGCAGAATAAAGATACTATTAAAAAAAACGTGAAATCAAAATTTAAGGAGAAAATGTGGTGTGATAAAGAGTTAGAGGAAAAAATAAAATTAAGGTATTATAAATATGTAATCAACCGTAATCAATAAGATCAAAATTATCTATCTGTTTTTCCAAGTGTAAAGAAAAAAATAAGCATTTCTAAGATAAGAACAAATTCTCACTAGCTCCATAATGAAACTGGGCGTTGGTCAATTTCTAAAACACCATGGGATGAAAGAGTGTGTCACCTTTGTGACACTAAGAATGTTGAAGATGAAAAGCACTTTCTCTTAGATTCTCCATCCTATACCCATATTATATCTCATTTTCAAAATATTTATCACATTACCAACCTTCCTAACCTCTTAACTCAACAAAAGTATGGTGATCTTGGAAAGCTTCTCTTAATTCTTTTCAAGCATAGAAACAAAATTCTAAAGAATCACTTACCCTCCTAAGGTCCGATAGACCAATTTGATCTTAGTGGATGTTAATCATCGTCATCATCATCATTAATTGATTGATACAATAATAATGTAATGTATTAATTAATTAACACATTAAATGTGTTAACAAATAAATGATTAAATAGTAATACACTTAGAAAGTAGTAATAAAATGAATTTAATGTATTTAGTAATACATTATTACATTATTCTACTGTATAAATTAAAGTACTCATACATTAATCTATAAACTAACATATTAAATTATTAATAGAATAATAATGTATTAATACATCAAAGTACACATTTACTCACTGATTGATACATTAATGATGTGATTATTGATACATTAATAATGCAATGATACATTAATGTATTAGTGTAATCTGTAAATTAAATTATTAATTCACATTGGTGTATAAAGTAACATATTATTTGATTGATATATTAATAATGTAATATATTAATTAATTTATACATTAATACATTATTAATTAATACAATGCTAAAGCACTAATACACTAATAAACTAACACATTAATAATATATTAAATACATCAATAAATACATTAAATGCATTAACAAATACATAACTAAAGTATTATTTTATATTTAATAATGTAATGTATTAATTAATTATTACATTATTAATTAATACATTTCTAAAGTATTAATACACGAGGAATACATTAATAATACATTATTATCTTAATATTAAAAAAAATACATTTGATACATATCATACATTAAATGTATTAATAAATGTAATACTAAGGTATTAATACATGAACACATTAATAAAGTATTAATACAATGATAACATAATACACTATTAATACATAAATAAAGTAGTAATACATTGACCTTAATGATGTTATTAATACATTTACATTAATGTAATGTAAAAACAAAAGTATTAATACATTAATATATAATGGAATTGATCCAGGTGGATATTTGTGGCCACTCACCTATTCCAACTCATTCATCTTGATAGTTTTTAGTTCAACACGTTCCTTTGTAATTTTTTTTAATTGTCGATTCTACACTTCCAGGGCTGTCTAAATACCTACACATCTTATAGGTGAATATTGGTGGCCACCCACATAATCCAACTCACTTGTTTTGAAATTTTTCATGTTAGTAAATATTTTTGTATTTTCAGGGCTGATTTGGGGCCCTAAACAATGTTTTTTTTTGCTTGCTACAGTCAAACTATAGACATAGTTAGAGTTTGATGGAATAACTTCTAGTTCTCGAAAATACCTTTCCAACGGGCTATCATGTGCCTAAAATGAAGGTCGTATGCAAAAGTTACGACTCTAAGAAGTTGAGGTACCAACTTACCCATTGAGGCCCACATAACTTTTGGCGTTTCATCTCCTAGGGTTACGTTTTTGGATGTAGAGGGTTTTGGAATTCATGAGTAATGTTAAAAATACCTTTGGAGCCTCATTTTCATAATTATGCTCAGACAAATGTGCGTAACAACCAAATCTCTTCTCAGAGATAGCTACCAACATTCGAGCAAGTTGTTTTCAGTTCTGCAGTTTTACAGTTTCAACCAATTTTATTTATTCAATAGAATTTATTGTTCACTGGATATTTGTTGTTGTTCTATGTATCTCTGTGTTATTGTATTCAATTTGTTATTCATTTTGTTCTGCTCATAAATCCATATTAGTGGTATCAGAGATTTCTACCCTTCATTTATTTTTCTTCGTGCATGTCCCCGACAAGATCTGGGTACAAGAAGTTGGGACTCGAACCCGTCGAGCCTTTACAAGATCGGCCACACTGAGCATGAAAACAAATCATGGGGGAAGAGAATAAATATTATGGAGCAGGAGATCCATTTAAACTATTGCTCGATGAATCCCTTACACGAAAAAACAACATAATGATGAATAACTTTACACAGATCCTTCAACGACTACCCACAGGAGACACATCTTCATCAAGTGACCATGCAACCCTCTTCAAGGTACACATAAATTTTGATTTTCCATTATTTGAAGGACTAATAGATGCATATGTTGTAGATAAATGGTTGAATCTGCTCGAAGGGTATTTTTCAGCCCACAATTTTTCCAACACGAAAAATATTACTTTTTCACTCCTTAAGGTTGTCCCCCATGTTAAGGACTAGTGGGATACTTACTCTGAGCAAAGGGACATGGAGGAATCTGCAATATTTGGGGTCATCCCTACATGGGTTTTGACGTAGAAAGCGCCAACCCGGGGCACGTCCGCTCTCACAGGACCTTCTTCTTCTCGGCCCGAAGAACTCGAAGTATTTCTATTTCCCTATCGAGAAATCTGCACCCACATCTATCTTTCTCCGAGGTCAGCCAAACCTCGCTGTCTCGCGAGTTCATGACTCAAAACCTCCAAAATTTCCTTTCAAATCTTGCGATACCTGATCTGGCGATACGGGTATAGCTCCTTCCACATGCAACCGTGGGCTAGGCTTAAATATTAGCGCCTCTCGCAACCTCGTGGGTTAAATCGTCGAACTTTCACCCTCCTATCCCGCGAGTCCCTGAGTTGCAAGAATTCAACGGGATGCTGACTCTATTTCTAGCCAACGCGTGTCCACCCTTCGGCCGCGCGGTCCCACCTTGTTTTCCGCCACGCGTCCACACGAACCCTGCTCTTGGCACTTCGCTACTTGCGAATCCGAACGCCAATATTTCGGGACTTCTCATGATGAGATCCCGAGGGCTTAGTGCCACCTGTATTCCACTCGCCGACTCTGCTATGGCCCACACTATCCTCCAGCTGTCGGGATATCGCTTTCTCACAACCTCGCGATCCCCGTGACCAAATTATCGAACCTTTTCTTATGAGGTCCCGATATATGATCCCACGTGCGGATCCAACGGTCCTCCTATGATCCGGGTCCAACGGTTGTCCTTCTCTCGCTACCTCGTGACGTCGCGACTTTGAATACCCAATATTTGGACTCTCAACCTACGAACTCCTGAGTTCGCGAGATCTCTCGATCTCGCGCCACCTGTCCTCCTCATATGAACGACTACGATCTTCTCGCCACTTCATCACCCCACGTCCTCGTGCCTCGCAATATCGCTGCTCTTTGCTGCACAACTTTGGGGATTCAACTCCCGAGTCCCCGATACATGATACCATGTGTAGATCTGACGGCTCCTGTGACTCTGAACCGACGGATCTACCTCTCATGAGCTTCAAACTCTTTGGACCCTCGCGCCGTAACCTCCTTGCACTTCTGCAAGATCTAACGATCCTCGGAACTTCGCGAAATCTCTTCAGAAGATTTCGATCGTCCGTTCTTCCTTATATAATCCACGAAATGAAAAAGAGTATCTCTCCGTGAGATTCCTTCGCCTTTTCGCCGACCTGCGACGTTCTTCCAGGATTCAAGTCACACTTATCTACACTGATCTTCAGCAACTCAGAGGCCTATCCTTCCTGAGTTTTTTTCCCACTCTGCTTCTTCAAAGGAACTTGCGCGCACTCCTTGCTCTCAACATTCAACAACTTCCCAAGTGTTGAATCCTTCCGACTCTGCGCACTTCCTGCAGCAGTAGTCTTAGATCTCCCTTGCTCAGATTTACAACTGAGACTTTTCTTCACCTGCGCACTCCTTGCATAGCTTTAGCAACTCACTTTCACTTCTGAGAGCTTCGAGAACAAGAGTTTACTCCCTGAGCCTCCCGTCAACACACTCCTTGCGGATGACTTCAACTGCACTCCTTGCAGGAGTCCTTGCTCAAAGGAGAAACAATTGTAACTCACCTCACTTCCCCTCAGATTTCAATCTCGATACATGAAATCATACACACAACATAATAACGAATGCATAACATGAAGTAATATTCATAAGCAGAGCATTCAACACACATACACAGAGAATAACACAACAACCATGAACCTGAATCAACTTCTTCTATTAATTCAAGATCTATACATGGGTGTTCCTCTACAGCTCTCTGCTATTCTCCTATGCTCTAGATTCTTCAAATTCCTATTGTTGAACTATGATAGCTAATGTTACAATGTGAAATGAGGGTGTCTATATCCGTTCTCCCTCCTTCCTTCTAGAACTGTCTAATCTAGAAAAATCTTATCTACCTTCATTAACTACTATAAATGCCTCCATCTACTTCAGACGAGAGCGTATGGCTCGAGGTCTGATTACATTTTTACCAAGGTGCCTAAATTAAATGATCTCATTTATATTCAGCGCGTCAACTTCAAGAGAAAATTTAAAAATTTAAAAACTTGCGCTGGACGTCTTCCAGCTGTCTTCTACTTCCACGTTGGTTTTGCTTGTCGTGAGGGATGCTCCTGAATCATATACTCCCTCGCTTGAAAATTTGCATGGGATTTTGTCCATGAGCTCTTGCATGGTATGTCCATGCTTCAAAATTTCTTCTTCAGTCTCCCAGCTGGCATCTTCAACTGGATGACCCTTCCACTTAACCAAATATTTGAAATATTCTTTCCTCCTGGTTTTCTTACCCATTCTTTTATTCAGTATCTGCTCCATCTGTGGCTTTTCTGCAACTGGCATCTGCTTCTACCACTGGACCTCTGGTTGATCATCACCTTCTGCTCCTGCTTCATCAATTTTGTATGGATATAAATGCGAAACATTAAATATCAGAGATATTCCGATCCCATCTGGTAACTCGATTTCATAAGCATTCTCTCCCATCTTCTTCAAGACTTTGCATGGCCCAATTTTCTTCATCTTCAGCTTGTTGTATGTTCCTCTCGAGAACCTTTCCTTCCTCAAATGTGCTAGAACCAAATCACCAACTTCGAAATGAAGTTGTCTCCGATGCTGATCTGCTCTGCGCTTGTACTTCCGACTTGACTTCAATAGTCGCTCCTTCACCTGGCTGTGAAGTTCTTTCATCGCTTCAACGGATTCTCCTGCACTAGCACTGCTAGTATCAGCCTGTTCTGAATCCCTCAGTTTAGAAACTCCTCTTGGCTGCATTCCATATACGATATGAAATGGACTTTTGCTGTGCTTCGATTTACTGAGTCATTGTAAGCAAACTCTGCTTGCGGTAATATGCTATCCCAGCTGCTATGGTGTTCTGTCACCAAGCTCCTCAACAAATCTCCCAGACTTCTGTTGACCACTTCTGTTTGTCCATCTGTCTGAGGATGATAAGCAGAACTAAACATCAAATTAGTTCCTAGCTTCTTCCACAATGTTCTCCAGAAATGCCCTATGAATTTTGTGTCTCTGTCTGAAACTATGCTTTTCGGAAATCCATGGAGTCGAACAATCTCTTTGAAAAACAAATTTGCGATGTGGGTCGCATCGATGGTCTTCTGGCATGGAATGAAGTGTGCCATCTTAGAAAACCTGTCAACTACCACAAAAATCGAATCATGTCCTCTTTGCATCCTAGGCAATCCCAATACAAAATCCATGCTAATTTCATCCCACGGCCTCTCAGGTATGGGCAATGGTTGATAGAATCACGCATTCTGTTTCCTGCCTTTTGAATGTTGGCAAATTCTACATCTGTCGAAAAACCTCTTGACTTCTGACCGCATCCCTTGCCAAAAGTATGACTCGCTCAGCTTTGCAAATATCTTATCATGGCCAAAATGTCCAGCCAATCCTCCACTTTGCTTCTCCTTCAACAAGTTCTCCCTCATGGAGAAATTTGGAATACACAGTCGATTCCCTTTGAACAACAATCCGTCTTGGATCACGTACTCTATCCACTGATTTCTGTCTGTGAGAACTGGATTCTCAGCTGCTTCATAAGCTTCCTTAAAGTTTGAATCATCTGCATACATGTCCTTAAGATCATCAAAGCCTAACGTCCTGACTTTGAATTCCTGCATCAACAAACTTTTCCTGCTCAAAGCATCAACAACTTTGTTAGCAGTACCAAAAATATGTTTTATCACAAAAGTGAAATTTTGCATGTATTCAACCCACTTAGCGTGCCTCTGATTCAACTTTTCCTGTTGAGTCACAAATTGTAATGCATGGTTATCACTATATAAAACAAATTCTTTTGGAATCAAATAGTGCCTCCATTTCTTCAATGCCTGTATGATGGCATATAATTCTTTATCATATGTGGAGTATTTCTCTTTTGCCTCATTCAACTTCTCACTGAAATATGAAATCGGCCTATCTTCCTGGCTCAAGACCGCTCCTATGGCAAACCCGCTTGCATCACATTTCACCTAAAATGTCTTTTGAAAATCTGGCAACACCAGGATTGGTTGCTCTGTAATCCTTCGTTTCAATAAATTGAAACTCTTCTCAGCCTCTTCCATCCAGTGAAAAGATTTATTTCTTTTCTTGACTGTATCCATCATTGCTGCGCTAATCCCACTGAAATTCCTGATGAATTTTCGGTAGAAACTAGCCAGTCCATGAAAACTCCTCACTTCAAATACATTCCTCGGTGATGGCCAATTCCTAATTACCTCCACCTTATCTGGATCCATCCTCAACTCATTTGCAGATATAACAAAACCCAGATAAATGAGTTCTGTCTTCATAAATGAGGATTTCTTCATGTTTATCAACAACTTCTCCTGCTGTAGCTTCTTCATCACAATGGCCAAATGCTTCAAATGCTCAGCCTTTGTCTTACTGAAAACCAATATGTCATCCAGATATACGATGAAAAATTTCCTGATGAACTCCTTCAGGACTTCATTCATCAACCTAATAAAGGTACTTGGTGCATTCATCAAGCCAAACGGCATGACAAGCCATTCGTACAAACCTTCGTTTGTCTTGAATGTTGTTTTCCATTCGTCACCTTCTCTCATACGAATCTGATGATATCCACTCTTCAAATCTATCTTTGA
>ML777808.1:238234-260386 GCA_009831015.1 Picea engelmannii | reverse complement strand
CTGACCACAAAGAATTGTGGATCCTCCTTCTTCTTAACTTCTGTAAGAAGTTCCTTCCCACTCATGAGAAGTACTGTGTTGTTTACTTCCGGCTTCACCTCTTTATCTTCAATTGGACACAACATATGAGTTCTCCCATTCTTTTCTAGGGTATATGTATTCTTCCTCCCATCATGAATTACATTTCTATCATATTTCCATGGTCTACCCAGCAATAAATGACAGACATCCATAGGGATAACATCACATAAAATTTTGTCATTATATCCTCCTATCTTAATGTCAACTAAGCACTGTTTAGTGATATTTACCTGATGTCCCTTCTGTAGCCATGAAACTTTGTATGGACTTGGGTGATTAGTTGTCTCCAGCTCCAGCTTTTCTACCATCTCGGTTGAAACGAGATTATCGGTGCTTCCACTATCCACAATGACCTTGCACACTCTATCCTTGGTCTTGCAAGCAGTCCTAAAAAGACTGTTCCTCTGTGCTGGATTCTCCATCTCCTTCTCCGGCGTCAAAAGAACTTTTCGCATTACCAGCGATCTTCTGCCTTCAGCGTACTCTGCCTCAACATCTCGCCTCTGTGCCTCGACGATGTGAGTCTCTCCTCCATCCTTCTTCGTATCTGGAAAGTCAACTGATTTGTGCCCATTCTTTCCACATGTGAAGCATGTGATTACTCCACCTCTTCCTATTCCTCTACCTCTGGTACGAGGAAACCTATTATTATCAGGATATCCTCCTCTTTGTTCAAATGGCTATCCTTGCTGCTCAACATACGGTATTCTCTGTGAGGTTCCACCTCTTTCAACCTTCCCCTGAGGTTTCTTCCATTCCTCCTTAGGTTTCTGGATTCTTTCCTGGGCAACTGCTTTGCCTCTGGGCTGAATCCTGCCCCTGCCCCTCTGACTTTGTTTACGGCTCAGCTTCTCCTCAGCTTTTAGAGCCAATTGGTAAGCATCCTCCACAGTTCGGATGGTCGCCAAATTTAATTCATCCTGGATTTCATACCTCAGGCCATTCATATACCTGGCCACCTTTTTGTCATTGCTTTCGTGATGACCTGTTCTGATATTCAGTCTGTAAAATTCCTCAGTATACTCCTTCACTGTCATCAGCTTCTGTCTCAGGTTTTGCATCATCCTGAACAAAGAAATTTGATAGTCCCTGGGAATAAATTTTTCCTTCATCTTGGCTATCATCCTGTCCCAGCTCTTAATCTTCTGCTTGCCTTGGCAATGCCTGTCAGCTTGCAGTTCATCCCACCACAAGGCTGCAAGTCCTTTTAATCTTGTGACGGCATGTCTGACCTTTTTATCATCTTCGATATCCTCATAATCGAAATAAGTATCAAGAGCTCTAATCCAGTCTAGCAGCTCTTCCGCATCCAGATTCCCTTCATAAGCTGGAATGTCCCTTCATAAGCGATAGCCTTAATTAAACGCTCATTGGCTGCATCTTCTGCTGTGATTTCTTCTTCTTTACGTCCATCATCACCTCCATCTTCGGATTCATTGATATCTCCTGCATCAACTTTGCGCCTTTGTGATGTCTCCATGTCCTCCATTCTGGCACGAAGATTTCACACTTCTCTTTCCATGTCTGGATTCTGTACTTGCTTACCTCTTTCTCTGGACATTTCCCTTTCCTCCTCTGGATCAGGTGATTGTCTACCTCTTCTCCTTGGTGGCATGGTGAATTATCCCTTTCCTCTGATATAGAAAGCAAATAAACTTTTCTATGCTCTGATACCACTTGATGCGTATCAGAGTTCTCCTTCTCTTCTTCTATCCTCTTGCCTGAAATATACAGACAAGAAATAAGCTCTGATACCACTTGATGCAGAACGCGCCAACCAGGGGCACGTCTGCTCTCACAGGACCTTCTTCTTATTGGCCCGAAGAACTCAAAGGTTCTTTTATTTCCCTATCAGGAAATCTGCACCCATAGCTATCTTTCTCCGAGGTCAGCCAAACCTCACTGTCTCGTGAGTTCGTGACTCAAAACCTCCAAACTTTCCTTTCAAATATTGCGATACCTGATCTGGCGATACGGGTATAGCTCCTTCCACATGCAACCGTGGGCTAGGCATAAATATTAGTGCCTCTTGCAACTTCGCAACCTCGCGGGTTGAATCGTCGAACTTTCACCCTCCTATCTCGCGAGTCCCCGAGTTGCGAGAATTCAACGAGATGCTGACTCTATTTCCAGCCAACGCGTGTCCACCCGTCGGCCGCACGGTCCCACCTTGTTTTCCGCCACGCGTCCATACGAACCCTGCTCTCGGAACTTCGCTACTCGCGAATCTGAACGCCAATATTTTGGGACTTCTCGTGATGAGATCCCGAGGGCTTCGTGCCACCTGTATTCCACTCGCCGAATCTGCTAAGGCCCACATTATCCTCCAGCTGTCGGGATATCGCTTTCTCGCAACCTTGCGATCCCCGTGACCAAATTCTCGAACCTTTTCTTACGAGGTCCTGATATACGATCCCACGTGCGGATCCAAAGGTCCTCCTACGATCCGGATCCAATGGCTATCCTTCTCTCGCTACCTCGCGACCTCGCGACTTTGAATACCCAATATTTGGACTCTCAACCTACGAACTCCCGAGTTCGTGAGATCTCTCGATCTCGCGCCACCTGTCCTCCTCAGATGAACGACTACAATCTTCTCGCCACTTCGTCGCCTCGCATCCTCGTGCCTCGCAATATCGCTGCTCTTTGCTGCACAACTTTGGGGCTTCAACTCCCAAGTCCCCGATACACGATACCACGTGTAGATATGACAACTCATGTGACTCTAAACCGACGACTCTGCCTCTCCTGAGCTTAAAACTCTTTGGACCCTCGCGCCGTAACCTCCTTGCACTTCTGCAAGATCTGATGATCCTCGGAACTTCGCGAAATCTCTTCAGAAGATTTTGACCGTCCGTTCTTCCTTATATAAGCCACGAAATGAAAAAGAGTATCTCTCCGCGAGATTCCTTCGCCTTTTCGCCAACCTGCGACGTTCTTCCGGGATTCAAGTCACACTTATATACGCTGATCTTCAACGACTCAGAGGCCTATCCTTCCTGAGTTTTTTTCCCACTCTGCTTCTTCAGAGGAACTTGCACGCACGCCTTGCGCTCAACATTCAACAACTTCCCAAGTGTTGAATCCTTCTGACTCTGCGTACTTCCTACAGCAACAGTCTTAGATCTCCCTTGCTCAGATTTACAACTGAGACTTTTCTTCACCGGTGCACTCCTTGCATAGCTTTAGCAACTCACTTTCACTTCTGAGAGCTTCGAGAACAAGAGTTTACTCCCTGAGCCTCCCGTCAACGCACTCCTTGCGGACGACTTCGACTGCACTCCTTGCAGGAATCCTTGCTCAAAGGAGAAACAATTGTAACTCACCTCACTTCCCCTCAGATTTCAATCTCGATACATGAAATCATACACAAAGCATAATAACGAATGCATAACAGGAAGTAATATTCATAAGCAGAGCATTCAACACACATACACAGAGAATAACACAACAGCCATGAATCTGAATCAACTTCTTCTATTAATTCAAGATCTATACATGGGTGTTCCTCTACAGCTCTCTGCTATTCTCCTATGCTCTAGATTCTTCAAATTCCTGTTGATGAACTATGCTAGCTAATGTTACAATGTGAAATGAGGGTGTCTATATCCGTTCTCCCTCCTTCCTTCTAGAACTGTCTAATCTAGAAAAATCTTATCTACCTGCATTAACTACTATAAATGCCTCCATCTACTTCAGACGAGAGCGTATGGCTCGAGGTTTGATTACATTTTTACCAAGGTGCCTAAATTAAATGATCTCATTTATATTTAGCGCATCAACTTCAAGAGAAAATTTAAAAATTTAAAGAATTGCGCTGGACGTCTTCCAGCTGTCTTCTGCTTCCACGTTGGTTTTGCTTGTCGTGAGGGATGCTCCTGCATCAGGTCTCCTTCAGGAATTCCATTAAAGAACAATACTACCCTCTTGGAATCTAGGAGGACCAATATACAAGATGGACCACACTATGTTAGGAAAGGGATGAGATAGTACCATATTTCATCAATATTTTCCATACCCTGTGCACCAAATTGGGTATCAAAGACTCTGAACGACATATGGTTCTCAAATATCGTGGATGTTTTCATAGGTACATTCAAACAAAAATGGTGTTTTTTGACATCACATCATTAGGTGCAGCTTATATATATACTTTCAAGATCGAGCAAAAATTTAAGTAGAAAATGCGAGAGTTTGGATATGCAAACTCGTTACAGCCAAAGTAGGGAAAAGGCATCCCCAACCCACAAGACAAGGGATAGAGAAAATATGGCCACTCTCAGGAAAACCAGTCCAAGCCGCAACCCAAGAAGGGTAATGAGAAGTTGAAGAGGGACACATGAAAGTTGTGTGAATACTATAAAATCCCTTGGCACAACACCAAAGAATGTCGCTCCAAGCAGTCACTGGTGGTTGAGATGAAATATTATGAGTCAAAGGAAGATTCAGAATCCAAATCAAATACAAAAGGATGGAAGTGGATTATTGATGTTGAACCCAACACCACTGTCACCTCCACCAAAGTCTAGCCAAGTGAACTAGAAGAACTGAAAGAAGGGGAACACCTCTTTCACTCACATATGTGGGTAAAGGGGGCTCCGCTTCATTTCATTGTTGATATTGGAAGTCAGAACAACCTGATATCAACATAGGTCATCCAACAGCTAGAATTGCCTATGACACCACACCCACAACCCTACACCATCGAATGGCTTCGCCAAGGAAGAGATCTCCATGTCAACGAACAATGTCGTCTACCCTACGACATCAAGGCCTTCAAAGATGAGGTATTGTGTGATATTTCTCCCCTTGAAATTTCTGATGTTCTTTTAGGAAAATCATATTTGTGGAAGTGACATGCTGCGTATGAGTCTAGACCACGTAGTGTTATTATTACTTTTGGTAGAAAATTGTACATGATACTAGATATAGAGACACTTACCACTATTTGTTTAATCTCGGTTAAGAAATGCAGTAAGGTCATTTCATAGACCAGAAAGTTTGTATTCTTTGTGATATGTTCTCACAGTAAGAATAAGGTCGTCACCACATATGTGACCTCTACATAGAGCCTCTCTTTGCAACATAAGAAATTAGAAGAAATCATGGAAGAGTATAGAGACATCTTCTCCTCAACCACTGGTGTACCGATGCACTACCAGGTCAAGCATCCACTTGATCTAACTCTCGGTGAACCTCTACCTAATGGACCAATCTATTGTCGCTCCCTGATGGAAAATGACAAAATCAAGCATTAGATCCAAGAAATGATTCAAAAGGGGCTGATCAAACCCATCCCATTCCCTTGATAAAGCCTAATTGTACTGGTGCAGAAGAAAGACAAGACCTGGAATCTCTGCATTGATTACAAAGAATTAAAAAAATTCATAGGCACGAACCAGTACCCAATTCCTGGAATTGATAACCTTCTTGACAAATTGAAGGGGGAAAATTTCTTCAGCAATATTGACCTAAAGTCTGGCTACCACCAAGTTCTCATCGAACCAACTGATGTATGGAAGACAACTTTCAAATCTAAAGAAGGTCTCCTCGAGTGGTTGGTCATGCCCTTTGGCTTAACAAATGAACCAACATTTTTCATGAGGTTCATGGATGATGTATTGAGACCCTTCACCAACTCTTTTGTGGTGGTATATCTAGATGATATCTTCATCTTTAGTAGAACTTGTAGGAGCACATGCAGCATATCTAGTCGGTTTTGAGCACTCTATGACAACACAAGCTATATGTCAACTTGGAAAAATGCTCATTTGGCATGAACAAGGTCCAATACTTGGGATACATTTTTGATGAGCATGGGGTACATGCGGGCCGAGATAAGATCCAAGTCATCTGTGAATGGCCATCCCCGAACACAGTAACCAAGCTTCATATCTTCTTAGGACTTTCCAACTTCTACCGATGGTTCATGTTGGGATTCTCCCATATTGCATGGGCCATCAGCCAAGTGACCAAGGGAGGTGGTAGGGAAAATTTCGCATGGGGGACAACACAACAAAGATAATTTAATGATATTAACCATAGCTTGTGCTCATCTCAAGTACTCTTCTTAACGGATTTGCAAAAACCGTTCGAGATTGAGCTTAATGAAGATGACTATGTTGTAGTCATAGTGCGCACTTACCATTGTCATCAAGTAGCATACCATAGTGAGATTCTCTCAGACACTGTATGAAAATACCCCCCCTATGAAAAGGAAATGTATTCCATTGTACAAGCCTACTGTCAATGGAAACATTACATTCTGGGAAAGGAGACAATCATCCACACTGATCACAAGCCTCTGCATTTCATACAAACACAAGGGAAGTTGTAGAAATACCACCATCAAAATTGGCCCACATGCCTACAATAGTTCCATCTCAACATCAAGTACATAAATTGTGTCGTTGACTACCTTAGTTGACCTCCTGTGGCTGCACTCACCACTGTGCTCTTCCTGTGGGCACGAGACATCTAAGTGGCCCCCAATTTATCAATGAGCTCTTGAATTCACCACCACCTATCAACTCTTTGGTATAGGCGTGAATGTTAGTGATTTTCACATTGAAGATGGTTTTCTATTCCATCAAGGCCATGTTTGTGTTCTTGCAAGCGAGCGTGCAAAGATGATTTGGGAGGCTCACTACAGTCGGATGGAAGGACATTTTTGCATGGAGAAAAATGTGGTCGTTCTATAGAAACATTTTTATTGGCCAAAAATTCGATAGGACATCAGGAAGTATATTATATCTTGCACCGTTTGTGCCATTTCCAAGCCAACCATCAAGAAGCAAGGCCTATACACCCCTATTCCTACTCCCGATAGGCCTTGGGAATCCATCTCGATGGATTACATGTATGGCCTTCCATCCCCAAAGCAAGGCAATGATTGCGTATTTGTGGTGGTTGATTAGTTTTCAAACATGGCCATTCTCATAGCCTGCATGAAGAGAATCACAAAAATAGATACTATCAAGATCTTCTTCGAATGAGTGTGGGTCCATTTTGGGATACCACATACCATCATACTTGATTGGGACAGGAGGTTCCACAACACATTTTGGTCGAGTCTCTAGCCACTGTTAGACACAAATCTCACTAAATACACTGCCTTCCACCCTCAAACTGATGGCCAAACAGAGCTCGCCACTCAGATGATTGTGCACATCCTACACATGTATAACTCTAGGCATATGTATACATGGGATGAGAGTCTTCCCTATTTTCAACACATCTACAATAGGGCTCTCTATAGCTCCACCAACCATATCCTTTATTTATATTGGTTCTAAGGACATCGATAAAAAAACATTTAATAATTTATAATTTTATAAGAACATTGGTAGAAAATCATTTGGAACTTTGAAAATGATGAGTTATATTTTTCTAAAGACATTCATAACAAATCTACTTGATTTATAAATTACAAATAATTATTTGTGTTTTTTTTAAGAAAATTTAAAGGAAATTAAATGGTTTTATACTCTACAGATGATGATTTATACCCATTATAGGGACATTGAAATCTGCTTGAAATTTGATGATGATTTATTATTGTTATAAGGACATTTAAGTAGACCACACATGGATCCTAGAGTGTATACATTGTACCATGATACAAACTATTATTATTATACATCACTATATAATTTTTATTGAATTTTTGTTTTTCGTAAGGGTAAAATCATGAAGATGGGTAAGACTTTTGCTTGTTTTATGACAATTTGTATTCTATTTTAACAGGTTCTTCAACTTCCGGTAAACACAAATATTTTTTTATTTAGAATTTTATTTTAATGTAAAAACAAAAGTTGTGAAGAATTTTGTTAGATTTCTACTAACTATTTTTTTTTTTATTGAGATTTGATATGTCAATTTTTCAATTGTTTGATAGTATGTTCATTAAAAATGAAGGGAAATATAATGAGTTGTTTTTTCCCCAAGAATGTATCCATTATTAAATTTATTTTTTAACAAATGAAATATACTACAACAATCTACAGAGACTCTATTTTGTGATGACTATAGTTTTGAATCTAACGGATGAATATTATAATTTCTAGAATATTTTGAAGTTGACCAATTTGAAAACATTACAAATTTTAAACACGTGTTTTCCCCCACCATGTATCTATCTTAATTTTTACTTAAAAGTAAAATCTAAAAATACCCTTTTGAAGAGAATTGTTTAAGGATTATGAATATAAATTTTCCATAATTTTCCACTGTGTATTTCTAGAGATATGGATTTTTCATTTCACTAAATCATAATCTCACCTAAAAATATTATGCAGTGATTGTTTTATAAAATGAAATAAAATTAGATAAAAACAATGAAAATGAAAAAATATTATATGCAATGAAAGTAGATTCAATTTTCAAAATGTTGGTATCAATTCTGAAACTAAATTCTGAGTATTTGTGGGAGTCCGCTACCTCCAAAGATCAAGTAAGATGGAGAGAATTTGTAGTTTCCTGCAAACAATCCCATTTTCAGGTTTTCGGCTGAAATATTCTTTTGGTTCAAACCTAGTTTTTAATGGAATCCGTTAAAAATAAAAGTTTTGGCGAAAAATTATTTTGGCCGAAATATGATTACCGGAGGAAAACAATTCATCCGAAAAATATTGTACCCGAATTTCGAGGGTGTCATTCAATTTGACGTGCAAATTTTCGGCCGAAAAAATTCCGAGCAACACTTTTTCGGCCGAAACAATGCCACTAGGAATTTTAGCGACCCAATTCTCACAAAATTTTTACCCATATTCATGATTTTACCTGTAAGTAAGATTCTATAAAAAGCCTTCCAAAAGAAAAAATTACAGCGTCCGCAGTTTAACCCAGACTGTAATAACTTAATTTCCCCGAGGGGAAACCAATTCAGCTAGCCTAATAGGTAGAGAACCAAAGTCTTAAGCTACCAGTCATAATACAACATCTAACTACAAAAAATTACATCGCCCCATGGGGGAAACCGAATTAACCTTTCGTCTAACATTGACATAAGTTAAAGTAGATAGAATATAACCATAGGCTACATGTGGAAATATAAAAGCTAAACACCCAACTGATCATGCAGATAGACACCTATGTAGTTCAAGATGTAAGATTGTAATGTGGTCACGCGTCCAGGGAGGTGGCGTTGAGCGTTGGATCCACGACTGGTGTTTCTTCCTCCTCAACCGATGTTTTAATTAGAGGCTACAACAAAACAAGAGAGATTATCATCCACTCAAATAATATAACTGTGATGAACATGATGTTTCTCTATTTTTTCTATTACTTGTCGCTTGTGTGTTATTTTAATTCGACCATTCTCTTTCCCTAAACATTTCCCATTATTCTGAAGAGCTTCACAGACTAACTTTATAAAATATATATATTTTGTTTTATAAAAAAATATATATCATGTTAAAATATTTGAACAATAAAAAGAATATTAAAATTTTGCATCAAATATATTTTTATTTTATAAATCATATCGTTCTGGCTCCCGCTTCAAGTCGTATTATATGTTTTATAAAAGCACACGTTCCCCTTTCACCACGGCAGGTATGCCTTGGGATTGTCTTTACTGTTTCAAGCTTTACGACATTATTTTTGTCAGATAGATTAATTCATAATATAAGTAGACTAACGTCTATCATTGGTAGTTGACATTATTGTCATTGAATGTGCATTTCATACCATAAACATGTGAGCTACAACTATTCTATTTCCAGACAATCTGCATTAATCCGCTCTGAACATTCGCTGTGATGGTTTTGTTGAATATAAAGCGCTCTATATATCTCTCTGTAATTACAGATTAAGATATCAACGTTTTCAGACTTTATAACAATAAAAAAACATATGAATATAACAATGTATATACAAGTATATATAACTTCGTCTTTATATATATATAATTTGATGGGCTTTATCTTTTTTATATCAAGCGTTTTAGTTTGGCATATATTAATATGTATATGAATTAACAACAACCACTTTTATAAAAGTGGTTGATATAAATTAATGGGTGGTATTAGTTTGGAAAGGTCGAAAATGGTGTGCATAAGTTATTGCTAGTTGATAGTGGACATACCATTAATATATTAGTACATAATTAATATATTAATTAATTATTAGATTAAATTAAAATATTAATTTACATAATTTGATAAATTATGTAATGGAGTAATGAAGTGGTCAAACTCCAACCAGATGACTTGTCTTCATGGGCTAGGTAGTAGCGTTGTAGATTATGTGATATCTCATATCCTCGTTTCCAACCAAATAGCAACTTTTGACCTTTTAAATGACCATGAGCCTGACTTTGATCATAAACCTTTACCTCTAACTCTAAAATTTTCCATGCATAAGAACACCATTGAACATAATTCTGATAATCAAAGGAATTTGGGCTTTGAAAAAAGTAAAGTTGACATTTTCTTAAAGGATTTAAATAGTAAATTAAAACTCCTAACTTATAAGGACAACATTGAAGAACTATATCATAATTTTACAACTACCCTTTCCACTTCTATTAACATGTTCTATTTGAAGGTGTCCTATAAAAAGATTAATAGAACGACCAACCCTTGGTATGATAAAGAATGTAAAATTGCTAGGAAAGCCATTAGGGATGCTTCTAATGAGTTCTTAAAACTCGGTAAGATCAATACGTACAAAGCCCTAATTAAAAAGAAAAAAAAAAGATACTATATCAATAAAAAGCAAGAGCAACTTTCACAACTTTACAAGTCGGATCCTAAGAAGTTCTCGAGCCAAATTCTAAAACGCAATACTAAAGGAAATAATAGGATTCTCTTAAGGGATTGGAATTCCTACCCTAAAAGTCTTTACGAGTTCCCTAATGCCATGGACACCATTCCTATTGTCCCTACAAAGGAATAAGTTTTTTTGCTAGATGACATAGAGTTCGGGGTTAAACGACTTGCAAATGGGAAAGCTAAGGACATTGAAGGCTATCAAGATGAAATTTTCAAAATCCGAGGGCCAATCCTTATCCCTCACATACATAATCTCTTCAATTTAGTAGTCAAGAAGGGCTTCCCTGGACCCGGGATGGAAAGCCTCATTGTTCCTATTTTTAAAAATGGGGATAGAAACATTTCCTCTAATTATAGGACCATTATGATTAGCCCTATTTTAGCCAAGCTTTATGGAATTATTTTGGAAAACAGGATTAACCTTTGGCTAGAAAGTCACGGTAAGAGAGCTAAAGGACATGTCGGTTTTAGGAGATATCATTCAACTATGGACCATCTTGTTAACTTTAGGATCATTGCAGAGGAGTTCCACAATACTAAAACTGATCTTTTTTGTTGTTTTGTTGACTTTAGAAAAGCTTTTGACATGGTTCCTAGGAAAAACCTTTGGAATAGGTTGGAAGAGATAAAAGTGCCTCTCGAGTTGAGGGTTGCTGCAATAACGATGTATGAGAAATTTATTGCTAAGTTTAAAAACACCGAGGGATGGTCAAAAGAGATTAATTGCAATATCAGAGTCAAACAAGGTTGTCCCTTGTCCCCTTCCCTTTTTGGCATATACATTGACAAGTTAGAAGAATGCTTGGAAAAAGCAGGTTGTGTCGGCCCTACTCTAACTGGTATAGTCATCAATCTTCTTCTTTATGCCGATGATATTATTCTTATGGAAATGAGTCCCCATGATATTGAAAACCAACTAAGAATCCTCGATGATTTTTTCTCCAATATGGGTATGACTGTTAATACTGATAAGACTAAGATCATGATTATTAAATCCAATAAGATCCCTTATGATACCTTTGTATATGACAACAACAACTTGGAGGAATTGACTTCATACACATATCTTGGAATTGATATTCAACACAAGCTCAATTGGAATTATAGCATTGAGAAAAGGATTATTGGGGGATGTAAAGCTTATTATGGGATTGAAAACAATTGTAAATCAGTTGATCTTTGGAGTTGGGATAAGAAGAAACTCCTCTTTGAGACTCTTATTACACCTATTATTCTTTATGGATGCAAAGTCTGGGTTTGTAGTATCTCTCGTGAATGCTGGAGAAAGATAGAGCAAATACAAAAGAATTTTATAACCTATAATCTCAAAATGAAAGGAAATATGCCCTATCCCATCCTCCTCTTTGAAACAAGCCTCTCCGCCATTGAGAGCATAGCTATGACTAGCTACCTAATGTATCTCTGTGTTATTGTATTCATTCTGTTATTCATTTTGTTCCGCTCATAAATCATCATCAGTGGTATCAAAGAGGTCTGCTCTTCATTTATTTTTCTTTGTGCATGTCCCCGACAAGATCTGGGTACAAGAAGTTGGGACTCGAACCAGTCGAGCATTTACAAGATCGACCGCACCGAGCACGACAAAAAATCATGGGGGAAAAGAATAAATATGATTGAGGAGGAGATCCATTTAAACTATTGCTCGATGAATCCCTTGCACGAAAATGGAACATAATGATGAATAACTTTTCACAGATCCTTCAACGACTGCCCACAGGAGACACATCTTCATCAAGTGACCATGCAACCCTCTTCAAGGTACACACAAATTTTGATTTTAAATTATTTGAAGGACTAATAGATGTGGATGTTGTAGATAAATGGTTGAATCTGCTCAAAGGGTATTTTTCCGCCCACAATTTTTCCGATAGGAAAAATATTACTTTTTCACTCCTTAAGGGTTCCCCCATGTTAAGGACTAGTGGGATACTTACTCTGAGAAAAAAGACATAGAGGAATCTACAATATTTGGGGTCTCCCCTACATGGGTTTCCTTCAAGAATGCCATTAAAGAACAATACTACCCTATTGGAAGCTACGAGGACCAATATACAAGATGGACCACACTGTGTTAGGAAAGGGACGAGATAGTACCATATTTCATCAATATTTTCCATACCATGCTCACCAAATTGGGTATCAAAGACTCTAAATGAAATATGGTTCTCAAATATTGTGGATGTTTTCATAGGTACATTCAAACAAAAATGGTGTTTCTGGACATCACATCTTTAGGTGCGGCTTATAGATCTGCTGTCAAGATCGAGCAAAAATTTAAGCACAAAATGTGAGAGTTTGGATCTGCAAACTCCTCACAGCCAAAGTAGGGAAAATGCGTCCCCAATCCACAACACAAGGGATAGAGAAAATATGGCCACTCTTAGGAAAACTATTCCAAGCCGCAACCCAAGAAGGGTAATGAGAAGTCGAAGAGGGACACATGAAAGTGGTGTAAATACCATAAATTCCCTTGGAACAACACTGAAGAATGTCACTCCAAGCAGTCACTGGTGGTCGAGATGAAATATTCTGAGTCAAAGGAAGATTCAGAATCCAAATCAAATACATAAGGAGGGAAGTGAATTATCGATGTTGAACCCAGCGCCACTGTCACTTCCACCAAAGTCCAGCCAAGTGAACCAGAAGAACCAAAAGAAGGGTAACGCCTTTTTCACTCACATATGTGGGTAAAGGGGGCTCTACTTCATTTCATTGTTGATATTGGAAGTCATAACAACTTGATATCAACATAGTTCATCAAGCAACTAGACATACCGATGACACCACACCCACAACCCTACACCATCGAATGGCTTCACTAAGGAAGATATCTCCATGTCAACGAATAGTGTCATCTGCCCTATGACATCAAGCCCTTAAAAGATGAGGTATTGTGTGATATTTCTCCCCTTGAATTTTGTGATGTTCTTTTAGGAAAACCATATTTGTGGAAGAGACATGTTGCGTATGAGTCTATACCACGTAGTGTTATTATTACTTTGGGTATAAAATTGTACATGATACTATAGATAGAGATGCTTACCTCCATTTATTTAATCTCTGTTAAGAAATGCAGTAGGGTCATTTCACAGACTTGGAAGTTCATCTTCTTTGTGATCTGTGCTCACAGTAAGCATAAGGTCGTCGCCACATCTGTGACCTCTACATAGAGCCTCTCTTTGCAAAAGAAGAAAGTGGAAGGGATCATGGAAGAGTATAGAGACATATTCTCCTCACCCACCGGGGTACTGATGCACTACCATGTCAAGCATCCAATTGATCTAACTCTCGGTGAACCTCTACCTAATGGATCAGTCTATTATCGCTCCCTGATGGAAAATGACGAAATCAAGCATCAGATCCAAGAAATTATTCAAAAGGGGAACATCACACCCATCCCCTTCCCTTTCAAAAGCCTGGTTGTACTGGTGCAAAAGAAATACATGACCTGGAAGCTTTGCATTGATTACAAAGCATTAAAAAAAATCACAGGCACGAACCAATACCCAATTCCCTGAATTGATGACCTTCTTGACAAACTGTATTGGGAAAATTTCTTCAGCAAGATTGACCTAAAGTCTAGCTACCACCAAGTTCCCATCGAACCAACTGATGTATGGAAGAAAACTTTCAAATCTAAAGAAGTTCTCCTCCAGTGGTTGGTCATGCCCTTTGGCTTAACAAATGAACCAACATTTTTCATGAGGTTCATGGATTATGTATTGAGACCCTTCACTAACTCTTTTGTGGTGGTATATCTAGATGACATCCTCATCCTCGATAGAACTTGGGAGGAGCACATGTAGCATATCCAGTCAGTTTTTAGCACTCTACGACAACAAAAGCTATATGTCAACTTGGAAAAATGCTCATTTGGCATGAACAAAGTCTAATACCTGGGATACATTTTTTATGAGAATGGGGTACATGTGGGTCGAGATAAGATCCAAGTCATCTGTGAATGGCCATCCCCGACCACAGTAACCAAGATTCAGATCTTCTTAGGACTTTCGAACTTCTACCAATGGTTCGTGTTGGGATTCTCCCATATTGCATGGGCCATCAGCCAAGTGACCAAGGGTGGTGGTAGGGAACATTTTGCATGGGGGTCAACACAACAAAGAGCATTTAATGATCTGAACCATATCTTGTGCTCATCTCCAACACTCTCCTTACTTGATATGCAACAACCATTCGAGATTGAGACTGATGAAGATGACTATGTTGTAGGAGCAGTTCATACTTAGCACTGTCATCCAGTATCATACCATAGTGAGATTCTCTCTAACACTGTCTGAAAATTCCCCACCTATGACAAGGAAATGTATTCCATTGTACAAGCCTATTGTCAATGGAAAAATTACATTTTGGGAAAGGAGACAATCATTCACATTGATCACAAGCCTCTGCATTTCATACAAACACAAGGGAAGTTTTAGAAATACCACCATCAAAATTGGCCCACATGCCTACAACAGTTCCATATCAAAATCAAGTACATAAATTGTGTCGTTGATTGCCTCAGTTGACCACCTGTGGCTGCACTCACCACTGTGCTCCATTCCTGTGGGCATGAGGCATCTAAGTGGCCCCCAATTTTTCAATGAGATATTGAATTCACCACCACCTATCATCTCTTGGGTATAGGAATGAATGTTAGTGATTTTCACATTCAAGATGGTCTGTTATTCCATCAAGGCCATGTTTTTGTTCTTGCAAGAGAGCGTGCAAAGCTGATTTGGGAGGCTCACTATTGTTGGATGGCAGGACATTTTGGCATGGAGAAAACTGTGGCCATTCTATAGAAACATTTTTATTGGCCAAAAATTTGACAGGACGCCAGGAAGTATATTATATCTTGCACCCTCTGTGCCATTTCCAAACCAACCATCAAGAAGCAAGGATTTTACACCCCTCTTCCTACTCCCTATAGGACTTGGGAATCCATCTCGATGGATTGCATGTATGTCCTTCCATCCCCAAAGCAAGGAAATGATTGTGTATTTGTGGTGGTTAATTAGTTTTCAAAGATGGCCACTCTCACAGCCTTCATGAAGAGCATCACAAAAATATATACTATCAAGCTCTTCTTCGAATGAGTATGGGTCCATTTTGGGATACCACATACCATCATATTTGATTGGTACAGGAGGTTCCACAACACATTTTGGTCGAGTCTCTGGTCACTGTTGGACACAAACCTCACTAAATACACTACCTTCCACCCTCAAACTAATGGACAAACAAAGGTTGTCAATCAGATGATTGTGCATATCCTACGCATGTATAACTCTAAGCATCTGCATACATGGGATGATAGGCTTCCCTATTTTCAACACATCTACAACAGGGCTCTTTATAGCTCCACCAAACATATCCCATTTCAGGTGGGGATGGGATTCCAACCCTTGGGTCCCATTGATATTGCACTACCTCTTGCAACCACACAAACAAAATATTCCCATTTTTAGTCTGAGGCTGACAAAGCCACTAGATTCATTGATCATATTCAACACATTCATCAATGGGTCCATGAGATTTTGTAGAAAGACAATACTAAGTACAAGCAGCTCCACGGTCAACATCGGGTACCACACAAGTTTCAAGTGAGAGACAAGGTTTGGTTACATTTGCAGAAAGAATGCCTTAGAGGGCCCCATCGGAAGCTCCATCCACTTCTCTATGGGCCTTACACTATCACCAAGGCTGTTGGTGAAAATGATTTTAATCTAAACACTCCCTCCTTCCTTGGATTGCACCCAGTGTTCAATGTGGATCTCCTCTGACCATATTTTCCACCATTATTGGACACCTTAGAGATTTAAGAAAATTTGAAAAAAACATAGCTCAACCCTAAATGCATGGAACATGCATCCACTGATGAGATAGTGGGCACACATGTCAAGACAACTCGCCAACAGAGGATCCACCTTTATCGGGTTTTCAAGCCAGGGCAACTCCTGAACCAAGGAATGTGGCTCACCTAGGGCCACATTTAGTAGACATTTCCTCACCTTATGGGGTAACTCAATGTAATGGAGACCATTGCTTCCTAAGGGGGGAGGATTGATCCAGGTGGATATTGGTGTCCACCCACCTATTCAAACTGGCTCATCTTGACCATTTTTAGTTCTACATGTTCTTCTATAATTATTTGTAATTGTGGGTTCTACACTTTCGGGGCTATATGAATCCCTACACATATTCTAGGTGGATATTGGTGGCCACACACCTAATCCAACTAGATTATTTTAAAAAATTTCATGTCAGTACATCTTTCTATACTTCCAGGGTCGTTTTGGGGCCTTAAACAATGTTATTTTGGCTTGCCAAAATCAAACTGCTTAAAAAGTCAGAGTTTGAAAAAATAATGTGTATTTCTCTAAAATATATTTCCAATGGGCTATCATGCGCCTAAAACGGAGGTCGTATGCAAAAGTTACGATCCCAATAAGTTGAGGTACCAACTTACTCATCAGGGCCCACATAACTTTTAATGTTTCATCTCTTAGGGTTAGGTTTTTGGATGTCTAGGGTTTTGGAATTCATGAGTAAAGTTAAAAATTCCTTTGGAGCCTCATTGTCATCATTTTTCTCAGATGAATGTGCATAACAACCACATCTCTTCTCAGAGATAGCTACCACTATTCGAGCAAGTTGTTTTCAGTTCTGCAGTTTTACAGTTTCAACATATTTTATTTATTCAATAGAAGTTATTGTTCACTAGATATCTATTGTTGTTCTCTGTATCTTTGTGTTATTGTAATCAATATGTTATTCATTTCGTTCTGCTCATAAATTTGGATCAATAACATATTAAATGATTAATACATTAATAAATGAAATATTAAAGTTATACTAACTTAATAAATACATTATTAAAGTATTAATACATTAATTGAAAATGACCATGGTTTACCATGACCATGGTTGAATATGGTTGACGAGAATTTATTATGGCTAACAATGCCCATGCCTCACATAAGGTTCTATTCATCACATTGTGAAATAAACTTCCATTCGTCACATGACATCGTAAGGTTATGGTCATCAAATTATGACAAAGGGTTTTTTCTTGTCACATTATGGAGTTGGAATAGGTTTGTCACAATTAGATAGTGGGTTATGTTCGTCACATTGTGACATTGGGATATCTATGTCTCATTGCAATGTTGGTCTATGTTTTTCACATTAGCACATTGGGTTGAGTACATCACATTGAGAAAATTGGTTTTGTTCATCCCATTGCGACATTTAGAAATGTCTCTCATAATGTGACGATAGGATATGTGCGTCGCATTACAATGCGAACATTACAATGAAAAAACTATATTCATCCCATTACGATGACTGTTTATGTCCACCACATTGCGATGAAAGGTCTATGTTTGTCTCATTATGTTGTCTATATATGATCATCACATTGTGACGTTAGGAAATGTTTGACATATTGTGACGTTGGGACAATGTTGAGTATGGTTAACCATGTTGGACCATGTTGATCATGGTTAACGTTGCAATGTTTATCATGCTTTCTTCATTATATTGTGACATCAAGTTTCATTTCTCACATGACATCATAAGGTTATGGTCATCAAATTGCAACATAGGGTTTTTGTTTATCACATTGTGGCATTGGAATAGGTTTGTCACATTTTGAAAGTGGGTTATGTTTGTTACATTGCCACGTCATTAATGACATTATGACATTGGAATAGGTTTGTCACAGTCTGACAGTGGGTTATGCTCGTCATATTGCAGTGATAAGAAATCTTCGTCTCATTTCAATATCGGTCTGTCTATCACATTAGAAAATTGGGTTGAGTACTTCACATTGAGACAATGGGTTGTGTTTGTCCCATTGCGACAATGGATTGTGTTTGTCCCATTGCGACAATGGGTTGTTCTTATCCCATTGCAACATTTGGAAATGTCTGTCAAAATGCGACGACGTGATATGTGTGTTGCATTTCAATGGGAAGATATATTCATCACATTACGATGATAGGGATATGTTCGTCACATTGCGATAACCATTTATGTTCATCACATTGTGATGAAATGGATACGGTTGTCTCATTGTGATGTCCGTATATGTTTGTCACATTGCGATGTTACAAAATGTTTGAAATTTTGTGACATTAGGACCATGTTTATTATGGTTAACCATGTTGGACCATGTTGATTATGGTTAACAATGCAATGTTGATTAGGTTTTCTTCGTTAGATTGCGACATCAAGTTTTGTTCGTCACATTACATCATAAGGTTATGNTATTTTATTTATTCAATAGAAGTTATTGTTCACTAGATATCTATTGTTGTTCTCTGTATCTTTGTGTTATTGTAATCAATATGTTATTCATTTTGTTCCGCTCATAAATTTGGATCAATAACATATTAAATGATTAATATATTAATAAATGAATTATCAAAGTTATACTAACTTAATAAATACATTATTAAAGTAATAATACATGAATAATAAATTATTAAAGTATTAATACATTAATTTAAAATGACCATGGTTTACCATAACCATGGTTGAATATGGTTGACGAGAATTTATCACATTATGGAATCAACTTCCATTCGTCACATGACATCGTAAGGTTATGGTCATCAAATTATGACAAAGGGTTTTTGCTTGTCACATTATGGAGTTGGAATAGGTTTGTCACAATTAGATAGTGGGTTATGTTTGTCACATTGTGACATCGAGATATCTATGTCTCATTGCAATGTTGGTCTATGTTTTTCACATTAACACATTGGGTTGAGTACATCACATTGCGAAAATTGGTTTTGTTCATCCCATTGCGACATTTAGAAATGTCTCTCATAATGTGACGATAGGATATGTGCGTCGCATTGCAATGCAAACATTACAATGAAAAAACTATATTCATCCCATTATGATGACTGTTTATGTCCACCACATTGCGATGAAAGGTCTATGTTTGTCTCATTACGTTGTCTATATATGATCATCACATTGTGACGTTAGGAAATGTTTGACATATTGTGACGTTGGGACAATGTTGAGTATGGTTAACCATGTTGGACCATGTTGATTATGGTTAACGTTGCAATGTTTATCATGCTTTCTTCATTATATTGTGACATCAAGTTTTGTTTCTCACATGACATCGTAAGGTTATGGTCATCAAATTGCAACATAGGGTTTTTGTTTATCACATTGTGGCATTGGAATAGGTTTGTCACATTTTGAAAGTGGGTTATGTTTGTCACATTGCCACGTCATTAATGACATTATGACATTGGAATAGGTTTGTCACAATCTGACAGTGGGTTATGCTCGTCATATTGCAATGATAAGAAATCTTCGTCTCATTTCAATATTGGTCTGTCTGTCACATTAGAAAATTGGGTTGAGTACTTCACATTGAGACAATGGGTTGTGTTTGTCCCATTGCGACAATGGGTTGTGCTTATCCCATTGCAACATTTGGAAATGTCTGTCAAAATGCGATGACGTGATATGTGTGTTGCATTGCAATGGGAAGATATATTCATCACATTACGATGATAGGGATATGTTCGTCACATTGCAATAACCATTTATGTTCATCACATTGTGATGAAATGGATACGGTTGTCTCATTGTGATGTCCGTATATGTTTGTCACATTGTGATGTTACGAAATGTTTGACATTTTGTGACATTAGGACCATGTTTATTATGGTTAACCATGTTGGACCATGTTGATTATGGTTAACAATGCAATGTTGATTAGGTTTTCTTCGTTAGATTGCGACATCAAGTTTTGTTCGTCACATTACATCATAAGGTTATGGTCATCAAATTGCAACATAGGTTTTTTTATCACATTATGTCATTGGAATAGGTTTTCCACATTTTTACAGTGGGTTATGTTTGTCACATTTCCATGTCGAGAAATAGTCATCTCATTGCAATGTTGGGCTATGTTGGGCTCATTCTGACATTAAGTTGTGTACATCACATTACAACAATGGGTTATGTTTCTCATATTATAACATTTGGAAATGTTTCTCATATTATGACATCATGATATTTGTGTCACATTGTGACGAAGAGCGATGAAGAGGTTATATTCGTCACTTTGTGACAATAATAAATGTTCGTCACATTGCGAGATCGGGGCTATGCTTGTCACATTGCGATGATAGGGCTATGCTCGTAACCAAGCGATGTTACTATCCTTGTCAAAATATGACACTACTGTGTTCATCACATTGCGACCATATGGCTATACTTTTCATATTGCAATGATGGGGATATGTTCATCACATTGTGACGATAGGGCTATGTTTGTCACATTGCAACATTACTATGTTCCTCATGTTGTAACATCCAATTTGTTTTATTAGATCGGAACATGAGAAACATAAGGTTATTCTTGTTTTTTAGATAGGGTTATGTTTGTTACATGAAAAGGTTGATATATTTTCGACAAAATACGACAAGGAATTTTTAACCATGTTTAAAAAAAAACTAATGAAGTGTTTCCTTTGTCACAAAGAGGGGAACTTTCAGCTGATGTTATTATTACATAGAAGACAACATAGAATCATACTTGTTTTAAGGACATTGATAGCAAACCATGTTTAACTTTATAGATTATGATTTTTACTTGTTCTAAATAAATTGATAGCAAATCATCTTGAACTTTGTATATGATAAATTATACTTGTTATAAGGACATTGATAGTAAATATGCTTTATTTATACTGGTTCTAAGGACATCGATAAAAAATCATTTAATAATTTATAATTTTATAAGAACATTGGTAGAAAATCATTTGGAACTTTGCAAATGATGATTTATATTTTTCTAAAGACATTCATAACAAATCTACTTGATTTATAAATTTCAAATAGTTATTTGTATTTTTTCTAAGAAAATTTAAAGGAAATTAAATTGTTTTATATGCTACAGATGACGATTTATACCCATTCTAGGGAAATTGAAATTTGCTTGAAATTTGATGATGATTTATTATTGTTATAAGGACATTTAAGTAGACCACACATAGATCCTAGAGTGTATACATTGTACCATGATACAAACTATTATCATTATACATCAATATATAATTTTTATTGAATTTTTGTTTTTTGTAAGGGTAAAATCATGAAGATGGGTAACACTTTTGCTTGTTTTATGACAATTTGTATTATATTTTAACAAATTCTTCAACTTATGTTAAATTTTTTTTTTTTTTTATTTAGAATTTTAGTTTAATGTAAAAAAAAAAGTTGTGAAGAATTT
>ML777808.1:211900-235381 GCA_009831015.1 Picea engelmannii | reverse complement strand
ATATATATATATATATATATTTCATTATCGAAATTTGGAGTTTCAAATTAATTGAAGAATGAGTGTTTGCCATTTCTTTAATATATTTAACCGATGATTTACTGAGGAATGAGTGTTTTCCATCTCGATTTCATGTCATCTCTTGAAAAATGATGACATGCAACCAAAGATAGACTACTAATTCAACCAAAATAATGACAACTTGGCAACCAACTTCAAGGGGTTAGCAACTGTTATTATGTAACTTTGAGTGGAGGGGGTAATCCTAATTCCTGCTGAGAGAAATGCGTGAAATGAAATTAAGCTTCCATGGTTACTCGATCTAAGTTGATGGTCGTCAATGGCGGTTTTCAATTTTTTATGTGAATGTCTTTTATACCTCCCAATGGACAGAAATCTTCGAAAATTCCTTCATTTTGCAGCAATGCACCTTTAAACCTTCCACCAGAAAGAAATTTTCGAGAGTTGACCTCCATTTTTCATTTAGCAGTGCTCAAATACATGCATAGTTCAGAGATATATATTTATTGTTCCATTGTTCAGTGTTATTGGTCTTATAGCCAATGCCAAATTCTTTCTTAAAGAAAGACACATTAATGAAAATGTCAAATCTCATCTGCAAAGTGACAAGCACACACTCAACCGCAGTTTGGAAATCTTTAACAGTTACATTTATGTTATTTTTATTTTTATTGGTATGAATCTAAGATTATTTTTTTTATTAGTCCCTGCTGAAGGCATAGAGGGACTATAGTGATCGATAATTCGTTGACTTCATAGTAGTTTGTCCTTTGACCAAAAATATTTGCATAATATCTATTGTTGGAGCTAGGGAACTAAGAACTTTGATTTTTATATAATAAAAAATAGCATATATGTCATGATCTGATTGGATAATAGATTGGAGGTCTTATTGTCGGTTTCTCTCTTCCCAATGTTTTATATGTTACCATATCAAAAGTTTTCTATCATATACGGTCTTTCTAAGTTGTTATTAGTTGCCTGTTTTTTTCTTGAAATGTTTGGATATCCAAAGTTTTGAAGATAGATAGTCAGTTTTTATAAGTTTTGTCTTTTGAATAATTTTTTTTTTACTTACATAGGTTCTATTGTTCGAACTATTGTTACTAATTTATTATTATTATTATTATTTTATAAAATAATGTAATCAATGTTTCTTTTTTGTACGTAAAAAAGTTGACACACTGCATTATTTCTTAAATGTTTACAGAGCAGTTTTGACAGAATTAAATGTTTACCTAACATGCTTCACAACCTTAAATGTTTACTTAGTAGGCCTGTTACAATACATTTTTTCCCGTTTTTTTTTTTATATGCAATGTACTCTACAGTCAATGTCGGAAATATTGTTCTTCAACGACATTGCTAGTTCACTGGTTCATGCTTGCTTCTTGTATGTTCATTGATTTCTTATTTTCCTATTGTTGTTGTTCTTGTTTGCCTGTTGGTCTTGTTGCAGTTTTCACGCTTGGGGTTATGAAACAACGATTGGAACTGCCCTTTTGTCATTCCCCATTGACGAGCGGGTTTGGGTGCCGTGTTTATTTTCACTTGATATTTGCAGTTTACAGGTGGGAAATTTGACTATTAGGGATGCCTGGGTTGAAATCCTCTCGCAGAACATCTTTGTAATACGATTTCCTATTGCGATGCGTCATCGTTTCTATGATGGAGGTAGGTTTTGTGTCAAACATTGGCCTTTGGACGATCCTCCCATATTTGAATTTTACGTGACATGTCTCACAACCTGAACTATTTGGTTAACATATGTGTTGCAGTACATTTTCCTATGAATTTTTTGATACAATCTTGTGTGCACTGAATTTGTCCAATATTGTTCCTGGTCAACTGGTTGATGCTTGCTTTTTTTGTTCGCTGGATGCTGGTTATTGTTGTTCAACTTTGTAGGGTTCGGGTCCCGTGGCTGCAGTTGGGCCTTTTGGTGCTTCTTAACTGGGTTGTTATTTGATTATTTCTCTTGTTTTCTTAAGATTTGCAATGTTGGGGTGTTGCATCTGTAGTTGGATATGTTCTTACATTGTTTTGCAGTTGGCTCCCCGTAAAATACTATTAAGATAAAATAATATGCAAAATTTTGCAGCCGATGTAAATTCCATCTCCTACAGCTTCAACCAATGCTTGTCGGTCTCCAACTATATTTCATAGCCAACGATGTTTTTTCCCATGGTTAATGTCTTCCTATGCCTTCATAGTTATGAGAGTAAGTCTTGGTGTCTGAACGATAAAGTTCTTCTCTCCCTTTATTTTTCCTCTTGTAAACTTTCCCGTTTTTACCTTTTGTTCTTCTGCTCTATTGTGCATTTCTAGTTCTATACTTTTCCACGTTTCTGTAGTCGTGGGTTCCTGGGGTGGCCAATTGAAAAATCACCATCTCCATATATATCTTCACATCACGAGTCAGGTCAGCCGCCGTTTGTTTGCATATTTATCCAAATTCTTCTAAACTTGCTCATTTTTCCATTTTGTTCTTACCCTCTATTATGCATTTCGGGTTCTATAGTTTTTCACGTTTATGTGCTCATGAGTTCCCGGTGTGGTGAAATGAAAAATTGTCATCTTCATGGCAAGTCTATATCGTCGTTCATTTTCATCCTTAGCCAATTTTATGAACGCAGGTTCGCAGATAGGTGCTATCGAACTATGGTGACTCGTGTTTGGGGTATACATCTTGCACCCAGAACTTCTGTGCTCTACAATTCGACCCCAGACTCCTTGAAATCAAAACCCTGCCTCTACCTACAACGAGTTTGTCTGTCTGAACTACCTTTCCATACTTAGACGAGTCTTCAAAGTTTCACGGGTTCATGTGTTCCCGGGTTTAGAAAATTTTAAAAGCATTTCTTCTCTCCCCTCCATCCCACCACCTTCCACCCTTCCCAATGCACATTAATTATGCTTTTAAAAGTGACAACCGACTAGACAGGTTCTAAAATATTGGCTTTAATAAGCGGAAAGATCGAGGACATCTCCCATTAAAATGCATAAACAAACGAATATTATGGGATCTGATTGTCATCCACAGATGTCTTAATGTCATGTCCCTCTTTAATACTGTGCATATGTTACGAGTTGTCATATTTGAGAATCTGCTCGGATATGGGAATGTTATTACATGCTATTAGACTCTATTCAATGCACAATTTCGAAAAAATTGGCATTTTGAATTAGCAAAAAAACTATTGGCTATTTTAGTTTTTTATAGGAATCATCATAGTAAAAATGAAATACTGTAATACCATGCTTCCATCCACGAACGTGTCATTCACAGAGGTCTTGACGTGATGTCCCTCATTAATACTGTGCATATGTTATAGGTTTTCATATTTGAGAATCTGCTTGGATATGGGAATGTTATTACGTGCTATTAGTCACTATTCAACGCACATATTCAAAAATATTGGCATTAATAAGCGAAAAGATCGACGACATCTTCCATTAAGACAAATTAAACCAAAATCTACGAAAGATTATATTGTCATCCTCCAACGTTGATCTTAAATACTTATTCCCATTTCTCTCTATCATTAAAGAGACAAGATTTAGGGTTCCTTCGTTCTAATTTTCCTGTCCATGGACATGTAAGACACCTTATATATGCCATAGAGTCCCAATTTAAATATGAGAGAATGGTTTTATGTGACGTGAGCTTTGAGCCAAAAAAAAGCCCTGTTAGCCAACAAAAACCCAAACAGGGAAAAAAACAAACAAGTATCTTTTGATTGGTGTTCTCCCTATATTCGATGCTTTGGTTGGTTGAAAGGCTTGCCTGGAGATTTGTTTGTTGATATTCTTTGTTTTCTGAACTACCTTTCCCAGACCTTTTTGTGGGCCTCCATATCTTGCATCCCTATGACGAAAGATATATTCTGATGAGATTTGAAGAATTTGATACAATTGCTAGACCTGTGCTGCTGGAAGAAGCTATGTACTTCAACAGAGGAACATTTTGCAGCTGGCTTGGACATCCTGTCCAATTTACCGTAATAAAACAAAGAATTTAAACATACAAATCTTTAGGTAAGCTTTTCAACCAAACAAATGATCGAATACAGGGAGAATAGCAGTCACAACATACTTGATTTTTTTTTTGTCTTAGATTTTGTTTCCTAATAGGATTTGTTTCCCCCAAAGCTGACAGCACATAAAATGACTCCCTCGAATTTGAATTGGGCATGAATCACATTTCTAAGTTGTCTGCGATGTCAATGGTCAAGAACATTACAAGGAAGGAACCTTAAACCCCAAGTTTTCGACGACAGAGGGAAATTAACACTTAACAAAGAATGAAATGTTGAATAAGAAACCAATGCAAGGATACCATATCTAGAAGAGGCAAGCTATTCAAAAATCTTGGATAGATCTAGTTTGTAGCACCAATGAATTCCAAGACCCGAAATTGATATTCAACACGTTGTTTTTTACGAATCAAACATTTGATCGTCAAGAAGACTGTCCACAAGATTTAGTATTGTACATATTTTGTTTGGTCGACGACGGGCCAAATCACAATCATTGTGGTAAATAATCTCAGCTGTATTTTGTAACCCATCTTATTTGAATATAGAATGTTTGCATTTTTTTTAATGGTGTTTTCAAATCTCTAGTATTTCTTTTCATTTTATTTACTACCTTTTTTTGTGTGTCGTTAAACATGGACGACAAGCTTTTCTTTCTTCTGCCCACGACTTCGATTTAAATAAATGTTACTCTATTCATTCCTTACATTTTACATGGAATAATAATTTGTCATAGGCCATACTTATGTGGCGCCCACCCTATACTTAAAGAAAAAAATTGGAGGACCCGTCTTGCTTTCATTCTTTGGGTTCTGTAAATAGAATGAAAGTGTTGACATCATGTTCTTGTTCAATATCTTACATATATTTAATCTTCTTCTATTTGATAATATCCGTGCATATACAAAAAAAATGTTGCATCGTGTATATATATACATATATTTCTTTCTATTGCTTATTGTTTTGAACGAATTCGCTAACCGAACAACATCTTGCAAATTGGAAGATGACTTACATTTGAACCAGAAATAATCTATTAATATATACTAATATGAAAACTATTGGAATAAATGTAAAAACTTTCTCTTGGCCAAAACTTAGCCAATTATCTGGCCACTGGGTCTCAGGTTTGCAGTATCCAACACCTATGTCCCCTGTTTCGTTATATACATCTTGCAACCAAAGAACTTCTGTGATCTACAATAATAAATGAACAATAGATTTTCTTCTGTGAGATACTTAGCCCTTTTCCCATTTTCTTCTTCCCGTCTATTATCGCTTTCTGGTTATATACTTAGTCGTCTTTCTATGATCACGGGTTCCAGGGTTGGAGGGCTGACATATCTTCATCTCCATCTATATCCTCACATGAAGAATCTGAATGACCGTTGTTTCTTTCCATACTTAGCCAATTTTATGGCCGCGGTTGCGAGGTTGGCACTTTCGAACTCTACTGCTTCTTGTATCATTATATACATCTTGCACTCAAAACTTCTGTGATTTCAATGAAATTTGTGAACCAAACAACATCCTGCAAATTGGGAGATGATTTACATTTGAACCAGAAATAATCTATTAATATATATTAATATGAATACTATTGGAATAAATATAAAAAATTTATCTTCGCCAATACTTAGCCAATTATCTGGCTATCAGGTACCGGTTTTGCGGTATCCAACACTTATCTCCCATGTTCTATCATATACATCTTTCCGACAAAGAACTTTCATGATCTGCAATTTATGCTTTTACTAATGAGAACACACCAGGAGTTCGAAAAGATTGGCATCAATAAACGAAAAGTAGATTTTCTACTGTGAGATACTTAGCCCTTTTCCCCTTTTCTTCTCCTGATCTATTATCACTTTCTGGTTATATACTTAGTCTCCTTTCTATGATCATGGGTTCCAAGGTTGGAAAGATGACATATATTTATCCCCATATATATCCTCACATGACGAATCCGACCGACCGTTGTTACTTTCCATACTTTGCCAATTTTATGGCCACCGTTGTCGGGTTAGCGCCTACGAACTCAGTTGTTTCTTCTTATGTGATATACATCTTGCACTCAAAACTTCCATGATCTACAATTTCACCACGAACTCCTCGAAATCGCAAGCTTCACTCTACGAGGGTTCACAAATGTCTCAAAGTATCTATCGCTTCCTTCCATCCCCACTAACTTCATTTCCTTCCTAATATACATTAACTATGCTCTTAATAGTGACAACTGAATACACTGGTACAAAAGAATTGGCACCCGGACCTCCTCCATATACAAATTGACTACTAGACTCTGACATCGTCCCCTCTTCCGTGTTACACATTATGCCTTCAAATGTTCTGAGCTATATAATCTGACTATCAAGGCCTCACGTCTTCTGGGGATATCTTGTCACCCTATTTTGGATCCTCGCGTTGGCGGGTTCACGAAAACTCCAACCTCAAAATTCTGCATTGAATATTCCGCAACTTGCAAACAATGCCCGGAGTTCTGCGATATACAGTTTGTTCGCTGGAATGCCCCGTCATGAGACCATCTTTCCGCTGTTTTTTTCCTTTCCATTACTTATGGATTTCAACAAAGCAATCCATAAGCAACAGAAAGGAAAAAAAAATCTAATACACCTTATGACTACTAGATAGATGCCTTAACATGAGGAAAACACTTGTTTGATACTCTATATTGCTTCTTATTTCTTGATACAACTTATCGATTCTTGATATTGCTTCTTTATTTATTATAATTTTTTTTTTAGTAAAGTAAAGGATACTAAAGTTCTTTGAGGAGAGATACTTTTATCAAATCGATCCCATTCAATGTGGATCCTTCAAAACTGCTCGATTGGATAGAGTTGTTGGACTAGGGACATTCTTCTTCCGAATGAGTTAGGTTATCTATGGGAATGAAAAATGGTTCAATCATTCCTCTCAGATGAAATCCCCTATTTATGTGGAGCAATATCAATCATCCCTATGGGTCCTCTATCATCCACTTTAGTTAGGTTTCGATAAGAGAGTATGACTGTACCTTGGGATGAACTCTATGATTTCCTTCCACTCCCGTGCCTGAATCAGTGCATGCAGGGAGAGACCTTACTCTCCTTTGCAAAAACAAGTGAATCTACCCACATGTCAGTGACCATGATGGCCAACAGGTCCCTCATGGGGGAAAAATACATGTTGACAGACCACCTTCGATGACACTTAGCTCAGAGAAAAATATTTAATAAGGCTCTAGCGCTTGCATATTGGTTGTGACTTCCTCCCATGTATTTCTCTTATAATATTTTGATGCATATCGAGGGAGGATATTAGTCGGGGAAATTATTTTCTACATCTGACTATTGTACTTTGATATATGATCATCATAAGTGAATATGCATGGCCAATGATTTCATTTCTTTGTTGATTATACTTGGTGCTATGATTATTGGTAACAATGATCATACATGCGGTTGATCCACCTTATCATGTGGTTATTCAAATAGTGTGGCGACTTCAATATGTAACCTTTATTAACACAACCCGTTAAAACCCCACTTATATCCCCTTTTTATATGATTGGGAGGAACATGTCACCTTTTCATTGGCAAGATCTTTGAAAATTTTTAAGCGTACAAAAATTAGGATGATGCCAGAGATGATGTCAGCAAGGTACCATGGCCACATGGTAGAAGGGTGTTGGTCCAGGTGACTGCCTATGCGACACCTATGTTAGTGAAGTGTGGCACCCGATTGGGATAAATTTCTCCTGACCAAAGGGACTCATTAGCATGATCTAATGAGTGTACCCTTACACATGTTTCATCTCCTTATTTAGCCAAGTAGATACTAGGTGGAACTTGAAATGTCTAGTTGTTTTCCCTGTCAATGTCCTCGAGTTCCTTTTTGTCATTCAATTAGGAATCAGGTTGAGATACGGTAAGGCGGTTTTCCAGGGCACCACAAGTGATATCCCATGCTTGGTTGAGTGGTTTTCCACGTGGCATGGGAGAAAATTCTCCTCGCCATCTGGCATGGGAGAAACTTCTCCTCACATTGTTGACAAATATTAACTAGTGGGCATGTCCATGATGTGAAATGCATCGTGGATCGTCAATATTGGGAGCTAATAAGCATCGCATTGTCGACCATTGATCATTGACCTTTCAATAGGAGAGGTTGGATTTGCAGCTTTATCCCGTTGTCTTGGCACTTGGTCACTGATGTAGCCCCTCTGTTAATGTACACTTACATTTGTGAGTGTCTTAATCTCCCTTCCGATCCTGTGATAAGCTCCTTTCTCTCCATTTTATCCATTTTCTCTATATAGGCCCCTTTTTCTTCAAATTTAACACCTCTAGAGTGATTTTTCTTGCACAATGTGTTCTGATGTAGCTCTCTTTCCTTAATAACAATCCAATTCAGGGATTTAACTGTCCAAAATTACTCAATTCTATTGAAAATTTTGACATTGTACTAACACCTTGAATCATCCCTCCAAGTTAACAGATTGACGTTTTTCCATTTTTTCATTGCCACTAACGTGTCATGAGACAAGGATCAATGTATGACTACTCCCTAAATGTGCCCTCTCCTAACTATGCTAAAAAAATGTGTCATGGCATGCCAACATTTACGTCTACTATAATAATAACATATGTGTATCACGAAGCGCAATGGATGCATGAAGAATTAACCTTTGATGTTTACATGAAAAACGAGAATTATCTATGCAATTTGGAGTGGACTTAACAATAGTTCTACCCTATGATACGCTTTTGAGTCTGAACTCTAAAACTTCAAAATAATTAACATATTTACCTAACAATAGGTAAATAATAACTAAAAACGTAATTCCTAAAAAACATAAAAATGAATAACATTCTTTATTGTGTTATCATGAAGTTTATGAAGTTTGTGTTGTGTGAAGGAGTTCATCAAATACTATATACCCTCAATCTATTTAATTATTACTATTGCATGGTTCTACTCATGATTTTACGATTCTACATAGCATTTTATAAAAATAATATAATTGTTTTGAATAAAAAAATTTAAGTAATTTAATATAAAAAATAATCTTCAAACTAGTCTTTTGTTATTCATTATATATAGACTTCCCAATAATTAATGTTAATACTAGTCTTTTTGTTATTCATTATATATAGACTTCCCAATAATTAGGGTTAATAGCATAGATGTTGTATCGTACTCCTTAATCATTGAAATTGGTTTCAATCATAAAGCCGAACTAAGAAATGAGTCTCATGAGTGTCACACTCTTAAACAACATTTATATATTTTAAATTAGTAATTTTGTTTAAGATCTCATATATATAAATATATACTGGAAAATTAATATTTATATTTTGTTTTCAAGTTAGTAGGATTTTAAAATTTAATACTTTCAAATTTTTAAAATATATTTTTAATTTTAAACAAAACAAATATTTTAACTTTAAATATAACTTTTCTGATTTTTCTTTTTCTTCGAAGAAAAATTAGTTATTCCTTTAGGAGTTCTGGTGCTCGTTTATGGGGAAGTGTTTTTTTAAGTTGTTTTCCGGCTGAACAAATGCTTATGGAGTAGCTCACATCGATAGTTTAGATGTTAAACCTAGCATCCTTGAGCTTAATTTCAGTTAACATGTACATGTTTACGTTTTTAATAAACAAAAACCTCGAAAATGAGTGGTATAAAACACTACAAATCCAACAAATTTAGCATTGATCCGTTCACTCTGCTTCGTTTCTGTCGCTTCCTTCTTTTCTTTTAAAAAAAATGCAAAATTTAAAATTTGAGTACTCTGATTCGTACCGACCCTGAAACCAGGGCTCCGATTCACTAGCTCAGAAATTGTTTTAGATTTCTGAATTAGGGTTGGACAGTTGGTCGTGCTCTCCGGGCCTGTAATTTAACGCAAGTTTTTTTTTTTTTTTTGTTTTAGACGTATTTGACATGTAGATATAAAAACCACACGTAAACAATCAAATCCAAGTTTAACTTTATTTCAAGTACTTAGTTTATTATAGATAGTGTAATCTACCTAGGCTGGGCAGCAATAGGGATTGGAGAGGGGTTTGTTGGAGTAAATATAACAGTATACTAAATTTAATTAGTCTCACACTTCTAGTAAGCATACACGGTTAATGATTAATTTAATGTTTTCAGAGTTATGTGGTGAGGAGTTTCTAAATTATTTGTTGGAGTTTCGAAATTATTTGAATTATTTGTTGGAGTTTCGAAATTCGAAATTAAAATAAATTATTAGATTATATATATATATATATATATATATATATATATATATATATATTCACTATTAGTAATTAATTTGTTTTTAATTTTTATTTAGTTTCGCAATTAAGACTTATAGATAGTCGATCTGGTTATCTTATATTGTCCTGCGCATACATTATTAATGGATTAAGATTAGCAAGCTGTCAAATTGACGATTAGTTTTGATGATGAATCCCGATTTGGATTCGGATTCAAAAAGTCGATAATTAATTTAATATCAACTAGATCACATCTGACTCATATATTGAAGAAAATGATGAGTTCCCCTTCCTTAACACACAAAACTGCTCTTCCTCCATTTTGAAACTATATCTGACTCATATATTGAAGAAAATGATGGATTCAGCTTCCTTAACACACAAAACTGCTCTTCCTCCCTTTTGAAACTATATTTTTAGACAGGCTGGAGGATGTTCTTTATTGCTTGCTGCTTTCTTAGTAAACTTTGCTTACTTAGTAACCTCCATTTTGAAACTATATCTTTAGACAGGCTGGAGGATGTTTTCTATTGCTGGCTGCTTTCTTAGTAAACTTTGCTTAAAAGGTTTACCCAGATATATAATTGTAGAGCTCATATTTCATAAAATTTGACACTAATGAATCTGCCTAAAACATGAAATAACACACATGAAAAATAATGACTTTCATCTAATTATTTTAACATGATAGGCAGGATAAATTTGAAAAATTCCAGGCCTGGTGCTCTCTATAAACCGATGTCACAGATACCGACAGAGCATGCATCTAGTGGCTCATATTTCCACGGCTCTCCACTTCCTAGGAGCGAGCCATCAACTCATCGTCTGAAAGAACTTGCTTGTCGTGACCTTCATGGCTCGATGGCGAACAGGAATTATTTGTATTGGCGATTCCAAGTTCCAACGCCAACGGCTTCTGACATTTCCTCGGCACAGAACAAAACTGAACTCTCATCTAACTGGCGATCAAACCAGGAATCTGACCGAAACACCGACTATATATGGTCGGGGCTGCAGATCTCGTATGGATAAAAATTCTTAAAGATCGTGGCAATGCAGCGTTCGAGGAACGGTGTCCCAGATTATGTGAGAAGTGGGGAACAAACCCCAGATGTTACCGTTATAATTAATCTCAGACATGACCGTAGAGCCCGAGTCAACATAGATGAAGCTGGTGTCTACCGCTCATGGATAAGTTGGCTTGGTCGTAAACCATGGCTGCCTTCTCGTTTGTGTCGAAGGTGCGGAGCCAGTGCCTTTCTTTGGTGAAGGGATTTCAAGTCCCCGCGGCATATCGATCCTATTGATATGAGAAATGCAAAGAGTTGTCAGCAACTCTCGTTGATGATAAAATGGGTGAGAATGTACAATCACAGAAAGGGTTTCTTTACCTGTCAGCACACCACTTGCCCGGAGTCCTTTGCACATAAATAAGCTGAAAAGGGAATTGCCAGTGGAGCTTGCGATGAAGTAGTTATCCAGGTTTAGCGTTGGGCTTCAGAGATAGCAACTAGTTTGGCATTATGAAATAAATTCGAACAACCCATGTCTTGGTAAAATTAATTTTTTTATAGTATACTAAAATTATTGAGGTTCTAGGTCGAAGTAGGGTAATGTTTGTCGGGCATGTGCCAGAATGCAACAAATTTCTAGGGGTTTTCTAGACATTATTCAGGTCTTTTACTAGCTGCCCCCTGGAATATATTATTAAAAGTAAAATTTCGAGAGAACAACAGGTCAAACTCCTAACGTGAGAAATTTCGTCATGTTTTCTTGGCGTATCATCTAAAATTATAGACCCATCATGTTTTGTCCATGTTGATATAGACACAAAGTTTTAAGTAGAGGTTACAACGAAACAAGAGAGATCATCATCCACTCAAATCATATAAATGTGAAGAACATGATGTTTCTATATGTTTTTTATTACTTGTCGCTTGAGTGTGTTCTTTTATTTCGACCATTCACTTTCCCTAAATATTTCCCATTATTTTGAAGAGCTTCGAGCTTAACTTTATAATTTATAATATATATATATATATATATATATATATATATATATATTATTTTATAAAATATATATATTACTTTAAAATATTTGATCAATAAAAGGAATATAATTTTTTTGAATTATATATATATATATTATTTTATAAATTATATTGTTCTCCCTCCCGCTTCATAGTAGTATTATATGTTTTATAAAAGCGTACGTTCCCCTTTCAGCATGGCAGGTATGCCTTGGGATTGTGTTCATTGTTTCAACCTTTACCATATTATTTTTGTCAGATGATTAATTATTCTGAAATGAGTACATCTATTGGTAATGAATGGACATAATTAATTATCTTTTAATTGAAAATTCTAATCTGATGGCTAACATACGAAGGTGGTGGCATATTATTAGTGGTCCTCCCAAATCAATGAATGTGATTTACTCTTTATATCTTCCTTGTATTTTTGAATGTATCTGTTAACGAGTATTATTAGCCTTTAGGATTACCATGTTTAGATTATTAGCTAGCACTACTTCAACTTCATTTTTAGGGATTACAAATATCACATAGGCTGGCCATGTTTCCTCAACTGTGTGTTTCATTTTCTGCATGAGCATGGAGCGTGGTAATGTATGATGCAAAGCATGGAACAAATTACCTTCACTTTGGATGCATCAGAATTGGAATCAGTCCACTTGTCCATAGGGGAATAGACTCTTATGTGTTATGTACAGTCAGAGATTTAACGCATAATAAGTTTACTGATTCTCTTATAGGAGGGATAGTTGCCCCTCTTTCAAACGGGCCTGTATATTTTGACTGTTATCCAAATTTTTCTGTTTATACCATTGATGAAAACATTGCAAACATATTAAAATTACAAATTAGAACGACTGGATTTGATATGTGCCCTACTAGGACAAATATATCAATCCCGGCTAGAGGATGTTTTAGACATACCAACACTCTATTTCCCGCTGTCTTACATACCCCTAGCAAAGAATCTCAGTCAAGTACTTTGGTCATAACAGATCCACTGAATCAAAAAATGGAACATTGTACCATAAAATGGGAAAACCTATCTTTCCCTACTGATTGGTTTATTGATACCCCAAGGGCGCCAATACCAAGATCCATCACCTCTGCCCAAATAAAAGAAACTTCCGACTCTGCAGTTATTTCTTTTCCCCACAGAAATCTTTCCAAATCTCCTTCTTGTACAAAGTCTACTCCTTCATTTCCTTCTTCATCCCTTTGTTTACATGCCTCACTTCAGTCTTTAGCAAACCAAGTGGGAAAAAATCCCTTTGCAGTAAAATGTTTTGATTGTGGAGAACTGATTACCCTGTCTACTCTTTCTGCATTTGAAGAAAATGAAAGAGTACAATTCGAACATGCAAATCATAACCCAAGGAAAAATTTACCTCCACCAATCTCCACTGCTAAAGACCAATGTCCTCATCCTCAATGCTTTGATATACCCTTTCCACATGACTCGCATGTTTTAGTTATCCAAGATAACTATTGCACAGAAATAAATCAGAGGAAAGAGGCTTATATTCCCAATAACACAAGAAGACCATCTGCTCCAGAAATAAGGAAATTTCTTTCTCTTTCTAAAGGTTGTATTAGAAATTCAGTTAAATCAAAATGGATTTGTTCTCCCATCCAAGAGCAAAAGAATTTGCTAGGAAAACTTCAATTGAAGAAAAGACTAGACTAGCCCAAAATTGGAAACATTTTATGGACAAGGAAAATATTTATATATCCTTTTATGAATGGCACAAAAGAAATCATCAAGCCCATTCATGGGATTTAGCCCCTCAGAAGTCTAGCCCTATGTGTTGTCCAGTTCAAACTCTTTCTATCTCTGATTTAGGAAGGGAAATCAACAAGATCAAGAAAAGTATGGAAAATATCTCAGAACAGAAGAAAGAAGAAGAAGATGAAAGTCTTCAAGTTAAACATCATAAATATCATGTCTTGATTGAATTAAAAATTCAGGATTTATACATCAGATTGAAGACATTGATAGATACTGGATCAGACCTTAACATGCTAAATAAGCATGGCATCCCTGTGTATCTATGGGAAAAGACTCAAGCTATGGTTGTGGGATTAGGAAACATTCCAAATGATATCTCATTTCAGATTCTAGAAGCAATTCTTTGTTTCCAACATTATTTCTTAAAGTTGAAATTTCTCTTAGCAGACATTCCTGTTGCCTCTATCCTTGGTACTCCTTTTCTTGCAGCAGTATCACCCCATGGCTCAACCATGGTAACTCCAGAAAAGCCAGGGTACTTTATCACAATTCCTTCCCCAAAGGGTAAAGTTACAATCAAACTTCCTTTTGTATCCACCCCAAGGATCTCAGATGTTGTCCAACTGAGCCTCAGGAAGAATGAAAAAATAAGAGAATTGAAACAATTCCAAACAGGAATAAGAATCAGAGATCAATTAAAAAGGGAAGATGTACAAGAAAGAATTCTTCTTATAAAGCAAGAATTCATTAACCCAGTTTGCTCAGAAAATCCTACTACTTTTTGGAAACAAAAGAAACATGAAGTATCCCTTCCATATAGAGAAGACTACCAAGGAAAACCTTGCAAAAGAAGAGCTATACCAATGAATGCTGAATATTACAGGCTGTGTGCAGAATAAATTGAGGGTTTACTCAACAAAGAACTGATTAGAAAATCCACTAGTCCTTGGAACTGTTATGGGTTCTATGTAAATAAACATTCAGAACAAATCAGGGGAGTTCCTAGGCTAGTAGTAAATTACAAACCTTTAAACAAAGTTCTAGCTGATGATACATACCCCATTCCAAATAAAAGCAGTTTGGTCACTAGAATTGCAGGGGCAAAGATTTTTTCAAAGTTCGACTTAAAGTCAGGGTTTTGGCAAGTGGTCATTAGTGAAAAGGATAAATTTAAAACTGCTTTTAATGTCCCTGCTGGGCATTATGAATGGAATGTGATGCCATTTGGATTGAAGAATGCTTCTGCAAAATTCCAAAGGGTTATGGATGATACTCTTAAGCCATACTTTGATTGGCTGATTGTATATATTGATGACATCCTTGTCTTCTCTTCATCCATAGATAAACATTTTAAACATCTGAAAAAGCTTCTGCAGGTAATCAAGCAAGCTGGCCTAGTCCTATCAAAGAAAAAGATTGAGCTTTTCCAAACTCAAATAAAGTTTCTTGGTCATACTATTGACAATGGCCAAATTACTCTGCAAACTCATGTTGTGGAATTTGCAGATAAGTTTCCTGATAAGATTCTTGACAAAACACAGCTGCAAAGATTCTTGGGAAGTTTGAATTACATAATCCATTTTTATAAAAAATGTGCCCAGGATAGAAAACTTCTAAATGATACGCTAAAGAAAGAGCCAAGTCCTTGGACAGAAGCCCATACTCAAGCTGTGAGAAATATTAAGGCAAAGACCAAGAATCTTCCAATCTTGCATATCTCTGATGATGAACTCCCTAAGACAGTAGAAACATATGCTAGTAACATTGGCTGGGGAGCAGTACTAAAGCAAGTCAGAGATAAAGGGAAAGAAGAGGTTATTCAATTTGCCTCTGGTTTATGGAAAGCAACAGAAAATAATTATTCTGCTTTGGATAAATTAATTAAAGTTGCCTTAAATGCCATACATAAATTTGAAATTTATTTGATTTACAAAAGATTTATTTTAAGGACTTATGCTGCAACAATGAATAAAGTCCTTAACAAGGATCTGAAAAATCCTGGAGATTCCAAATTTTCTAGATGGAAAGCTATTTTTAGCAATTTTGATTTTTCTATAGAACATATCAAAGGATCAAATAATTCTATTCCAGATTTCTTAAGTAGAGAACATTTACAAAATCTCTGTTTGCTAATCTCTGTACAGCTAAGAGATGGAATAGAAAGAATAGTAGACATTCCTGACTCTCTACGAATCTTATTCAGTAGATTGGGTACCCCGATGGGAATTAAGAAGCACTGAAATTCTTTCTCAAACAACTCAAGTCCCATATTCAAGTCTAGTCCCTGAAATAAGAGGAAGAAGAATATCAAACGTTTTGGCTCCCATAGTTACTCAAATAAATGAAAGAGCAGTTCAAGCACAAAATGCTCTAACTGATATTTTCCATGATATAATTCAAATCTGGGATATAAGAGATGATCAAGATAATAATCAAAAGTATTTTTGTCTGAATAGACCTCGGTTATTATCTCATTGGCCTGAAAGAAATCCTGATATTATTTTCCCAGAAACAAGCCTAAATTATCATGAATACAGAAGACTATGGTGGGAATTTGCCCAACAAGAAGACTGCATCATATTAGTTAAATTTGGAAGTGTGAATTCTGCAACTACAGGCAGGCCTCCTATTTGGATTGCAATTTGGTGGAAAGATTTTGGTCTAAACAAAGGGGCAATAGATCCCGATATCTTAAGATCATTTACATCTCTCTCTGCTGTCCGAGATCTTTTCCGGCAAGGTCCTGGAGAAATCTTATGTCTTTTCATTCTGAATCATTTCCAATGGGCAATCAAATAAAAAATTATTCTTCAGATGATCAATGGACTACCTTTTATAGCCCAGAAAATCTACACAAAAATCTGGGATACCTTGCATTATCCTGAAAGATTTTCTAGCTTTATTGAAAATGATTAAATAATTTTTTTGGTTTCCGTGGGTTTACCTATCAAACTCCACTGTGTAAACTCATGTCTAAATGGACGACAGTGGTTCCATTCAGGTTCCGTGGGTTGTCGTCATTAAACTCCACTTTGTACATAGTATGGTTATGTCAAATAAAGAGAATCTTGGAAACTCGGAGCACTTCTCTGAGTTTTGGTGAGGTTTGACCCATATTTCCAAAGATTCTCTACTTTATGTCTTGTTAATAGTCATCTGACTGGGGAATCTTGTATGACAACCCTGACAGATATACTGTTTTATCTGCTTTCGGTTGATAAGAAATAAAGTTTATGATTTGGTCGGAGATTCCTGCGTGAATACATCTGCCAAATCCCAAAAGTAAGATTGTGTGGCCGACATATAGGACCACAAGTCTCTTCGGAGTCCTGGCTTCATGATGACTCCTCCTTCAAAATTTTGTATAAAGGAAGGATAGGAGCTCATTATTCGGCATTATCATTTTAAGAGTCTAGAGTCTGAGTCTCTAAGCTTCCCTTCTGTCTAAAGCTTCGTGTCTTTCTTGAGTCTGTAAGTTGAGCGAAGAGCAGTCTGCTCTAAGTCTATGCATCTGGCACAAATTGTAATACTCGAGTTATTTTCTCTGATTAATATAATATCAAAAGTCTTCCGCATATGTGTTTAAAGCTCTGAAGTTTCTCTGTTTGTCTCATATTATGCACTCATTGTGATCTCGCTTATTTGTCTATATCTGCAATCGATGTTCCTTGGTACTGTCTGATATAGTTTGCTCATCCAGATAATAAGGTTCACTGGTAGTCGGTATAAAGGGACGATCGAGCACTGGTAGTTAGTCCTGCTAAGGCAGGTGGCCATGAAAGGGCAGTTGTAGGTGCGGAGGGTCCACGGAAAACCGGCTATAGGGTTCACATAAAACTGCAAAAGCCTGATGGACTTCGGGTGGTGGGGTTCATAGTTCGAACAGAGTAAAGTGGTTAACCCGACGATATTGGTTCTGTCGAGAGTCGCAGAGACTAGAAGACCAGATGGCGAGAGGAGATAGTGCATGAGATAGAGTGCAAGTAGTCAAGCTTCATACTCTGACAGAGGAGGCCTCTGACAAATCTGTTCGTGTGGAGCAGTTTTACAAATGAAATAACAGGAACCCGCAACCCACTCGATTGCCTGTAAATCATTGGCAAAAACATTAAAGTGATCAGGTAATTTATACCAATGAAAATATTTGGGTATGGGCAGAGGATGGCCTACCCACTCAATTCCCTGTAATCAACGCTAGGATCAATGCTACCAGATGAAAATATTTTTGGTATGTTTTTTCTCTGCACAATATCTAGGGTTTTGGGTTTTGAGACATACACAATATCTATGGTTTTAAGGGATCAACAATACTAGCTAGGATTTTAATAATAGAAGTTGGATGTTTGTGTTTGGCCCATGTATTGCAGACTATGCATGCTCATACTTTTTTAGTTGAAGGCAGACTTGCTCCTAGGCTAGAGGAGTCTGCAATACACTTAAAGCCAATAAAATGCATGCTCAAATCACAGATAATACTATCCATGGCTTTGAGCAATTCCTTCGCTTAAATTCAGTATACATGATTCTATGTTTTCTTCAGTAGAAGCTTATCACGTCATCTATAGCATTGTCGATTGGCTTGTATTTAATGTTCTCGGCCAGTAGTTCCCCACGCATTCTGTTCCAGACATTGGCAACATCATTCTTGGTGCCCAAGTGACTGTGTATTATACCTCCATTTCTGAGTGCTTGCATGCTTGTCGATCAAGCGTTCCATCAATTCCACATATGACACGAGGGGTTGTGATCTCTTTTCGAGTTTAGAAGCCTCAAATCTCACCAAATTTCTCAAGACAACGTTTTTTCTGCCATACATTTCAATTGCGGGTAAGTAAAGTGTGTAGTTTTTGCTATCGAAACTAATTTCGTTTTGCAGCCCTTTGTTTGGAGAAAATTTCACCCCTTTTTCTTTCAATTGTATCGCTAGTGGGAGAGTGATGCGGGTGACGCCCCTCTTTTTTTAACTTAGTTTATTACAATTTTTTTTCCTAAAGGTCTTTAAAATATGAAGTGTGGATAATGTTTTCATACACAAATTCCAGAAGATGGCATTCCCCCTTTATGGGACTCCAACTATTACATGTGAATCCTAACTGTTACACTTATACTGAATAGGTGGCAGATTGAGCCAAGCTTGTTTCATAATACAATCAAGCTTTTAATTCTATATATATGGAGCAGCTAGATCAGATTAAATTAAAATTGTTAAAAAATAAGATACTTTGTTATGTATTACTAAGGTGCATATTCTAATTTTATATATGTTTAAATTAATTAAAAAATTTAAACATTCTTGGGGTTGCTTCTCACAGATAACTTCTTAATATATACTTTTTGCACATTTTCTTTGTTTTATTACTATTTTGTAAATGTTGGATGACATTGTTAAATGTTTAAAGAAAAAGATTTATTTCACATAAACTTCATAAACATAAAAGGTCGCAGAAAAATAAAAAAATTAAAACAAATTTCTATATAACAAAATTGAGTTATAAATTGTTATAGATGTTATATTAATATTTTTTTTCTAAAACTTTGAATTTTAATTAATGATATTATTATAAATTTGAGATTGAATTAATAATATTAATTAAAAAAATTCATATATATATTTTCGAAAATGTTCAAAAACTTTAAATTTTAATTAATAATATTAATATAAATTTTAATTTTAATTAATGATATTAATATAATATTTTAAAGAATGTTGGAGAAATTTGAATTTTTTAGGTGTAAAATTATGGTGCAAAGTTATTGCTCATTCCTTTCCACATATATAAGGGTGAATCTGTGTCACACTTAAAAAAAAAAAAAAAATATAGTGTAAGAGGACTTCATTCAAATTCTATAACCCTCGTTGAAGAGTTTGTAGCCTATGCAAGACCTAGATCTTGGGTCTATCCAATGTTAACCTAGTGCTCAATTGAAGGTCCAAACATTAATAAAGACGGTAAATGTAGATTTAACCTTGCATTGCCAATGATTTTAATGAGGACGCTGTTATATGTATATTTAACCTTGCATTGAAAAAGTGGCCGAAGATTTTAATGAGGATGCTGCCGATGAATACATCCTAATCCCAATCACAAATGAATAACGCCAACATTTTAATTTGCAGTAAATCCCACGCCTTCATTTTATTTAATGGGCGTGACTAAGAATATTCTCATTTCCCCGTACGCTACACCGAAATCTATCCTTAAAAGCTCGTTTAATTGGGACCCTTTGCAATAGGGAACTCCTAGTAAATATTTGACTTTTTATCATTATGCGAAGTCTTTTGGGAAGTCATGCCAAATTATTTAATAATTAAGGAAAATAAATTCTTGTTTTATTTTGTAAAAGTGGTGTCCTATTGAAGAAGAGAAAGCACATAGAATAATAATAAAAATAATATAAAATAAATAAAATAAAATACCAACATAGTAAGTGAACAAATTTAAACAATAATATAAATGATATTAAATAAATAAAAGATAAATTAAAAAATTAACAATAATAAATAATTGTATTATTTTTTTTTTAAGAAAAGGTGTTCAATCTAATAACAATATATATTGTATAAAAAAAGACAATATTTTATATCTTACACCAAATGTCTAATAATATTGTATCAAGAAAAAGAACATTTTATATTTTGATTGACATTAAAATATTTTAAATTTATCAAATGATATAAATATCTTTCATATATTTATGACAAATTTTATTATAAAAAAATGCATATTCTAATTTGCATAAATGCATATTCTAATTTGCAATACTAATAAGCCAAATACATATTCTAATTTTTATATGTTTATTTTTAAGGAATATATTTTACAATTTTATATATGTTTATTTGTAAGGAATAGATTTTACAATTTAAGATCATATTTTATCAATGTCCTTAGAAAAAATATGATTCTAAATTTCCTTCTATATAATATAAATTGCCTTCTATGTAATATATCACATTAGTTCAAAGTTCCTATCTTTTTTACAAAGGAAACGACTTCTTTATATATATATATATATATAAACTTTGTCAGAAATTCATTATCTTAACATATCGAACAAAAACCAACCTTCTCATGCGATGAACATTTCCCAACGTTGCAATCTCACAAACAAAAATGGACCTTACAACATGATGAACATAGTAATGTCGCAATGTGTCGAAGTTAGTAACGTTGCACAGTGATGAACACAATAACGTTGCCCTCTAATGAACATAGTAATGTTACAAACTGCTGAAAATAGTAATGTCACAATGTTATGAACATAAACTGACGTCACAATGTGATGAACATAGCCATGTCATCATAATATGGATAGTAACAATAACGTCACAATGTCACGAACATCAACATTTCCTCATGTTGCAATGTGATGTACATATCTCAGTGTTGTAATGTGACAAAAATTTTCAAATGTCACAATGTGTCAAACATAGTAACGTTGCAATTTACCAAACATTGTAATGTCGTAATGTGACGAACATAGCCCCAGTGTTGCATTGTGATGAACATAAATGAACGTCACAATGTGATGAACATAAATGAACGTCACAACGTGATGAACATAGCCCTTTCATCGCAATGTGAAAAACACATCCTCATGTTTCAATGTGATGCACATATCCTAACGTTGAATTGTGACAAACATTTCCAGACGTCGCAATGTGATGAACATAGCCATGTCATCGTAATGTAGACAGTAATGTCGCAATGTGAGGAACATCAACAGAGGTCGCAATGTGTCGCACATCACCCTATATTCACAATGTGATGAACATTTCCTCATGTTACAATGTAATACATATATCTTGACGTCACAATGCGACAAAAATTTCCAAACGTCGCAATGTGTCGAACATAGTAACGTTGCAATCTACCAAAAACAACAACGTCACAATGTGTCGAACACAGTAACATTGCAATCTACCAAAAATAACAACGCCTCAATGTGATGAACATAGCCATGTCATCGCAATGTGACGAACATATCCTCACGTTCCTATGTGACGCACATATCTTGACGTTGCATTGCGACAGTCATTTCTAGACATTGTAATGTATCATGCATTTCCCTATCATCCCAATGTGACGAACATTGCCTCACATTTCATTGTGACACACATATCCCAAGGTTTCAATGTGTCAAACATTTCCAAACGTCGCAATGTGTCGAACATAGCAACGTTTCAATCTACCAAACATAGTAACATAGCAATGTGATAAACATAGCCTTGTCCTTGCAATATGACGAACATAGTCATTTCATCGCAATGTAATGAACATAGTCATTTCATCGCAATGTGATGAACATAACCCTCTTGTTTCTATGTGACAAACATATCCTTGCATTCCAATGTGACTCACATATCCCGATGTTGTATTGTGATAGACATTTCCAAATTTTGCAATGGGACTAACACAACCCATTGTCACAATGTGATGTACACAACTGAATGTGGCAATGTGACAAACATAGACCAACATTTCAATGAGACGAACATTTACCAACATGACAATGGGACGAAGATAACCCACTCTTTGACTGTGACAAACCTATTCCAACACCATGATGTGAGAAACAAAAACCCTTCATCGTAATTTTATGACCATAACTTTACGATGTCATTTGACAAACAAAAGATAATGTCACAATGTGACAAACAAAACCTGATGTCACAATGTGATGAACAAAACATGATTAGCATTGCAATGCAGTAGTGCCATATTAAACTATGGTTAAACATAATCAACATGGCCCACCATGATCAAATCCACATGGTCAACAAAGTTTAGCCATGGGCATGGTCAACCATAACAAAACCTGATAAACCATAGTCAACCATGGTCATGTTCAACCACACTCAACTCTAGTGAAGGACATCCATAATCAACCATAGTCAACGTTTCCTTCCTAAAGTCAACCAAGGTCTACCAAAGTTAACCATGGTCATGGTCAACCATAGTCAACCATGGTCATTGTCAATTAATGTATTAATACTTTAATAATGTATTAATAATTTAACATGTTACATTATAAATTAATGTATCGATACTTTAATTTTTACATTATGTAACGACCCTAATTAAACAAATGCTTAAAGATTATAAATCAAAATTAATTAAAAGAAAATGATTGTGATTAACTAAGTAATACTCTAACTACAGACCACATTTAATGACCTGAGAAATAAAATTTAAAAGATCAATGAAAACAATATAAAAGGGTGGCGTATGCAGGGCAAGAAGCCCGGAAATCCCGAGAAGATAAAACATTTATGGAAGGAGTATGGAGGGTGGTTGGAGAGTAAATGCTTGAGGCGGTCGGGAGGAATAAGGGTGGAAAGAGGGGGATGTGCGCACCATTCGGAGGGGGGATGGATGCAGCGGACTGT
>ML777808.1:188216-205673 GCA_009831015.1 Picea engelmannii | reverse complement strand
TATGAAACCGTTAATCTGGATAAATCTAAATTACTGATGTTGCTGTAACGAAAATCAATAGTATGCTATGAAGTTAATGTTTTCAGTTATTAAATAAATTGTTTATGGAAATAAATACTGTTTAGGAATATTAGGATGTTACACATTATATTAATGAAATAATGTATTATTATTGTATTAATATTTTAACAATGTATTACTAACATCATTAAGGTAAATGTATTACTACTATATTAATGTATTAAGGTAAGTTTATCACCGTATTAATACTTTATTAATGTTTTAATATATTAATACTTTAGTAATATATTTATTAATGTATGAAATGCATTTTTTTTTGGTAGTATTACTCTAATAATATATTATTTTATTATTGTATTAATACTTTATCACTCTATTAATTAATATTTTGTAAATGCTTTGATTAATTAATACATTACATGATTAATGTATCAATTAATTAAAAGATGTAATCAACCCTAATATAGAAGATCGAAATTATCTATTTGTTTTGCCAAGTGTAAAGAAAAAAATAAGCATTGTTAAGATAAGAACAAATTCCCCCCGGATGGGGTGTTAGTGGGTGCCACCTAGCACATGCAGGAGAACGATGTTTGCCAACGGGGCACGGAGCCATATGACGGGCTCGTGTCTCTATCCACCACCCTCCTGCGGTATTAATGCACTCTTATGGCGATGTGAAAGGCTGTTATTGCACTCGGCCTCCGCATTTTGTTATGGCGCTCGTGTTAGTCTCTATTCATTGTTTTTGCTGGTGGTTTGATGGGCTTTTTCCCTCGCTGCCATGGCCGTTGTATGAATGCGCCCACTGGTCCCCGGTGGCTCCTTACTACACCCAACCCTGCGACCTCTGGTGCGTGCAATCGATGCCTAAGCACAAGGGGCGTTTGAGAGGGAAACCACGGCGGGGTTCTCACTGGAGACCTCGGCGACCCTAATTTTTCTCGCCTGCCATGCCTCCCTCTGGTCCATCCTTTCACCTCTAGGATGCGCAGCCCAGCAATACCCCTCCTGCTCCGCCGACAGCAAGCATCAATTGCCTGGAAGTTATTCCTCGGCCGCCATGCTCATCTCTGCGTCTCCTCCTCGCTCCACTTGGGAATGAACCGCCCCATCCTCACCGCTCGACTTTCCCACGAGTCTTAGGAGAAGAGCCACCACCCTCAATGCGGAAGCCTGGGAGTTCTGGGTTCCCCTCCTTTGATGCCACCACTGGCGAGCAGGTAAAAGACAATTTGGCCATCCTCTACAGCCTCGTATTTGAACTTCGCCAGGGGGTCGAGGACCTGCAATTCCGGCTGCAACTTACAAATGACAAGGTGGCGCTCTTCCTTCAGCTCCTCTCCTCGATGCATGAGACCTTCCTCTCGATCCCGGAAGGGGCAACCTCCAGGAAGGAACCCGAAGCAGACACCGTCGAAGGAGAGGTCAAGGCGTGCACGACTTCGAAGCAGGGACCCGGGGCAGCTACCACGAATGAAGATGTGGTTATGCAGTGTGCAACAGAGCTGGACTTGGAACGGGCTGGAAGCGCAACCATGGCTGAGAAGGAACCTGCGAGGCACGACCTTGGAATTGAGACCAAGGAGGAGGTCGAGGTGCAGTGGGGGGACGGGACGACAGTTGTCGAAGAGGAACCATGGACAGGAGATCTCAACTCCACCTGGCCAGGTTACATGTCAGGTGTCTAGGCTCTGGTTGTTTAGAAGTCGTGTATTAAATTAACAGATTATAGTATACATTAATGTAATAATGTCATTAATAGTCATGACTATAAGAAACTATGTTCTTGGTTAACCATAGGGAATCATAGTCAACCATTATCATTTTTAATAAATGTATTAATACTTTAATATGCATTAATGTATTACTTTAATGAAATATTCTATATAATGTATTAATACATTAAAACATTAATATTAATATTAATACTATTACTTTAATGTATTAATGTATTGTTTTAATAATTTATTAATATTTAATTTTTACATTATAGTAATGTATTAATACTTTAATAATGTATTACTAATGTTATTTAGGTCAGTGTATTACTATTTTATTAATGTATTGGTTTTTTAATGTATAAATTAATTAATACTTTACATTATTAATATATAAATTAATTAATACCTTGTACATTATACATTAACATTAATGTTAATTAATACTTTATTTTATAAGTTATACTATTAATACTTTGTTATGTATTACTACTTTATTAATGTATTATTTTAATGGTATATTAATACTTTAATAATGTATTTAAGATTTCCATATATTAATGTGCGAAAAGATATATCCTATTTATAAAATGTATTAATATATTATTAGTTTAATATTTAAATACATTATTAATATATTAATAGTTTAATATGTTATATTAATATATTAGTACTTTAATTTATAAATTAAAGTATACATTAGTAATTTAATTAGTAATATGCATTAATATATTACTTTAATGGAATATTCTATATAATGTACTAATATATTAAAAAATTAATATTAATACTATTACTTTAATATTTTAATAATTTATTAATATTTAATTTTTACGATATAGTAATGTATTAATACTTTAGAATATACATTAATAATTTTTACATTAATATATAATTAATATATAATGTAAATAAATAATTAACACTTTAATTTATACATTTTTATTATATACTACATTAATGTAATACATTATATTAACATATTAATAGATCATTAATTTATATATATTAATATAATATATTTATGTATTATATTAATATATTATTATTATTATATATTATTATATAAATGTGATATTTAATTAATAGAATGATTAAGTCTTAGTATATTAATGGTTGTCCTAGCAACAACCACTTTATAAAAGTGGTTGATATAAGTTGATTGATGTCATTTTTCACTTTTCCAAACTAATGACGGCAATGAAAGTATATCAACCACTTTTATAAAGTGGTTGTTGCTAGTTCATAATATACATAGACTAACATGTATCATTGGTACTTAACATTATTGTCATTGAATGTGCATTTTATACCATAAACATGTGAGCTACAACTATTGTATTTCCAGACAATCTGCACTAATCCGCTCTAACATTAGCTGTGATGGTTTTGTTGAATATAAAGCGCTCTATATATCTCTTTGTAATTACACATTAAGATATGAGTGTTTTCAGTCTTTATAACAATAAAAACCATATGAATATAACAATGTATACAGGACAACATATGAATATAATAATGTATATATTAGCAACAACCACTTTTATGTAAAAAGTGGTTGATATAAGCTGATCGAATGTCATTTTCCACATTTTTAAATTAATGGCCCCGATCTGCTTATATCAACCACTTTTTACATAAAAGTGGTTGTTGCTAATTGAAGGCTGACATGCCTTAAACAACCATTAATATATTAATAAATTAATACATTTTAAATGTAATAAACAAATAATAAATAATTATCTTTAATTTTTTTAATTAATTATTAATAATTTATTAAATTATAATAATTAATTACTTAATTTTTAATAATTAATTAATTATAACTAATTAAATGAAAATGATTAATTAATAATAAATCATTTTTTAATTATTAATAATAAATAAAATATTAATTAATAATTGATTATAAAGTAAAAATTAACTAATAAGAAATAAAATACTACATAAAAATAAAAATAAAGTAAGCATGTAATAATAATAAAGTAAAACTAAACTAAAGAAATTAAAAAAACAAAGTAAGTAAGTATTTTTTTTAATATATTAGTAAAGTATAAATAGATTGTTAAATATATTAATCAAGTACTAATAAAAAAATATTAATAATATATAAATACATTGATCATTGATATAATATTATATAAATGTATGAAAGTAATAAAGTATTAATCAATAACTATATAAATAATCAATCAATTAATATAATAATAAAAAAATACATTATTATATTAATTTGTTTTTGATAGTAATGACTAAATTGTATTAAGGGTCGAGAAATCAGTTGTCGGGTGCTTTACAACTGAAGTAATCCACTAAGACTAAAATCTGGAGCAATCCCAGGCGAGCAAAAATTCCAGTGTAAAGGAGTCTAGTTGACGAGAGTCTTATTGTTGCCGCTTCTGGAGGTGGACATACTTGGTTTTTCCCTCCTTGTTTTCCTTCACCTGTGCTGGCTTCTTTTTGGCCCATTCTTTAGAAAATTTGTCTATTTTGGTTTCAATCTTTCTTAGGCGCTTCCCAAAATCTCCATGCACATTTGCTACATCCTTGAATTGGGCATCTGAATCGGATGTGAGATCCTCACGTAGATTTTTGAGATCCTAAACGAGAAGGTTGTATCTTTGTTCTCCGGTGAAGTCATTGTTCAACATGTTTCTTTCTTTCTCTCTGACCATAGGCTTCAGTTTGATGAGCTCCATTTGCATCTCTCCTAACCTTTCTTCCAGTGATGGCCTGGGCTTGGAGCTGGAGGCCATTAATGAAAAATGCAATATCTTTACCTTCTCAATGCTCGGAGTGCTTCCCCAGCTTGGACTCGTTTGAATGATTCTGCTTCTCTTGAAGTCTCGGTCATAGAAATAAACTCTCTGCTCCCAGGCTACACGTGAATCTCTTCCATTCGATATGGCCTCCACCTCCTTTCCCAAAATTGGCCAAAAGGAGTGTTAACCAATGCGAGTCGTTGGGATTTGCAAATCTCCCATGAAGATGGGTATCTTCCTGCAGAGGAATGAGTGCTTTCCTGACTAACAACCAATGTCCAATAGGGTCATCTGAGTTACTTATTTGTACCTTTTGGAGTTTTTGCTTCTACGGAATGGGTGCAAACATTTCAACTGAATTCACTAATAGCGTGGCCTTGCCCATGGTCATTCCTCTGTTTTCTTCGGAGTTGGCTTGAGTGTTTAACCCTCACAATATATGGTAGAACTTGACCTCCTTGAAATAAAGCAATAGTAGGGTTAGTTTCCTGAGAATTTGGATTATTTTGAGGTTGTTTGGCCTCCTTCTCGTCTTCAGGGCCTGAATGATTACTCTGGAGTCTCCGAAGACCACCAGGTTCTGGATGTTTTCGGTAATAACTAGTCTGAGGCCCTACTAGACCACGAGTGCCTCTGCCATGTTGTTGGTTTCAATGGCTAGCCCCCAAGAGTAGGAGACCTCTGGCATGCCCAAAGGGCCTAGGAGGGTCCCTCCCCCACCGGCTGCCCTGGGTTCCCTTTCGATGCTCCATCGAATGAAAAACTGTGCATTCCTAGAGCGGGCCTCCACTTAATGAAGTCTTGTTCTTCCAACCTGACTTCCCAGCTTGCTCTTGGGACTGATTTGGTGGCAATTAGGTGATGATGGTTTGGGACAAGCTCTTTTAGCCATTTTTCTTCTTCTGATTCTATATTGTCTACGTTCTAAAGCTTGGTATGGGCCACTTGGATTAGATTGCAACTTTTCTTATTGAAAATCCTCTTGTTTCTTTCCAACCAAATTTTCCACATTACAAACTTGGGAAACCACATCCAAATTTATTTGAGTAGATCATTTTTCCTCATGGAGAAGGGGGAACGATTCGCCCAAGTTATTAGAATATCCGAAGTCATGGAGGGCAATGTTAATTTGTCAGGACCCAACATTGCTACATTCTCCTAGACCTCTTTCGCATAGGGGAAAGTGAGTAGTAGGTGGTCAGTAGTTTCCTTTTCAGATATGCAGAGCGATCTTCTTGAGGGGCCTTGCCAGCCTCTTCATCTTAAGTTTTCACTTGTCAGAATGCTTTTGTGTGCCATTGTACAATTGAACATGTCGATTTTGGGGATCGACTTGTGGGACTGGATAGTCTTCCATGGCATTGGATCTAGGGGAATGTGAGGGATTGCTTGAAGATATTTGTATCCTGAGACTACTAAATAAGTTCTGGTGGCTGTGCCCCAGCCTCTTTTATCCTTGGCTGAGGCTTTCAGAGGGGATTTCCCTTGCAAGTTCTCCAATAGAGTTTTGGCTTCGATTTCATGTATTTTTGGGTAGTTCCCCAAGTCCCAATCTTTCCAATTCCTGGCATCGTTTTCTCCCCATTTAGATATGTCCCATAGTATGATATGGTTGATGGAGTGAAGACAGGATTTTATATTGAAAAAGCCTCCCTGGTGGTCTAATGGTGGCTCCCCTATTATTGAGTCCTCCTAGATCCTTATGCATTTCCCGTTGCTAGGGATCGAGGTGAGCTTGGTATTGAAGTGATCTAAGGACCTGAGACAGAGTGTGAGAATTGGCGAACCTTTAAGGACCTTCGGTGGGCATTCCAGGCATCTGATGCGTTTCCCCAGGAAGTATTTTTTCCAAAGGACTTCCTTGCTCCAAGAGGATTTTGCTGGAGACTAAATTCCACAGAATTTTGTCCCCCATTGCTATATTTTGGGTAGCAACGTCTCTGATTTGGATGCCACCTTCTAGAATCAACTTTTTTTATTTTTTCCCAGCTTACTAGATGGAGTTTTCTCTCAGAATGCTTTCCGCCTTCCCACATAAATCTTCTCAGCAGGGTATCTATCTTGTTGATAATGGTTTTTGGCACAAGAAGTGTTGAATTTTGGTATATTGGGAGACTTTTCAAAATGGATTTCAGCAAGACCACATTCCCTGCCAGGTTTAACCATGTTTCCCCCCAAGATTGAATGCAGAGCTTCATTTTGTCCAGGAGTGGAAGCCAATGAACCATCTTGGGAGTTGCTTTGAAAATTGGTATTCCTAGGTATTTGAAAGAATCCCATGTAGTTGATCCTTCCATTTCTAAAACTCTGGTGATTTCCATCATCTCTCTTGGTGAGCAATTCTAGCTGTAGACTTTACACTTTTGATCGTTGGTTTTGCTGCCTGAGACTTATTTGTATCGGTTGAGCTCCTGCTTGATGTTTATAGCTGATAGGACACTGAATCCACCAAGGAGAAGGGTGTCATCTACAAACTGCATGTGGTTGATGTCTTTGACGGTTGTCACCATTCTGAGGTCGGGGAGGGAGCAGGTCTATTGACAGTGTTTTAGCTGGAAGCTTAGAACTGAAGCTTGGATGGCGTACAGTAGTGGAGACAGGGGACAACCTTGTCTCAGTCCCCTGGAGGCTTGGAAGTAATGTGTTGATCGGTCTTTCACCAGTGGGGAGATCCACAGAGCGACTATACAAGCTTGGATCCAGTTTATAAATTTTCCCGCAAATCCCATTTTTTCCATTACTTGGAAGAGGAAATCGTGTCTTACTCTATCGAAAACATTGGCTAAGTCTAGGTTAATGATCATACCTTTCTATTTACGCTGGATACTAGAGTGTATTGCTTCTTGGACCAGCACTATGTTGTCCATAATTTGGTGCCCTTTGATGAAGTCGCCTTGGTTTTCCAGGATGATGCCTGGTAGGATTTCTTTGAGCCTGGTCGTGATGATTTTTGTGACCAGTTTGTAGCTCATGTTTCAGAGAGAAATTGGGTGGAATATACTGAAGTTTCTCGCCATTTTTTCTTTTGGTATCAACGCTAAGAATTTTGAGTTTGTGCTTGGCTCGATTTTGAAGCAGTTTTGGGATTTCCGGACCATTCTTAGTATATCTTCTTTGATGATTGGCCAACATTCTTTGTAGAAGCGGGTTGTAAAGTCGTCAGGCCTAGGGGCCTTATTAGCTTCCATATGATCCAGTGCTTTCTTGAGCTCTTGAAGCTTTATGGGGGCCATTAGCCTTAGATTATCCTTGTCCTTCACTTGATGGCAGACTAGCTTCAAGGGATAGGAGGTGGGGTATACGGGAGCCTCGCGAGGGGCTGAGTAAAGATATTTTTAGAAATTGTGAGAAGCATGTTTTATACCTTCGAAGATGTTAATCTCTTGCCCCTGGGAGTGGATTTATTTAACCGTTTTAAACTGATTCCAAACTTCTACATGCTTGTGGAAATAACTTGTGTTCTTGTCTCTAGATTTGAGTTAGAGGCTTCTAGATTTTTGGCACCAATATTCTTCCTCCTCTCTCCATGCATGATGGAGAGCTTTTTGGAGATCGACTTCTTGGTTTATAAGCTCTTGGGTTAGTATTTTCTTTTCTAGGCTTAGTTGGTGGCTCTCGAGAGCTTCTTTGACTCCTTTTCTCTTGAAAGTTGGAGACATGAGGGTTCTGACCCAACTTTTTAAAGCTTTCTTGAGAATTCGCATTTTTTCTTCCCAAACGTAGAATGAGGAGCCTTGGACATGGGCACTCCAGGCGTTGGAAACTAGTTCATGGAATCCCTCTTGATGCATCCAGATTGGGCTGAACTGGAAGGAGATGGGGCCAAGGTTAGCTTATGAGAAGAGGTCCAAGACAATAGGCTTGTGGTTTGAAGTGTAGTTGGGAAGAGTTTTGGAATAAGCTGCTAAACCGAGGGTCAGGAAAGAGGATTGGATAAAGAACCCGTCAAGACGAGCTACAATGTGTCCCAGGCCCATTCTTTTATTTGTCCAGGTGTTCTTTCCTCTCGCTGGCTTGATATCTTCCAAGTCCCAATCCATGATGAGGTATTCCACCCACTCTCTGGTTGGATCTCCGATTGGAGAGCCCCCTTTTTTATCCAAACAAGCGATTGTGATTTTGAGGTCTCATACTATTATTATATTCTCTGGATTTTGCAGGTTCAAGGACTTTAAGGAGTCCCAGTAGACTCATTTTTCTGAAAAATGCACTCGGACATAAAGATTGAAGAGCCTAATAAGATGGCATGATTATTTTTGGAGGAGTTTAGTATATATCCAATGGGTATTTTCATCTTCTCAAATCAGATCAAGTTTTGAGATGTCCTAGAAGATGTCGATTCCCCTTGATGCGCTTGTGGCACTTACTGTCTTCCCTTGGCCTTTTTTCCAAAAGGTTTTACTTGCTTGGAGGAGATCATGTTCCTCCAGTTTTGTCTCTTGGATTAGAAGGATCTCATGAATCGTCATACAGATGATATCTTTCAAGGCTTCTTCTTTTAGTTTGCTACCTAACCCTCTGCAATTCCAGAAGTCTTACTTCATTATTTACTTGGTTGAGAGGCGTTGGCTCCCTTTAGAGCCCGACCCTGCTTTCTGGTGTTGTGAGTGTTTACCATTCCTTTGAGATTTTTTGGGACCCTTGCAGGACATCAAGATAAGTTTTCTCTTCTCTTTCTTTTTTCTTGGATTTCCTTCGTTTGGTGGATTTTTGCGATGTGATTTGGGAGCTGCTTGTTCCCGAGTCTTCTTCATCTGAACCTTGTTCATATTCTGGGGCTAGACTGATGTGTTCTTCTTTTGTCTCTTTTTCTTTGGATGATCCTTCAGGGACTTCTGGACCGACGCCTGCTTCCTCTTTCCCTTTCTCCTTTGGATCATTCTCCTACTCTTCCAGTGCCTCGAATCTGTTGGATGCGGGCATGTTTTCTGTCTGAGTTTCCTGGGCTTTGTAGGTGGCTTGAGTGGTTGTGGCAGGGCCTGCATTCCTCTTCTCTTTCGTCTTCAGGATTGCTTTTCTTTTTTTGGGTTGTTTCCATCCTTCTCCATTCACCTTGTCTATCGATTGGGTCTTTGGGCAGTTCCTTTGGAAATGGCCATATTCATGGCAGCTCCTGCATTTGAATGGTAACTGTTCGTAATCCAGTTTTTGAAAATGCTGCCATGCCCCCACCTTGAGCTTGACGGCTTCTGGAAATCCTTCTTATAGATTCACTTCTACGCAGATCCTCACGCAAGAGTAATGGGCTTTGGTATCTTCTTTGTCTATGAACCTTCCCAGTCCATTTCCGATTTTTTGCAGAGATTGGTAGTTCCAACAGTGGACTGGTATGTTTGGAAATCAGACCTAGACCAAAACCTCCTTTGGGACATCGATTGAGGGGTCAAAATCAGGCATCCATCTGTTAAGATATAGGCCTTGCGTCCCCATGAAATACAACCCGCTCCTAAAGATGAGATTGCGATCTTCTTTTGAGATAAATTTGCATATGAAGAAACCTCTTCCTACCGGGTAGCACATTACACTGCTTTGAATAAGCGGTCTCCAGTTTCTTTGGATCCAATCATCTGTGGTTTTTGCTGAGGGCCAGAGCCCCATAAATTGGCCAACCAATCCACGTTCTGTTAGAGCCAGAGCTATTTTGATGGGTTGATCTTCCTGGAGAAGAATTTCAGGGATTGAGTCGAGTTTTTTAATGAATTTTAGTATTGAAGGCGGGGCAACTGACTTCCCCTATGAGGTGATAAGACTTCTAAAAGCATCCTTTGCTGAAAGAGATGGGGGGCAGTCGACTCCCCACCCCCTGGCTCTCCCATGGCGACCTGTTGCACGCTTGAACCCTGACCAGATTGCTTGTTCGACCTGCATGAAGATCGAGATAAACACATCAACACCACACCCGAAAAAAATCAATAATCATTATTATGTTATTAATAGTAATAGAAAAATGCATTATTATGTTATTAATGGTAATAGAAAAATACATTATTATGTTAATATTATGTATAAAGATGATGAATACATTTTATAAAGTAACTATCAATACATTAATTAATGTATAATGTATAAATGTAACATATTAATTAATAAATACCTTATTAATATATTGTATTAATTAATTTATACATTACTACATCATAAGTTAAAAGATAGTTTAAGTATAAATAAATTAAAACATTGGTAAATTGACAAAGTAAAAAAAAAATATTACATAAAAACAAACATTAAACTACTACATTATTATATTAATGAAGAAACATATTAATAATAATACATTATTACATTAATCATTAAAGAATTAGTTAAATAATAAATACATTTATGAATTATGAAAAAAGTTAATAAAGTATTAAAATATTATTAAATTGAATTAGTTAAATAATAAATACATTTATAAATTATGAAAATAATTAATTAAGTATTAAAATATTATTAATTTAATAGATTAATAAAACATCCATACATTAAAAATAATATTAATAAATACATTAATAAAGTATTCATATATTAAAGTTTCCAAAAATAAAATTTAAAATTTAAAATACAACTACTTTATAAAAGTGGTTGATATAGACAAATGGGTACCATTTTTGACCTTTATAAAGTGATTGTTGCTAGTTCACACGACAACATGTATTGGGGATGACCATTAATGTGTTAATTAATTATTACTTTACACTAATATATAATTATAACTTATTAATGTAATGCATTAATATCCTATATTAATGTATATAAATTAATGGTTTATTAATGTATAAATTAAAGTATTAATTTACATTTGTGTAATGCAACATATTAATTGACTGATACATTGATAATGAATTAATTGATAATGTAGTAATTGATGGATACATTAATAATGTAATATATTAATTAATAAATATATTAATACATTATTAAATATATTAATTAATTAATATATTATTAATTTATATACTGCAAAAGTATAATACACTAATAAAGAGAACATTAATAAAGTAGTCATACATTAAACTTAATGTATTTAGTAAAGCATTATTAAAATATTAATACATTAACAATATAATATTACATTACTATAATTTATAAATTAAAGTATTAATACATTCTTTTTTGTAAGTTAGAAATTATATTAAATTTTGCAAAACATTTCCGTGATGGGAAACCAATGCTATCACATGGCCAAAATATACATGAAAAACTTGCAGAGTGATAAAATATGATGATCTACAGTGCCACGCAGGGCATAGCTTCTCAATTCTAGACTGAGACCAGAATTGCTAAGACCAAACTTCCCAAAACTGGGTGGCCTCTCATGGCCAAAAAAATTAAGCAGTGAATTAACTAAAAACAAAGAAATAGGAAACTTGAATGTGAAGGGATTAACTAGTGCTGGGGTCGAACCATTTCCCCGCGAAAGCCTCACGCACATGCAAGTTTTCTTTATCGAGCTTATCTCTGTCCGAGATAACTTCTGTGAGGTCCTGGAGGAAAGTCATCAAGAGGTCCACGCGACGCCAACGCTCTATTTCCTTGTTCTGCAACTTGTTAATGGGGGTCTTGATGTCCCCTAATCCACGCTTGAGGTCATCGAGGACTCCTCGAGAGATTCTCTTTATGTGCATCAGGAGCAGGCTGAGGGGAGTAGAGGGGTAAGTGGAGAGTCAGAGCAGGAGGTGGGGCAATCGGAGGAGTGAGATGAAGGAAAAGGGGTTGTGGAGGTGACAGGAGATAGAGGAGGAGGGTGATGAGGGGGGGCGAAGGCAGAGGTGAAGGGTAGTGAGGACGGGAGGGAGGAGGTGGAGTGAAACCAAGGGAATTATCGAGACTTTCAAACCATTCGATTCGACGGGAAAAGGGATTCAACAATGGGGAGAGGTCGAAGGTACTTTCTCGAGTTGACTGAGCAAGAGTGGGAGCAACAATGGGCTTCAGGTTGGGGGCGACTTTGATTTCATGGGGAGAGCCACTAATTCGTGCAACACTTCCTATGGCCGCATACCAGGCTGCTCCTCTCTTTGATTTTCCCCTGATACGAGGCATATAAATGGCCTTAGGCAACCAGAAAAAGAACACTCAGGGAGAGTGCTAGGGGTTGCTCGACGAGCGTGAGACCAACGAGACAAAGTGGCACTGTAAATACTGTGGAGAGAAGCTGTAAGTCTAGGGAAAGGAGGATAGCAGGAGCTCGAACCAGAGTGAAAAGACGACATCAAAAACAGTGAACGACTGAGACTTCAGAGGCCGAGGGCTCGAATGATATTTGGCGCGCCAAGGCTCTGGCCTAAAACCTCCATTATTGAATTGGTGATGGGAACGTGACTTCATCCAATGTATCCCCATTAAAATTCCCACAAAGAAAGTCATCAAGTGTTACAGTAGGCCGACATCGAGTGAGAGCCGAGGAACAACGACAGGGGGTTTAATCACATGAGGTGACGATAGAGGGAGGGTACGTCTGAGCTGGCTCCAGGTGGTAGGAGGTTTAGCCAGGTGGCCTCCCCTCTGGTTGTCCGTCTGTTGAGACTGAAGACACCCCATCTGGGGAAAGTATTAATACATTAATGCATAATGTAATTAATACATAATTAAAGTAATAATACATTAATAAATACATTATTAAAGTAATAATACCTTAATAAAAAAATTATTCAAGTAATAATACATTATTAAAGTATCTATACATTTATTGAAAATGATCGTGGTTTACAATGACTAACCATGATTATAGTTTCTTATGGTCATAACTATGAGTAACATTAATACATTAAAGTATACTAAAATGTATTAATTTAATTAATTAATACATTAATACGTTTTTAATAAATACATTACTAAAGTATTAATACATTAAGACTTAAATAAAGTATTAGTACAAAAATTAAATAACACATTAATAATAGATTAAATAGTAAGACTTTAATAAAGTATTAACACATTATTACATTAATATAATGTATAAATTAAAGTATAATTTTTCATTAATGTATAATATAATGTATTATTTAGTTGACACATTAATAATGTAATGTAATAATTAATTTATACATTAATCTATAATGTAACATATAACTTAGTATTTATTTCATACATTAATAATGTAAGGTATTAATTAATTAATACATTAATGTATAATGTAACATATTAAATATCTAATATATTAATAATGCACTTTATTAATTAATTAATATATTACTACATTGTTAAAGTATTAATTCACTAATGCATTAATAAAGTATTATTAAAGTATTAATACATTATTAAAGTTTTAATACATTAATAAAATAATAATATGTTAATAAATACATTATTAAACTATTAATACTTTAATAAATACATTATTAAAGTAACAATGCATTATTAATACATTACTAAAGTATTAATACATTAATTGAAAATCGTAACGACTCTCGAGCTTACAACGACAAACCTCTTATAGCAAGTGCATTTTTTTTTTGTGTGTGCATGTGTACAAGGGTAACAAGACATTATACTCTACACCGCCACATGACGACGAATCATGATGCATGCAACTGCGATATCAACATAAGGGTCTAAGACGCACATCAACATCTGCCAGCAATGAACAACAATCAACCGACAAAATAATAAGACTGACTACCCGCTCGTCCTACCCTGCAATGGTTAGGACCTCCAAGACACATAAGCAACACTCAAGTCTAGGTTCCCATCGATTTTAACCATTTAAGGTCTCAGGGCTGGCGACTGTTCTGAGGAACATGGAGGTGTCTACATCCCGCCTGACACAAGCAGACCAAGCAAAATTGTGTACACCCATTTATAATAGCAATAAAATGAGCAACAACTCAATATGTTTAAAATGCAGAGTATCATTAAGGTATGATCTAATTTAGTCTTAAATAGAATTTAATGCCCAGTTCTAAATTCCAAGGGACAACAGAGTATCATCTAAATTGACATTTAACAAACATTACTAAGCAAGTCTAATGTTTGACGGGATTTAATAAAAAACTATAAGTAATCATTAATCAAAATCTATCTAGTCTGTCAAATATAAACTAGCCATTCATTAAAAACTTGTAATATCTTTAATTAGAACTGAATGAGGCATGTTCTCAACACCTGCAAGGATGACAAGGCATGTTAGAAAAGTAGAGATAGTACTTAGCTTAAAAGACATTACATTTGGTAGTACCACATTTTGTCCTTCTACACATTCCACATCACCCTTTATTATTTACATTTGATTATTTTATTGTTTCTAGATTACATACAATCCACGTTCAATAACTACGAGTATGAATAGACATTGGACTTTTACCCATTTTTTAAAGTAATTTCATTGTTTTTCCAAATCAATCCTTTATCAAGTTGTGGAAGGGGTTACGTACTATCATTCACTTATTTATTGGGCTACACCACAAGGTATTATGCATGATCAAAGGATTGACAACATTAATTACTAATCTAACCTTTAACAAGGAGTTCTTTATTATTAGATACTTTTACAATTTGTGTACAAATGTATATGCTATATATCATGATTTAACTAAAGTTGAGTAGTTGATAATCTACACATAAACACAAGAATTTCATGAGCATGTCCTCTATAATAATAATTTATTACTAGTTGTATAAATTACATATTAATCCCTACAATTAACTATACTAAATGCAGATGTCATCGTCATAAATAATTACTTAACCACCACATGTTTACTCTGGCAAAAAAAAACTTAATGTAAAAAGGTGCAATTCGCAGGCTCCCAATGATACAGGGTCTCAGTTATTAAGTTACAACTGTACATTTTTCTGATAACAATAATATAGATAAGGAATTAACTTCCTTGTTGATCAACTATATATCAAGAGGCTTGCCTAAATTCATAAGAATACGACCATATTAAGACAACCAAGGGATAATGGTTGTGTTTAGGGAACCAAGATAAAAAGGTCATTAACGAAGTAGGTTAACGTTGCACAATCAATGACAAAAATAATATGCTAAATCTACATTATGCCATAGAAACTGCCATCATAATTACAACGTCCATGATTCAGCCATGCAAACCGCCGTTAAGGTAAGGTCGATCTATGCTCTCTTAGTTTAGAAATTCTTGGCAAGGTGCGAGGGTTTACTGCCAAAACTAATTAATAATTAATAAATTTCACAGACACACTCCCATCCCAACAACTCGCGACCTCACTCTCTAGATATGGTTAATTCGCATTTACAGTATTAATTGGGACGGAGACTTAGAAGGAAAACTCAGGCATAAGTGTAAGGGCAGTCATAGGTAAAGGAAAAAATAAAAAAAAGGGGTGGTAACCAATCACAAAATAAAATTGCCAAAACACAATGCCTGAACGAACTTGCAGCAACCATTACAAAATGAAATTGCCAGGACACATTGCCAGAACGAATTTGTAGTAACCATTAAAAAACAAAATTACCAAAATGAATTTGTAGTAACCATTACAAAACGAAATTGCCAGGACGCATTGCTAGAACGAATTTGCAGTAACCATTACAGAACACATTGCCAGAACGAATTTGCAGTAACCATTACAAAATGAATTTGCCAGAACACATTGCCAGAACGAACTTGCAGCAACCATTACAAAACGAAATTGCCAGGACACATTGCCAGAACGAATTTGCAGTAACCATTACAAAACGAAATTGCCAGAACACATTGCCAGAATGAATTTGTAGTAACCAGTACAAACGAATTTTCCAGATGAGTGGTGCAGACGCAAGGCTAGAATTTACAACGACCACATAATGCATTTGCTAAATGAAATCAGGGTTCAAGCAAACTTGAATGAAATTAGGAGTTTCAACAACGTTATATAAAATTAAACAACGAGCAAATCGTTAAATGAATTCAGGAGTTTCAGCAACGTTATATAAAATTAAACAACTAGCAATCATTAAATGAATTCAGGAGTTTCAGTAACCTTGAATGAATCAGGAGTTTCGACAATGTTATATAAAATTAAACAACTAGCAAATCATTAAATGAATTCAGGAGTTTCAGTAACCTTTCCAATAAGCAAGAAAATCTAAGCATAAGTCCTAATACCATCTACCGACAGAAATGAAGAGCGTACCATTGCCTGATCGCCCACCTCAAATGACATCCGCGCGCTCTGTGCCGCTCCCACTCACCGGCCGTCGAGACCTCACCAGTACCTCCCAGCCAACGCTAGGGGTACTCTGCTTCCCCCTTAGCCCCCCAAGTCACAAAGGGGCCACACACTATCCAGATGGTACGTCTATCTCCCAGCTCACCTTGCAAGGTCGAACTACCACTCCTCTCCGAGCTGGGAAATCCCAAATCCCACAAGTAAATCAGTCAAGTCACTAATCCGGCAGCGTAACATTATGCTAACAGCCGATCCCCCCTTCTTCCTCCTCCTTCTTCTCTTTTATAGAGTTTTAGAACTTCCAATCTTTCCCTAAATCTCATTTAATTTAAGTTTTAAATAAAAATCTTCTAAAAATTCTTCATCGTACAAGTGTCATTCATCCCCCACATTCCTCCAATAATTATTTTCTTTAATTTATTAAATTGTCTAATTTCCTAACCCACCTAGAGTTACTCCTAAATTTACTCCTAGGTGTCCCTAGATTCCCTTACAGGTTTTAAAGACTTTCCCTAAAATGAAGTTGCTAATTTAGTTTAATTTAGAAGGTTCTTAATTGTAGATTCTTTACTAAGTTGACCTCTTGCTTTTTACCATAAGTTCCCCTCTTTCCCTTTTTATGTTACCTCCATCCCCTAGTTTCCTAAATTTTATAATTTCCCTCTTTCCCCTTTTTATAAGAGCTAAAAACGACAGCTGTACAATTTAACCTCTTTTCCTTTTATTTATTAATTTAATATCTTTTTACACTTTCACAAGTTAAATAATTAATTTCTTCTTTACCTTTCATATCCATAGATTTTATTTAAGTTCTTACTCTCTTCTTTTTACCCAAAATT
>ML777808.1:168873-188120 GCA_009831015.1 Picea engelmannii | reverse complement strand
TTACAATTTCTTAATGAGATATTCGTCTTAGGGCCATCTAGGTTCGTTCCTTTAACATCATCAATGTGATGTGCCCTTCATGATGCACTACATGTTCCAAGGGTGCCACTCGCCTCTTTTGCTTCTTTTGCGCGACGTGCCCTTCAGGACCCACCACGTGCTCCAAGGGTGCCACTTGCCTCTTTTGTTTCTTTTGTGCGATGTGCCCTTCAGGATGCACCACATGCTCCAAGGGTGCCACTCGTCTTTTGACTGATTGGTAGACATCAATAACCCCTGGAGTCAACACTCTGCTAGGTGAACTTGTCGGAGACTAAGGGCTTCTAAGGAATAAGGCCCCTGCCTTATTGCGCACCCCTTAGAATCATCGTGAGCGACTGTCGCAGTTTGCCCTCACGACATCGTGGGTCCTCTCGAACTAGGTAATCGTTAACCTATAGTTTGAGCCATGGCGGGAGTGCTAGTAGGCTATGGTAGGGCTGCTGTCCACACCTCTCCCTCAACCTCTCTGGTAGTCGTGTGTGACCGCTTTACTCCATATGTGAGTCTGGTCGGCAAGCTATCATTAGCCTGCATCGTCAACAAATCATGTCAGAACATGTCCACATCATATCATCATCTCAAATGTACTAATATCACAGTAAATCAATCAAACCCAAATAGCACACTCCCTGACCCAATTTGGAGTCCAAGGGGTTCCATCGATGCCTCTGCATCCTCAGGGTCCAAAACCCTGCACACTCAGAAAAGCCGAGTCAATAGAACCTGTCTATGTAAATGTAGTAAAACAACATGTCATCTACCCATGACACATCATAATCAAAGACAAATGTTTTAATATCATAATAATCTGGATCACTTGTGAGCAAGTGTCCTCAAAGAATAAGTTTGCTCAGTGTGCCAGAGCGTGATGTTACATACACCCCCTCTTGGTCTAAAATTCATCCCAAAGCTTCTCAGTATAAATGTTGAAATAAGTGTATCTAGTGTCATATGTCTATCTATCAAACAAAAATGGAAACTGTTGGCGCATATCATATGCATCCTCCTAGGTTGCCGAGTGCGGACTATAATTGTCCCATTGGACCTTGACCTGATCTACCGTTCGACGTCATAATTGTCGAACGTGATGATCCAAGATGAAGACCGGCTCAGCCATGAGTTCTCCCTCGTCCGATACCTAGAAAGAACTCATGTCAAATACATGTGTAGGATCATGAATATAATGTCTTAAAATAGAGACATGAAAAACATCGTGCATACGCCTCAAGGAATCAGGTAAGGCTAGTCGATAGGCCACAGGCCCTTTTCTCTCCACAATCTCGAAAGGTCCCATGAACATAGGAGAGAGTTTATCTCCCTTTCCAAACTTGATCGAACTCTTATGCGGTTTAACCCGCAGGAATACTCGATCACCAACCTCATAACTACGGTCGATTCGGTGCGCATCGACATAACTCTTCTGTCAATCCTGCGCTTCTTTAATCCTTTGTCTTATTGTTTGCATTTGCTCTTCCATTTATTGGATTTCTTCTGGTCCCACCAGGACCCCATCCTCAAGCCGATCCCAATTCAAGGGCGTCCGAGACGATTTACCGTAAAGAAACTCGAAAGGCGCCATCTTAATGGTTCTCTGGTAACTGTTGTTGTAAGCGAACTCCACTAGTGGAAAGAATTCTTCCCAACACTTTTGTTGGTCCATCACGTACATGCGCAACATGTCTTCCAAGGTTTGGTTCATTTGTTCGGTCTATCTGAAAGTCTCCAGGTGATACGCAGTACTAAAGTTAAGTTGGGTTCCTAAGGCCTCTTGGAAACTCGTTCAAAATCGTCTAGTAAACACCGATCCTCGATCGGATATAATCCTCTTAGGCACGTCATGTAGCCTTGCAATATCACTGATGAAAACTCTAGCTACGTCAGGTGCCTGATACATCATACACATAAGAATAAAGTGATCACTCTTTGTCAGAGTGTCTACTACTACGAAAATCGAGTCATGTCTCCTCGTCGTTAGTGGCAATCCAACAATAAAATCCATCGAAATAACTTCCCATTTCGATTTCAGAATGGCATGTGGTTGTAGTAATCCTGCTGGGTGTCTATGTTCATCCTTTAAGTGCTGACATTCTAGACATCTGGCCACATAGTTGACTATTTCGGCCTTCATTCCCTTCCAGAAGAATAAGGGTTGAAGGTCTTCCCTCATCTTCATGAATCTCGGGTAAGCCATGTAAACTGCTCTATGAGCTTTTCTCAAGATCATCTTCCTCAACTAGTCATTTGGTGGTACATAAATCCGACTTTTAAACCTCAATAAACCATCGCTATCAAGTGAAAATCCCTCATATCGTGGTACCATCATTGTGTTTTGTCCGATAAAACCCTTGACCTCTTTGTACCAGTCATCGTCACGTTGTAAAGTGAGAATATTCTCACGTATATTCGTCTGAAGAGGCAACACCAAAAATATGCATGGTCTCCGACTCAAAGCATCTGCCACTCGGTTCACTATTCCCTTTATGTAAGTAATCTCAAAGTCGTACTCGCTAAACAATTCTGACCAACGCCATTGTCGCGCGTTCAGGTCGCTTTGCATAAAAATGTTTTGTAGTCCACAATGATTAGTCTTTAGTTCAAATTTTCATCCAACAAGGTAGTGTCTCCAAACCTTCAAGGCATATACGATGGCTAATAACTCCAAATCGTGCATCGCGTAGTTCTCCTCATGCCTTCTCAGTTTCCTCGAAATGTAAGCGATTACTTGTCTGTCTTGCATCAAGACTCCGACTAAGCCTTCCTTGGATGTGTCTGTGCATACCAAGAAGTCCGCGTCAATGTTAGGGACCTTTAGTATTGACGCTGTCATCAACAACTCTTTAAGCCTCTGAAATGCTTCCACACATTTCTCGGTCCAAAGGAACTTCTTGTTTTTCTTCTGCAATTCCGTGATTGCATTTTCTATCTTCGAAAATCCCTCGACAAACCGTCAATAGTATCCTACTAAACCCATAAAGCTACGCACTTCCATGACACTCATCGGCGCATGCCATTTCATAATAGCCTTGACCTTGGCTGGATCCATGGCGATACCTTTGTCGGAGATGACATGCCCTAAGTAGTGAATCTTCGATTGATAAAAAGAGAATTTGGACAATTTTGCATACAACTTGTGCTCTCGCAGACACTGTAGTACCAAGCGCAAGTGCTCATCATGCTCCTCCGTCGCACGAGAGTAAATCAAAATATCATCAATGAATACTTGGATGAACTTTTCCAATTACTCGCGGAACAACCCATTCATCAAACTCATAAATACCCCTGGGGCGTTTGTCAGTCCAAATGGTAAGACAGTAAACTTGTAATGTCCAAACCTCGTCTTAAAGGCAGTCTTCGGGACGTCATCCTCCTTGATCCACAACTAGTGATACCCTGATCGCAAATCAATCTTGGAGAACACTGTCGCACCCTTCATTTGATCAAACAGATCATCAATTCTTTGCAAGGGATACTGATTCTTGATCGTGGCCTTGTTCAGTTGACGGTAGTCGATGCAAAGCCTCCATGACCTGTCCTTCTTTCGTATGAAAATAACCGACCTGCACCCCACGGTGACACACTAGGATGTATCAGTCCCAGGTCCAACAACTCCTTTAGTTTCATTTTCAACTCTTATAACTCCGGGGTCGACATCTAATAAGGCGTTCTTTCTATCGATTCAGTCCCCGGTTTTAGGTCTATGGTAAACCTCAATTCCCTCTCTGGCGGCATCCCAGGTAACTCCTCCAGAAACATGTCTGCAAACTCTCTCACCATCGGAAGGTGTTCCAGACCTTCCGCTACTCCCTTCTCATTTAATGCAAGGATCGCATAAAGATTGCACCCCTTACACATACTCTTCCGTAGTTGTAAGGAAAAGATGAACCTCGGAGAAACTCCCTGGTTCCACCCTACAATCACACATCTCTGTCCCTCATCATCGACCAAGCTCAACCGTTTTGTCTTATAGTTGAGTATCGCCTCATGCGATTCCAACCAATCCATACCAATCATGACATCATAAGATCCTAAGATCGTGACGTACAAGTTGGCCCTCGTGACAAACTCTCCAAGGTTAAGGGCACAGCCCGTAACCTTTCCTCCAACCTTCTGTTTGGCTCCTGAATCCATCTCTATGAAGCTAAACTCGTCCTATTCGACTGCCTTTACCTTAATCCTTTTTAGCACTGCACCAGAAATGAAACTCTCGGTAGCACCGGGATATATCAAAATACTGAGGGTCTGGTCAACGACGGTACCTGTCATCTCGAGCATAGTCGACTGGTGCTCTGCATGGTAGTTATTCACCGCTGCATGAATCCGATGGGCCTTGCCCATATCTCCCATGATAGTGGGTCCTGCTGATCCGGACGCTTGGGTCCTCTCCACAGGACAGTCGCGCTGGTAGTTTGGCTCCCCACATGTCCAACACCCCTTCTTCAGCCTAGTAGTCCTGGTACCCAAAGTAGAAGATGATGACCCACTAGCCTGGAACCCTGGTCTGTTATGCTGAACAGGCCTAAACTACTGTTGTTGTGGGTGACGTAATTGCTGATGCTGTGGTCCCCGATAAGGTGTCTGCTGCTGTGGGTGACGTTGTTGCTGATGCTGTGGTCCCTGATAAGGTGTCCGCTGCTGAGGCGATGGTCACCGGGGTGTAGTGAAACTCGATCCCCTCTAGAAGCCATGATATCCTGGCATATGTCTCGTTGGTGTCTGGTGCTGCTGTGCTCCAGATGAAACCTACCCTGCTGGTTTCGCTGGAGTCATGGTTTGACCCCCACTGATAAGCTCCTCCTCTGCTATGAGGGCCTTCTGGATGGCATCGTCCAAGGTTTGGGGCATCAAAATCCTAACCTTTTCACGTAGGCTACCGTTATGGCAGACCATGAACCTGTTGACCTTAAGTTTTTCAGTGTTAAGGTGCAAAGCGTACTGGAGCAGCTCCATAAAATGGGACTTGTACTCGGGCACTGTACGACCTCCCTGTCGTAGGGTGTTGAACTCATTGAGATGACACTCAATGAATTCCTCTGAAAGGTACCTCTCTTGGAACTGTTCCTCGAACAGTTCCCATGACATGTCTTCAATGGCCATGTTTAGCTGCGGTAGGAGCATCTTCCACCATAGAAGAGCGCTCCCCTTCAGTTGAAAGACTGCCATGTGGACCTTCATGTTGGAGGTATAATCATGAAGTGCGAAGCACATCGCCATGCTCTCCAACCATGCCTTGATGACGGCACCGTCCGAGGCACCAAAGAACTCGAGAAATTTGACCTTCTCGAGTTCACGGTTAATGCTACCAGTAACGGCCGGTGCGCGCGGTGGAACCTCAACGGGCGCCAACGCTCTAGCCTCATCTCTATCCAAACGACTGATCAGTGCCTCGGACATGCGCTGGAAGTATCTCATCATTCCGACTACATCGCCAACTGCTATCAACTCCTGCCCGAGAACGTGCTCGTCTCCCTGGGGGTTAGACCCCTCAGGTGTGGATGCTACTGGAGGCATTTCTCCTCCTCCCCTAGCACCCCGTCGTCTACTTCCACGACGTCCTCTAACCATTATTACCTACACGCACACAAGTCAACTCAATTAACAACATTATAATCAAATCATAACAACGAAATCCGTAGCGATCCCAAGTCACGGGTTGAACCCGCTATGATACCATATGTAACGACCCTCCTCTTACAACGACAAACCTCTTATAACAAGTGCAATTTTTTTTTTGTGTGTGCGTGTGTACAAGGGTAACAAGACATTATACTCTGCGCCGCCACATGACGATGAATCATGACGCATGCAACTATGATATGAACATAAGGGTCTAAGACGCACATCAACATATGCTAGCAATAAACAACAATCAATCGACAAAATAATAAGACTGACTACCCGCCCGTCCTACCCTGCAATGGTTAGGACCTCCAAGACACATAAGCAATGCTCAAGTTTAGGTTCCCATCGATTTTAACCATTTAAGGTCTCAAGGCTGGCAACTGTTCTAAGGAACATGGAGGTGTTTACATCCCGCCCGACATAAGCAGACCAAGCAAAAATGTGTACACCCATGTATAATAGCATTAAAACGAGAAACAACTCAATATGTCTAAAATGCAGAGTATCATTAAGGTATGATCTAATTTAGTCTTAAACAAAATTTAATGCACAGTTCTAAATTCCAAGGGACAACAAAGTATCATCTAAATTGACATTTAATGAACATTACTAAGCAAGTCTAATGTTCGACGGGATTTAATAAAAAAATATAAGTAATCATTAATCAAAATCTATCTAGTCTGTCAATTATAAACTAGCCATTCATTAAAAACTTGCAATATCTTTAATTAGAACTAAATGAGGCATGTTCTCAACACCTGCAAGGATGACAAGGCAGGTTAGAAAAGCAGAGATAGTACTTAGCTTAAAATACATTACATTTGGTAGTACCACATTTTGTCCTTCTACACATTCCACATCACCCTTTATTATTTACATTTGATTATTTTATTATTTCTAGATTACATACAATCCACGTTCAATAACTATGAGTATGAATAGACATTGGACTTTTACCTAGTTTTTAAAGTAATTTCATTGTTTTTCCAAATCAATCCTTTATCAAGTTGTGGAAGGGGTTACGTACTATCATTCACTTATTTATTGGGCGACACCACAAGGTATTATGCACGATCAAAGAATTGACAACATTAATTACTAATCTAACCTTTAACAAGGAGTTCTTTATTATTAGATACTTTTACAAATTGTGTACAAATGTATATTCTATATATCATGATTTAGCTAAAGTTGAGTAGTTGATAATCTACACATAAGCACAAGAATTTCATGAGCATCTCCTCTATAATAATAATTTATTATTAGTTGTATAAATTACATATTAATCCCTACAATTAACTATACTAAATGAAAATGTCATCATCATAAATAATTACTTAACCACCACATGTTTACTCTGGAAAAAAAAAATTAATGTAAAAAGGTGCAATTCGGAGGCTCCCAATGATACAGGGTCTCGGTTATTAAGTTACAACTGTACATTTTTTCGATAAAAATAATATAGATAAGGAATTAACTTGCCTGTTGATCAACTATATATCAAGAGGTTTGCCTAAATTCATAATAATATGACCGTATTAAGACAACCAAGGGATAATGGTTGTGTCGAGGGAACCAAGATAAAAAGGTCATTAACGAAGTAGGTTAACATTGCACAATCAATGACAGAAATAATATGCTAAATCTACGCTATTCCATAGAAACTGCCATCATAATTACAACGTCCATGATTCAGCCATGCAAACCGCCATTAAGGTAAGGCCGATCTATGCTCTCTTAGTTTAGAAATTTCTGTCAAGGTGTGAGGGTTTACTGCCAAAACTAATTAATAATTAATAAATTTCACAGACACACTCCCATCCCAACAACTTGCGACCTCACTCTATGGATATGGTTAATTCACATTTACAGTATTAATTGGGACACAGACTTAGCAGGAGAACTCTGGCATAAGTGTAAGGGCAGTCATAGGTAAAGGAAGAAATAAAAAAAAGGGGCGGTAACCAATCACAAAACGAAATTGCCAGAACACAATGCCAGAATGAACTTGCAGCAACCATTACAAAATGAAATTGCTAGGACACATTGCCAGAACGAATTTGCAGTAACCATTACAAAACAAAATTGCTAGAAAGAATTTGCAGTAATCATTACAAAACGAATTTGCCAGGACACATTGCCAGAATGAATTTGCAGTAACCACTACAGAATGAAATTGCCAGAACACATTGCCAGAACGAATTTTCAATAACCATTACAAAACGAATTTGCCAAAACACATTGCCAGAATGAACTTGCAACAACCATTACAAAACGAAATTGCCAGGACACATTGCCAGAACGAATTTGAAGTAACCATTACAAAATGAAATTGCCAGAACACATTGCCAGAACGAATTTGCAGTAACCATTACAAACGAATTTTCCAGATGAGTGGTGCAGACACAAGGCTAAAATTTACAGTGACCACATAATGCATTTGCTAAATGAAATCAAGGTTTCAACAAACTTGAATGAAATCAGGAGTTTCGACAACGTTATATAAAATTAAACAACTAGCAATCGTTAAATGAATTCATGAGTTTCAACAACCTTGAATGAATCAGGAGTTTAAACAATGTTATATATTAAATTAAACAACTAGCAAATCTTTAAATGAATTCAGGAGTTTCAACAACCTTTCCAATAAGAAAGCATATCCAAGCATAAGTCCTAATACCATCTACCAACAGAAATGAAGAGCATGTCGTTGCCTGATCACCCACCTCGAATGACGTCCGCTCGCTCTGTGCCACTCCCGCTTGTCGACCGTTGAGACCTCACCGGTACCTCCCAGCCAATGCTAGGGGTACTTTACTTCCCCCTTAGCCCCCCGAGCCGCAAAGCAGCCACACTCTATCCAGATGGTATGTCTAGCTCCTAGCTCACCTCGCAAGGCCGAGCTACCACTCCTCTCCGAGCTGGGAAATCCGAACTCCCACAAGTAAATTAGTCAAGTCACTAATCCGGCAGCGTAACGTTACGCTAGCAGCCGATCCCTCCTTCTTCCTCCTCCTTCCTCTCTTTTATAGAGTTTTAGAACTTCCAATCTTTCCCTAAATCTCATTTAATTTAAGTTTTAAATAAAAATCTTCTAAAAATTCTTTATCGTACAAGTTCCATTCATCCCCCACATTCCTCCAATAATTATTTTCTTTAATTTATTAAATTGTCTAATTTCCTCACCCACCTAGAGTTACTCCTAAATTTACTCCTAGGTGTCCCTAGATTCCCTTACAGGTTTTAAAGACTTTCCCTAAAATGAAGTTACTAATTTAGTTCAATTTCGAAGGTTCTTAATTGTAGATTCTTTACTAAGTTGACCTCTTGCTTTTTACCATAAGTTCCCCTCTTTCCCTTTTTATGTTACCTCCATCCCCTAGTTTCCTAAATTTTATATTTTCCCTTTTTCCCCTTTTTATTAGAGCTAAAAACGACAATTGAAAAATTTAACCTCTTTTCCTTTTATTTATTAATTTAATATCTTTTTACACTTTCACAAGTGAAATAATTAATTTCTTCTTTACCTTTCATATCCACAGATTTTATTTAAGTTCTTACTCTCTTCTTTTTACCCAAAATTTAAGAAGTCCACAATTATTACTTAAGTGTTTTTTTTTTTTTTTTTTTACAATTTCTTAATGAGATATTCGTCTTAGGGCCATCTAGGTTCGTTCCTTTAACATCATCAACGCGACGTTCCCTTTAGGATGCACTACGTGCTCCAAGGGTGCCACTCACCTCTTTTGTTTATTTTGCACAACGTGCCCTTTAGGATGTACCATGTGCTCCAATGGTGCCACTTGCCTCTTTTGTTTCTTTTGCGCGATGTGCCCTTCAGGATGCACCACGTGCTCCAAGGGTGCCACTCGCCTTTTGACTGATTGGTAGACATCAATAACCCCTGGAGTCAACACTCTGCCAGGTGAACTTGTGGGAGAATAAGGGCTTCTAAGGAATAAGGCCCTCGCCTTATTGCGCGCCCCTTAGAATCATTGTGAGCAACTGTCGCAGTCTGCCCTCATGACATCGTGGGTCCTCTCGAACTAGGTAATCGTTAACCTACAGTTAGAGCCACGGCGGGAGTGCTAGTAGGTTGTGGCAGGGCTACTGTCCACACCTCTCCCTTAACCTCTCTGGTAGTCGTGTGTGACCCCTTTACTCCATATGTGAGTTTGGTCGACAAGCTATCGTTAGCCTGCATCATCAACAAATCATGTTAGAACATGTCCACATCATATCATCATATCAAATGTACTAATATCACAGTAAATCAATCAAACCCAAATAGTACACTCCCTGATTCAATCCGGAGTCCAAGGGGTTCCATCGATGCCTCTACATCCTCAGGGTCCAAAACCCTGCACACTCAGAAAAACTAAGTCAATAACACCTGTCTATGTCAATGTAGTAAAACAACATGTCATCTACCCATGACGCATCATAAACAAAGACAAATTTTTTAATATCATAATAATCCGGATCACTTGCAAGCAAGTGTCCTCAAAGAATAAGTTCGCTCAGTGCGCCAGAGTGGGATGTTACAAAAATGGTCACGATTGACTATGGTTAACCATGATTGACTAGAAGATCATGGCTATCCATGATCACAACTACTCATGACATTAATACATTAATGTATATTATAATGTATTAACTAATTAATACATTAATACATTGCTAAATTATTAATACATTAATAAAGTAGTAATACATTATTAAAGTATTAACACATTAATAATGCATTATTACATTACTGTAATGTCTAAATTAAAGTATTAATTTACATAAATGCATAATGACCGTGTCTAAATTAAATGAGGTCATAGCCTTGTCGTCACGAGGCTATGTTTGGCACATTGCGATGACAAGATATTTGTGTGACATTGCGATGACATGATATCTGCGTCATATTGTGATGACAAGATATTTGTTTCACATTGTCATGAGGGGGATATTTTTGTCATAATGCGACGACAAGGATTCTTTGTCACATAAAGTATTAATACATTATTAAAGTTTTAATGCATTAATAAAGTAATAAAATGTTAATAAATATATTATTAAACTATTAATACCTTAATAAATACAATATTAAAGTAGTAGTGCATTATTAATACATTACTAAAGTATTAAAACATTAATTAAAAATGACCACAATTGACTATGGTTGACCATGACCATGGCCATTGTTCACTATGGTTGACCATGACCATTGTTAACTTCCTTACAACTTCAATATGCATGACCTTCATTATGGTTGACCTTAGTTGAGCATGGTTGACAATGGTTAGTCATGTTTGGAAATTGTTGTCTGTAGAAGATCATGGCTAGTCATGATCATGACTACTGATGACATTAATACATTAATGTATACTATAATGTATTAATTAATTAATACATTAATGTATACTATAATGTATTAATTAATTAATACATTAATGTATACTATAATGTATTAATTAATTAATACATTGCTAAAGTATTAATACATTAAAACATTAATAAAGTGGTAATACATTATTAAAGTATTAATACAATAATGCAATATTACATTAATGCAATGTCTAAATTAAAGTATTAATTTACATAAACGTATAATGGCCTTGTCTAAATTAAATGAGTTCATAGCCTTGTCATCACGAGGCTATGTTCTTCAGATTGTGATGACAAGATATTTGCTTGACATTGTGATGACATTATATATGCATCATATTGTGAGGATAAGATATTTGCTTCACATTGTGATGAGGGGGATATGTTCATCATAATGCGACGGTAAGGATATGTTCATCACATTGTGTATACAAGGAAATAGTCGTCGCATAGAAACGACATGATATTTTCGTCACATTGGGACGACACCATATTTGCATCATATTGCGATGACATGATATTTTCATTACATTGAGACAACATGAAATTTTCATCACATTGCGACAACATGAAATTTTCATCACATTGGAATGACGAGGCTATGTTCGTCACATTGCAACGATGAGGTTATGACAAGGATATGTACATCACATAGAGGCGAGAAGGCTATGTTCATGAAATTGTGATGACAAAGCTATGTTCATCACATTGCAACGACAAGGCTATGATTGTGACATTGAAATGACAAGGGTATGTTTAGAACATAGAAACGACAAGGCTATGTTTGATACATAGCGACAATAAGGCTATGTTCATCACATTGTGATGATAGGATAGTTGCATCGCATTGTGAGGACATGATGTTTTTATCACATTGGGATGACGACGCTATGTTAATCACATTGCATGATATCTTCGTCATAGTGAAATGATAAGGCTATGTTATTCACTGTGTGATGATAGGGCTATGTTCTTCACAGTGTGATAATAAGGCTTTATTTTCCACGGTGCAATGATAAGGCAATGTTCATCACATTGTGATGACGAGGCTATGTTCGTCACATTGAAAAGACAAGGCTATGTTCAACACATCGTGACACCAAGGCTATGTTCATCACATTGTGATGACATGATATCTGTATCACATTACGAGGATAGGATATTTGAGTCACATTGCGATGATGAGGCTATGTTCATGACATTGCAACGACAAGGATATATTCGTCATAGTGTGATGATAAGACATGTTGGTCACATTGTTATGGTGGGGCTATGTTGATCACATTGGAATGACAAGGCTATGTTCGACATAATGGGACGTTACTATGTTTTTGAGATTGTGATGCTACTATGTTCATCACATTGCAACATTACTATGTTAGTAATTGGGACGATGCATTAATAATACATTATTAAAGTATTAATACATTAATTGGCAATGACCATGGTTCACTATGGTTGACCATGACCAATGTTAAATTTTGTTGAACATGACCATTGTTAACTTCCCTAGAACTTCACTATGCATGACCTTCACTATGGTTGACCTAGGTTGAGCATGGTTCACAATGATTAACCATGTTTGACAATTGTTTTCTATAGAAGATCATGGCTAGCCTTGACCATCATTACATATGACATTAATACATTAATGTGTATTGTAAAGTATTAGTGCATTAAAACATTAATAAAATAGTAATACATTATTAAAGTATTAATACATAAATAATGCATCATTACATTAATGTAATGTCTAAATTAAAGTATTAATTTTCATTAATGTATAATGTAACTTATTAATTAATTGATACTTTAATAATGTATTGTATTAATTTATTAATACATTATTAATTAATACATTGCTAAAGTATTAATACACTAATACACTAATAAATTTTAATAATACATTAATAAAGTAGTAATACATTAACTTTACTCACCTTAGTAATACATTATTAGAACCTTAATGACCATACTAATACGTTAATAAAGTATTTAAAATACATTTCCTTATTAAATAGCCTAGGTCAAACATAGCCTTAGTAAATAGCCTAGGTTGAACATAGCCTTAATGCATTAATTGAGTCGATGTTATGTTCATCGCACTGCAACAAGAAGGCTATGGCCGTCACATTGTGATAATATGATATTTGTGTAACATTGCGATGATAGGATATTTTCATCATATTGCATCACAACATTATACGTTCATCATATTGCATCACATTGCAACATTACTATGTTCGTCATGTTGTGACATTACATTGTTTGTCAGAATGCGACATTACTATGTTCGTCACATTGCAACAAAAGGGATGGCTCTTCAGATTCCAACAACATGGAAATGTTCATCACATAGCGAAAATGCATTGATTGTGAGATTGCCACATTACTATGTTTGTCACATCGATGTTAATATGTTCGTCACATTTCAACATTACTATGTTTGTCACATTTCAACATTACTATGTTCGTCAGGTTGCAACGTTGGGAAATGTTTGTGACATAGACAATTTATGTTTTTCACATTGCGATATTGGGATATGATAGTGACAATGTGACGTTCGGCTAATTTTTTGACATACCAATGTTGGGAAATGTTCGACACATCGCAACATAAGGAAATGTTCGTCACAATGTGACAAAGTGAAATATTCATCATATTGTAATGTTTGGCCATGGGCATCACATTGCAATTTTCATGTAGGGATATGTTGGGTTCAATATCCTTGTGACATTACACCACATACCCCATTCATTTATGGTTGTCTGAAATAGAGAAAGTCGTTACAAGTTATGTTAAATTGAGATGTTCGAGAATGGTGATGTTTCCTTCTAATATTCAACAAGGATGGCTTATAAGGAAATGTTGTGTTCCTCAATTTTTACATCGCATTGCGACATACATCAAGGGTTGGGTTATGTTGCAAGGATTATATCAACATAACCATGGCTAACATTGGAAGAATATGGTTGCTCATGATTAACTATGGTAGCCCATGGGTGCCGATGTCACTATGGTGGAGCAAGGTTCGCTAAGGATGAGTATGATTATATTACATTGAGATGTTTATGTTGATTGAATTATATCGAATTTTTACGTTTCCAGTTATGTCGCAAATGCGACATTCCATAATGGGTTGCTTCATCTGGGACATTCCAATATGTCATGTCACATTGCAAAGTTCATATTTTTTTACTATTGTGAAATTGTACGTTCGTCAGTGTCTTTTGTCAAATTGCAATGTTCATGAATGCTCATATAAATTTATTTTTTTCCTTCAGGGTTATATTGGGGAATGAAGAAGTTTTTAGTATGGTCAAGATAAATTTTATAAAACATTGTCCCATTTTAAGAGAAACAAAATAGGAGGATGAGTTAAAGAAAATGACATGTATTACGAGAGTTATAATAAAGCAAATAGTTGAATTCAATGTCAATGTTATTGCATAATGAGATACTTTAATAGTAATATTTTAAGAGGTTCACTCTAAAACAATGCGATATAGGAGCATGATTTAAAAGTGAAAAATTGATTGCCATTAAATTAACATTATTTCAGAGATGTCAAGAGAAATATATTTTTTGTTTGAAGTCCGTCTTGTAGTTTACATTGAAGAGTGTGTCACGTAGCCACATTTAGAGAGAAATAATTTTATGAGGTTGACATCGATATTTGTGACATACAAGAAGATGACATTGAATTAAGGAGTAAAAATGAGAGAGATTAAGTTTCACTTTCATAAATTAAGAGGTAAACATTAAAATTAAGCCATATTGTGACATTTTAAATGTAATAAAATGAATAACTTGAATGGAATGAGCCATATTGACAATTATTGGGTTGTATTTCCATTTAAGAATAAACTATTCATCAAAATTTAATATCGTTTAAGAATAAAATATTTGTCAAACCGATATAACATTAATTGTATTCAAACATTATAATTCATGGTGTTTATTGATGTTATGAAGATTTAAATGCAATGATGTTTATTGATGGTATAAAAATTTAAATTCATATTTCCTCAAGAATTGTATTTATTGTTTAGTCAATATTAACATTATATTCCTTTAATATTATTCACATTAATGTCACATTGTTAACATAACATTATTAATGAAAAATCTTCAACTTAATACTATTAACATTAATATAACATTAATATAACATTATTAAAATTATATTTGTGTAACATTATCATTATTAAAATTATTAATGTAACATTGTTGTAATATTAATGTGTCATTAATGTAACATTATTACTTAAGTGAGTACTTGCATAACATTAATATCATTAATTATAAAACTAATGTTATATAATTATTGGAAACATAATTATTTATATTTAAAAATAAGAAAAGTCTAAAAAAAAATGTTTAATTATTTTATTTTAAGTTTTCTAAAATTATTAGATCTAATTATTTTATTAAATAAATTATAATACCTACTATTACTATATTATTATATATTTATTTATTCCTTCCTATATCACTACTATATTTATTATTGTATTACTATATTTATTCATTACTATTATTTATTATTGTATTACTATATTTATTCATTACTATTAATGTATTTTATATTAGTAGTACATTAACACAATATGATATTATTACATTAATTTTAAACAATAATAATATTACTATGATGATTGTTAATAATATGACGATTATATATTAATGTTAATAAATGATCATATATTTATTACCATGCATTGGATGGACACATTTACAAAATAAATAATTAAATTTGTAGGGGAGACATTTAGGGTTTAGGGTTAAGATGGATATTTAAGAGATTAATTAACTAGGATGATCGATCACATGGTTCCAAAAATCTCTCCACACAAAACTACAAAGTTTTCCAAAATTTTGTCAAAAACATTAGTTTGAAATTTAATTACTCTCTCACAATTATATTATTTTAACTATCTAATTAAATCTACAAAACTTCAAAAATTTATTAAATTTATTAAACATAAATTTTTAAAGTTTAAAATATTAATTATTGAACTTTATTTATTTATTGTAGAACTTTAATAGATTATACTTTATAAATTTATTTAACCTTATTAATTATTTTCTTGAAAAAATAGTAAAACATACTATTACTATTTTATTATATATTTATTTATTACTTTGAATAAATAGTAAAACCTAGGATTACTATATTATTCTATATTTATTTATTACTTTGAATAAATAGTAAAACGTAGTATTACTATATTATTCGATAGTAGGAAACACTTGTTCTTAATCATTAGGCCCACTCAGACTATATTTAAATATTAATGTTAATAAATGGTCAAGGTTAGTATTTAAGGTTAGGTTTTAGTTCGGTTCAAATTTATGAGAGAAAAAATGTAACTAATAATGTAAAAATAAACGTTACAAACAATGCATAAAGTAGTTGATATTATTGATAATAGGAGGAATCCTTTCAATTGTGATGCAAAGGGTAGATCTAATGGCTTCGAGCTAGTGTCTAACTCATATGAATAATGGTTAAATTATTTTCATATTTATTAAGGCTGAGCCATATGTCTGTTTGTTGGATTGAGACGATTGTTCACCCCAATTAGATACTCTCAAAGTGCAGTTTCAAGATTAACACTTTAGATTGACAATGAAGGGAGTACATAGAAGAATAAATTAACTTCTTATGCATTTTATTTAATTATTGTGCGGAAATGAGTGCAAGCCACTTAGTCCTTCCCTTTATACTCTAACTTATTTCTTTCTTCTCTCCAATATAGTTATTAATAATGTACAGGTTCAAAGGAGTACAGTTAAAACAAATGCGGACACATAAATTACATATTATTTTAGCTTTATAAATAAGTTTATATTCTGTGCTAATTAATAATTAAAGTAAGCTAATTTCATTAGTTAGGAAAATAATATAAATAAAACAAAATCACCATTAATCGCAGGCATGAGTTCATGTATCCTGTATCCTATAAATTTCTTGAGTATATCATCATACAACTTTTGGTGTCTCGAAAACCCTGTGAATATGATTGTGATAACTCATAAAACTTGGCCAAATTATGGAGTGTACACTGCACATTACAAATTGACATGAGCCATTGATTATTGAGATCCAACTTTAATGGTCGATTGCACCACAGACAAACTCCCAATGACTTGATAGTATGGATAATATTTCAAGGAAAGGGCATCTATGTTGTGTACTTAATCATAACGAGTTACATGATTGAGTTGTATGATAGATTATATATATCTATATATAATCAAGGACTGAAATAAAGAACCTATATATTGAAGATGATAACTCAAGTATACATTGAAGACGATAACTCAAGTATCAACAAATTAAAGATTCCAATAACAATTTAATCTATATCTAGATGTTTATGTTATTTGGATTTCAAATTTATGAAATAATCATATGTACATTAAAAAGTAAGTTGTTCTAATCAGTAGAATACCAGTGTTGAAGAAGTGATAAAGCTATCCAAAGGAACCTTTATGCCGCAGATTCATCTATGCAACAATCCGATTCAATAATACAAGGGTTCTGATTTATACACCAAGTTATATATGGAGCAGGTTCAAAATGCAGGAATGATAATAACAGGTTCGAAATGGATGAGCGATCTAGGGAAACAACAATTATCAGGGATACAACAGGCTAGATATGCAGTTATCCAACGATCGAGGTATGCAGTTATCTAGCAATTGAGGTTATACAATGAATTTAAAACGTAGGTTAAGTGAAACGACTAAGCTTGGGAGTAGAGATAAATGGCCAGCCACACAAATAATTATATGACCAAGCCACATAAATAATTAAATGACAGGCATGGAAGAGATAAATGACGAGCCACGTACGAGAGGGAAGAGGTAATGAAAAATCTGTTACAAAAGGAGGCGGCCAGACCACTCGTCAATATGGGAGGTGGTAAAATGTAAGGACAAGCCACAAGAGGGAAGAGGTAATGAAAAATCTGTTATCTAAATGTTAAAACTAAATAAGTAAATGTTAAATAAAAAAGTAAATGAATAGGTAAATGTTAGAATTGAAGTAATCTTTGTTTGTATTTTCTAAATTATGTTATGTGGTAATTGATAATTCATCGTAGTAATTATTTAATCATGTTTAGTAAAAGTGAAAAAGTAAACATGATGAAATTACGATTTTATAAATGCAAGGGAGTTAGTTCTGGTGATCTTATTCATTGATTTGGATGTAAGACAAAGAATATGTCCGATTAAATTTTGTAATTAAAAGGATGATTAATTCATGGATTCCAATAGGGGGAAGCCTATGAGGGTAACAAGTGTATATAAATTTGTCTCTCTCTATATATAATTTAATTTTATGGGTTTTAGATTTTGTATATCAACCATTTTAGTTTTGCATATATTAATATGTATATGAATTAGCAACAACCACTTTATAAAAGTGGTTGATATAAATCCATGGGTGGCATTAGTTTGGAAATGTTGAAAATGACGTCCATAAGTGATTATTGCTAGTTGATAGTGGACATACCATTAATATATTAATACATAATCAATATTATAATTAATTATTACATCAAATTAAAATATCAATTTACATAAGTTGATAATGTAACATATTAATTGATTGATACAATAATAACGTAATGTATTAATTAAATATATAACTTCGTCTTATATATAATTTAATTTTATGGGCTTTAGTTTTTGTATATCAACCATTTTACTTTTTCATATATTAATATGTATATGAATTAGAAACAACCACTTTATAAAAGTGGTTGATATAAATCCATGAGTGGCATTAGTTTGGAAAGGTTGAAAATGGCATCCATAAGTGATTATTGCTAGTTGATAGTGGACATACCATTAATATATTGATACATAATTAATATTCTAATTAATTATTACATTACATTAAAATATTAATTTACATAAATTGATAATGTAACATATTAATTGATGGATACAATAATAATGTAATGTATTAATTAATTAACACATTAAATACATTAAAAAATAAATTACAAAATATTAATACACTCACAAAGTAGTAATACCATTCCCCGGATGGGTGACTGGGCGGCTGACGCGGACACGTGGACATGAGCGGGGAGGCAGTGGCATTAAACGCACCAGCCCACAGCAAAACCCCATTTATTTGACATGAAATCTCACAACTGCATTCAAGAGCGGAGCCTGCTCGCACAAGGCG
>ML777808.1:124570-162135 GCA_009831015.1 Picea engelmannii | reverse complement strand
ACTTTGAATTATAATACACTCATCACTTCACTTTATTATTTACCTTTTAAAATCTCTTAAACCACTTTGATTACTTTGACCTTTTGGGGCTTCTAGATGACATATGAGGGTTCTCCAACTTTGTAAGGCCATAACTCTCAAACTGTGAGGAGTTATGTGACGTTTTACATACCACCAGAAATGACATGACATGTACTATCCATGTAGAATAGTATTATCTGAAAATATATCATAACTCATACTATTACCCATCAAACAAACTTGGGTCCATTACCCAAACCTGGGGTCTCCAACTTTTCATGGCCATAACTCTCTAACCGTGAGGAATTATGTGACGTTCCACATACCACTAGAAATGAAATGACAAGAACTATCCATGTAGGATATTTTCCCTAACAAATCCACTTTTCTTCATCTCATTATTCCACAATTAAGCATGGGTTCTCTTACTCCACAAAGCGTCTTCCCGTGAGGGCTTTCACCATAAGGGGACCACTTTTGAGTTCATCTATATTTACTTCTTATCAACCATGACAAAACAATAATGAGTCATATTTACATCAAACACTATTGGGTCCATTACCCAAACCTTTTTGCTATGGGTCTTTCTTCAAGGGTTAACATCAATGACAACCAACCTTAATCAACAACCTGATCTCCAACAACTGCTCGAGATTGATACTGATGAATCTAACTATGTTGTAGGTGCATGTCTCACTTAGCATGGTCATCCAGTAGCATACCATAGTGAGATGCTCTCAGATACCATCCAAAAGTACCCCACATATGACAAGGAAATGTATTCCATAGTACAAGCCTGTCGTCGATGGAAACATTACATTATGGGAAAGGAGACAATCATCCACATTGATGACAAGCCTCTGAATTTCATACAGACACAAGGGAAGTTGTAGAAATATCGCCATCAAAATTGGTCCACATACTTACAACACTTCCATATCAAGATCAAGTATAATAAAGGGAACACAAATTGTGTCACTGACTTCCTAAATTGACCTCTTGTGGCTACACTCACCACCGTGCTCCATTCCTATGGGCATGAAGAATTTGAGTGGCCCCAAATTTATGAGATCCTGACTTCGCCACCACCTATATTTTCTTGGGTACGTGCGTGAATGTTAGTGATTTTCACATTCAGAATGGAATGTTATTCCATTAGCGCCACCTTTTTGTACTTGCAAGCAAGCGTTCAAAGTTGATTTGGGAGGCTCACTACTATCGGATGGCAGGACATTTTGGCATGGAGAAAAATATGGTTGTTCTATAGAAACATTTTTATTGTCCAAAACCTCGACAGGACAATAGAAAGTATATTATATCTTGCACTGTCTGTTCCATTTCCAAGCCAACCATCAAGAATCAAGGATTATACACCCTTCTTCCTATGCTTGAAAGGCCTTGGGAATCCATCTCGATGGATTAGTTGTCTGGAATTCCATCCCCCAAGTAAGAAAATGTTGTAATTTTGATCCCATTTGAAAACATGGTTCTATTGGTAGCACCACTTTTTGATTTTGGGGTTGATTTTCATGTTTTTTTTGCAAAAATATGGGTTTTTTGTTCCAAATTTCTCGTTTTGAGGTCACTGTTCTTGTTAATTTGGTAACCTTTTTTTAGTTTTCCATTGTAAGATTTATTCAAGTTTATGTCCTAGTTATGAGGAAGAAAAGGTTTTGTCTCATATACCATATGTTATTACAGTAGGAAGTATGTATGCAATGAAATGTTCAATATTAAATATTTCACATGTAGCAACCGGTATTGTCAGTGGACACATGGAAAACCCAGGTAAAGAGCATTAGGAATGGGTGCTTCGGTATCTTAGAGGCACGATGAATATCACTTATAGTGGTTTTAATGATTTAGTTTATGGTTATGTTGATTCAAATCTTTCAAGAGACTTGGACAAGAGGAGATCTACCTCAAGTGCATGAATGGAAGGATCTATTGGGTAAGTTTGGACAAGTGCATGATAAGGAGTTCTGTGGTAGTCAAAGTGTTGCGTGCATTTGACTAACAATACAACGTAGAAAAATGGGACAAGGAATAATTTTGTAAGATAGGTTACTGATGGAGGTGGAGTGGTCCATACTCGAGCAAATTGTGTAGACTTGTTCTCAAAACCTGTATTGTTAGATAAGATGCGATGGTGTTTGGCTTCTCTTGGCTTGTAGGAAAGGTGATGAATAAATTTGGGCATGATATATTAGGTAAATTGTTTTCAAGGTGGATACTGTTGAAATGTGCCAACTAATTTCCCATGATTGTTGGGATATGGGAAGCTTTTTTGTCTCTTACTACTCTGCAGTTAGCTGAACCAAATCAACTAAAAATAGAATATGGACATGCATAATTGTTTGATCAACTTGTGTAACTGTTTGATGAGCTTCTGTAACTATTTGATGAGTTTGTGTAACTGCTTGATAAGTTTGTGATCAATTTGTGTAAATTTTTGATAGATGTTGTATATCTATGCATTCTCGTAGAGGCAAAGCGGAGTGTGGGATGAGTGGAAGGAAATTTGTAATCCAATGTTTAGTTGTTGTAATTCTCCCTTGATCAATAAGAATATTGATTATCATTTGCCCATGGATGTTTCCCTTTTGAATGGTTTTACCACGCAAATATTGTGTTCATTGTGTGATTTCCTCTTTCTTTATTTCTTCCATTAAAATCTTATTTTTTATGCTTTTGCTTTCTAGCACTATGTTTGACCAACCATTGTTATTTTGATTATGTTAACAGTTTTGATTAATAAAAAACATTAGCATAAATCTTTTGGACCTTTGATTTTAAAAAATACACCCACATTAATTTATTTAATATGTCAAATAAAGATGGAAAGATCTGCAAATTCATTATTGAAAAAGTTGTGAACCATTAAAAAAAACAAGGAAAATAGTTGCAAAGCAGCTAGTCCCTCCCAAATTCAATAAAAATAAAAATTAACATGGATATGTGCATCATTTCTTACTATTAGTGTTTAAATTGCTCAAAATTGCAAGTTAGTTGGCAGGTTGTGGGAAGACATGTGTCATTATTATCTATCTTGCTTTCATTTGCTTAATAATATAAGAAAAATCGCCCGCAGGGGTGTAGATCGATTGGCAAGTGCCGTGTAAATGGAAGGAACTATGTAAAATGAGGTCTCAAGGTCGATTCTCACCTAGATTTACACGGAGGGCGTGCTTGCGGGTTGTGCATTTCTCCCTAGGGGTTATAAGGCAGCCGACAGGATTCGACCCCGTGTCACGCGAGTACGATACTGCCATTGTTACCGATTCCCCTAGTACAAAAAAAATAAAAAATAAAATATATATATATATATATATATATATATATATATATATAAGAAAAATCCAAGACAACCACTTACTATATATTCAAAAGACAAGGTGGAAAATTCCTTCATGAAATTGGTTAACAATCTTTTTTTGTTCTCATTAAATTAACAAATATACGTGACGATGCCTCTACATACTTATTCATCTCTAAATACAGATGGCTACACATACTCTTCAATTATTTTTTAAAATATTAAGTTTGTTAGTCTCTGTCGACATTTACATTAATTTTTGAAAACCAAGTATTCTAGTACCTACAACAGTTGCTCCAACTTCTTTTGCAAATCTTAAACAAAGTCAGAAAAACACACGGAATTCCCTATGTCCACTACATCATCCTTTGTATGTCTTTTTCTCCCAAATTCCTTTTTTTGTCTTTCCTATGCGCTAGATATCCGCTAAGATAACATATATTAAGTGATTACTCTTGACTAACAACCATTTGTAAGGAATAACCCAAGATGGAAGTCTCAATATATACAAAACTAGAAGTCTATATTGAGCTTAATGGTGGGGCTACATCGAAATATGCTCCAAAGGGCGTCATGACCTAGGAACCCTTTTGTGACGCTCTAAGGGAGTATTTTTACCATTCAATATATATCACCAATATCGTGGCCTAATGGTTACAACTCCATCAAGAACCATGACAAACTATGCAACAAAGTATCAAGGATTGAGGGTGTTCAAACAACTTCATATTTCAATTCCAAATGATTCATTCATATTTATTTCTATGATCAAATTTCTCCTTTTTGACATCTTTTCATCATCAAGACTTATACTTATTTCTATGATCAGATTTCTCTTTGTCAACTTATTTTCATATTCATCTTGATGATGAACCTAACTTAACTTGAAGTTTGAAACATCAACTCTAAATAATCAAATGAAGAATGCATAAGCCTACAAGTCTTGATGGATAAGTTCATTGAAGTCAATATTACTCTCAAAAAGTAATTTTTCTACTTCAGTTACCACCAAAAGATTTATATTGACCATATTTTACCAAAGAATGAACAAATCTAGTCCTTAAAACTCCAAAATGTGTCTAAATTTTGAAGCAAGTTCTTGTATTAATTTTACTATGGTTCATTAGTAATGCCAAGGCAACAACTGCCAACTCTATGATTCATTTGTATGCATTTTCACACGAATTTTAAAGTCTAGAGATATACATCACTTTCTTAAGGAATTAGACAATAAAGTACCATACATAAGTGCCTATAAAAATAATGAAAAAATAAAAAAATCCAAAACTTAAAACTCATAACATCTTAATTTTAAATCCATAAATTTTATTGATGTAACAATGTTATCTAAACATCCATTAATCTCAACCTTGATTTAAGAAGTTCATTAAAATCAATATTACTCTCAAAAATTAATTTTTCTACCTCAATTCCCACAATTTCTATATCAACCATAGTTTACCACAACGTATGAGAAGAATCCTTTGCACGAAACATCTTAGAATTAGACTTGTTTTGTCATCCCATGCATTGTTTATATGTTAGAACTTTCTAAATTGAGTGATTACAATCTAACAAATAAACTTAAACAAAGTAAAATGAAATTTTATATCATGACCTTCTTACTAAGTGGAATGATTTGCATAGCTCTTGCACATTGTTAACTTGAAAGCCATAGTTTTAAATTAATACGCCACAATCACACATATCAAAAATATCAAATGGAAAAATAAAACACAACGATTTATGTGGTTCACCCAACTCCAGGCTATGTCCACCAAGTAGAGGTATCGGTTTTCTTATTGTTCATAACATGGAGATTACAGTCCTCATGCTCACTCAGCAATGCCTTTACGGGCATACATAAATTTATAGCACACAGTTACACAAGAAACCAATTGATTAAAAATATTTCTGTGGTTGGGTTTTTTTTGATTGATCGGAATGGCCACAGTTTTGTCAGTAGACTGTCGAAACCAATTATTAAATGCACTCTTATCCACATTCTAATTTGGTCTATTTAGTTGCAACCAACGCTGAATAATAGGATCCAAATCCATTCTTGGATGAATTCATTGTCACCAATATCCAACAATCTCCACCTTGACAACAATTAACCTGATACCTTGCTCATTTCTTTTGTTCATCACCTTTTCTGCAAGCCAAGAGAAGCCAAGCACCATCGTAGCTTCTCTAAAAGTACTGGTTTTGTGAACATGTCTGTGTAGTTCTCTTTTGTATGAACTTTTTCAAGTGAAACTCCACCTTCATCAATGACCTATCTTACAAAATGGTACTTAATAGGAATATGTTTAGTTTTACTGTGGTAGGTTGTATTTTTAGCGAAGTGAATAGAACTTTGACTATCACAGAGTATCTTTACTTTGTTCTACACCCTTCCAAACTCACCAAACAAACCTTTTAACCAAAACGCGTCTTTGCAATCATGTGAAGAAGCTATGTATTCTACTTTTGTAGTGGATAAATCAACAATGCTCTCTAGCTTTGACATCCAACTAATAGCTCCACCTGCAAGAGTAAAGACCTACCCTGAAGTTGACCTCATCTCATCCAAATCACATGCAAAATCAGAATCAACATATCCATAGACTAAATCACAACCACCGTTATAGGTGATACAGTAATCACTTGTGCCCCTCAAATACCAAAGCACCCATTTCATTGATGTCGAGTGCTCTTTACTTGGATTTTCCATATATCTATTGACAACCCCAATTGCATGTGAAATGTATGGTCTTGTACTAACCATATTATACATTAAACTTCCTACATCATTAGCATACAATATTCGAGACATATATTCCTTTTCTTCTTTTGTACTAGGACATAAACTTGAAGAAAGCTTAAAATGGGAAGGGAAAGGTACATAAACTGGCTTCAAATTGTTCATACCAAACCTCAAAAGTATTTTCTCAACATACTTTTGTTGTGACAACGAAAGCTTACCATTCCTCCTGTCTCTGAATATCTCCATGCCCAAAATTTTCTTTGTTGCTCCTAGATATTTCATATCAAACGTCCTAGCCATTTGAGCCTTTAACCTGTTGATCTCACTTATGTTTTTTCTTGCTAAAATCATATCGTCAACATACAATACTAAGATAATGAATATTCCATTATTCAATTTCTTAAAGTAGACACAATGATCATACTCACTCCTTGTATAATTCTGGCTCATCATTCTACCTCAGACCATACAATGATTATACTCACTCCTTGTATAATTCTGCCTCACACCATACAATTATTTCTTGTTCTTGCAAACAATTTTCTTGTTGTGATTCTCAACAAACCCTTCAGGTTGTTCCATGTAAATCTCCTCATCCAAATCTCCATGTAAGAAATAAGTCTTAACATGTAGCTAATCCAACTCCAAATCAAGTAATGCAACCAATGCTAACATACTTCGAATTGAAACGATTTTAACAACTGGTGAAAAAATCTCATGAAATTCAATACCTTCTTTCTGAGAATATCCTTTTTCAACCAGCCTTGTTTTGTACCTCTCTACCTTATCATCAACACCCTTCTTCAGCTTGTAGACCCACATGTAACCTACAATTTTCCTATCTCTTGGAAGTTCTACCAAATTCCATGTAGAATTCTTCGCTAAAGAATTCATTTCATCCTTCATTGCTTCTTTCCATTTTTCACTATTAGAACCCTCCACAACTTCATGATAGTACGAAGGTTCATCATCATTAGTACTTAAAGAGACTAATGAAAAAAAATCATCATACCTTCTTGGAGGAACTTTGATTCATGTAGACCTCCTTAGGGAAGTTTGTGGTTCATCCACAATATGTTGAATGTCATCATCATCCATGTTTTATTTTGTAGGAACCTCTTCATGACAATCTACAGAAACTTGTTCATGTTCACTTTCATCTGTAGTTGAATGATTTTCAAACTGAATCATTTGAACATCTACATCTGATTTGATGAGAGATGATTCATCAAATATTACATGTCGGTTAATGGTGATCTTGTGGGCAGTGGGATCCCACAACCTGTATCCCTTAATACCATCACCATATCCAACAAAGATAAGTCTTTTTTATTTTGGATCTAATTTAGAATGTTGATGTTTCAGAATTAGAGCATAGGCTTCACAACCAAAAACTTTAAGATTAGAATAATTACAAGAGTGACCTATCCATAACTCTTCAGGAATCTTTCACTCTATTGTTGTTGATGGTGATTGATTCACCATATAACAAGCTATAGTTACTGCTTCTGCCCACAGTTCCTGCTTCAAGTTGGCATTACTAAGCATACTCCCTGCCCTCTCTAGGAGAGTCATGTTGATGCGTTCAACAACTCTATTTTGATGAGGAGTATAGGCAATAGGTTTTTGCCTATCAATCCCAAACTCCTTGTAATAGTTCTAAAATTATATTGATGTAAATTCACCACCATTATCAGTTCTTAAACATTTAATGGATTTATTAGTGTTCTTTTCCACTAAAACTCTAAACTGCTTGAAAACAGTAAATACAACGACCTTTCTTTTCAACATATAGATCCACACCTTCCTAGATAAATCATCTATAAAAGTAACAAAGTATGATGATCCTCCATACGAAATAGTAGGGGATGGTCCCCAAACATTAGAATGGATATAATCAAGAATTCCCTCACTGGTGTGTCTTTCGGTTTTAAATCTCTGCCTACTCTATTTTCCATAAATATAGTACTTTCATAAATCTAACTTTAAAGACTTTAGACTAGGAAGTAACTTGCGATCAAATAATACCTTCAATACTCTTTCTCTCATATTGACCAACCGTTGATACCACAGACGAACATAATCACTGTCATTCTCGGATACAACTGTCACATGATCTGACTAAGTTCTTCCTTCTCATAGAAACAGGTTCCCAACTTATTCTCTTTCATAACCAGTAGGATTCCTTTGTAGACCTTCATAACTCCACCTTGAACAATACTTTTATATCCTCCAATATCTAAGACTCCCAAAGAGATTAGGTTCTTCCTAAGCTTAGGTACATGTCTCACATCAGTTAGTATCTTAACAGATCCATCAAACACCTTAATTCGAATGCTACCAATTCCCACAAATTTACATGATATATCATTTCCGGTGTAAACTATTCCATCATCTATAGACTCGTAAGTAATAAACCAGTGTCTATGAAGACACATGTGATTTGAAGCACCAGAATCTAATAACCAATGTTGATCATAGCGTGAAACAATACCAATTGTTAAAACTTCATCAACCATACCTGAACTTGTTGTTGAACTTGTTTCAATTGTGTTTGCTTCCTTCGTCTCTTTTGGAGGGTCTTCTTGGGAGGATTGTTGTCACTTCCAACAATCCTTATTTAGGTGTCCAGATTTTCCACAAAACCAACACTTAAGATTGATCTTATTTTCCTTCAAATTTGACCGAGATAAATTTCTCTGAACATGTCCTCTTTCTTTATGTCTTCCTCTGACCACCATCGCCTGAGATGTAGAGGTTTATAAATTGGATTTATTCCTTGTTTCCTCAGACAGTAAAGCTCCAAATATAACATCAAACTCAATACTTTTTGTTGAACTGAAACTAATAGAGGTAACAAAGTGATCCCATGACTAGGGCAAAGAACACAACAATGTAATCGCATTGTCTTTAGATTCGAATTTCACTCCCATGATAATCAACTGGACTAAAAGAGTATTAAAAGTATTTAAATGATCATCTATTTCCGTACCTTCCTTCATGTGCAAACTGTACAATTGTTTTTTCAGGAAGATCCTGTTCGTCAAGGATTTTGTCATGTACAAGCTTTCAAGCTTCGTCCATAACCTGGTGTCTTCTCCGTAACAATGTTGAACATAACATCATCAACCAAACACAAACGTATGGAACTCAGTGCTCTCGCATCGATCTCTTCCCAATCTTCATCTAAAATGGTCATGGGTTTCTTTGACTTTCCCAAAAGCGACTTTACCATGCTTTGTCGCATGAACAAATCGTGCATCTTAACCTTGCAGATCTCAATTTTATTTTTCCATTGAACTTCTCGCAAATTTAGCACTCTGAGTTTTCTCCATTTTAGTCGTCTTTATTCTTCTTGGTCTATGTTTTCTCCACTCTTATTTGATCCGCCCTGCACGTCCTTGGGTAGCGGGCACCATATAAAAATCACTCGATGTTGATTGCTCAAACCCACTCAAATGTAAAGGCAATTGGCGTTACCATTACGCGACTTTAAACCCAACCAAGCAGGCAATACTTAATGAACACTATACTTCTCCTAACCCAATCATTCGAAAAAAAAAATTCTTATTGGATGCAGAGCAAGAGAAAGACAGAGAGGATAGTGTGCACCATACAAGTCGGCGCTCTCTTCCAGAGGAGATACCAACGCTGGTTTCTAAACCAAAAATTCGCAAGTTCTCCCTTGAATCAGCGCTCCCTTCACTAGGGGAGCCCAGCGCTAATTTGAAAGCAGCGCTCCCTTCAAGCATATAACCCAGCATTGATAATTGTTGGTGCCATATCTACCGGGAGATGCAATGTTGTCAAATGCGACACCGTTGAGATGAAAGTGATTTTTGTTGGATCCGTAGACTCCACCACCTGACCAGAAGTTGATTCCGAGGCAGCTTTATCGGCTACTACATTCGCCTCCTCTTCCCAAAGACGTCGTTTTATTAGAGGCCAAAAGCATTGATAATGGAAGATTCGAGAGCGGCCCGAGCGGCATCCAATCGATAATGGCAGATTCGAGAGCGGCCTGAGAGAACTCCAATCTGAGGGGCCTCCAATCGATAATGGCTGATTCGAGAGCAGCCTGAGCGACCTCCAATTAATAATGGAAGATTCTAGAGCGGCCTAAGTGACCTCTGATATTTGAACAAGACTGGACTTTCCACAACTATTTTTGATAGGAAAATAGGTTATTTACTATGCTACCGAACCCACATGAGCCTCCTTCGCTTACGAGGCTCCTCCAAAAAAAAACAAACCTCAGATTCCCTGCGTGTTACTGCGTTTTCTGTGGCCTCTGACTGGCTCCGATACAAAACATTCAACCACAAGCCAAATCGCTCTCCCCGAGTTCTGATACCATTTTTTAACTTGACAACCACAGTTTTAAATTAATACACAACAATCACACATATCAAAAATATCAAATGGCAAAATAAAACAAAACGATTTAAGTGGTTTGCCCAACTTTGGGCTACGTCCACCAAACCAAGCAAAGCAGAGGTATTGGTTTTCTTATTTTTCATAACATGGAGATTACAATCCTCATGCTCACTCACCAATGCTTCTACGGGCATACATGAATTTATAGCACACAGTTATACAAGAAACCAATTATTAAATGCACTCCTATCCATATTCTAACTTGGCATATCTATTTGCAACCAAAGCTGAATAATAAGATCCAAATCCATTCTTGAAGAAATACATTGTCACCAATTTCCAACACACATTGCCTTTAAAATAAAATAAAAATATACATCAAAAGAATCGAACAGATACAATTCATAAAACTTCAAAAGTCATTTTAATTTCAAGGTCAAATCTTGTATAAATGTAACCATGTAATTTTCCAATCAAAAAGGTTTAGATAAACATAAAATTAAGTAAAATCATGAGAGTATCTCTTTCCACAATGTCTTAAAAGTTTCAAAATCAAGCATAAAAAGATCAAAGATATTGAATCCATAAAATTCCTAAAGTTATTCAGCCCAAATCTTGTATAAATGCATATAGTTTTTTATTAAAAAAACATTAGATAAACATAAACTTAAAATTTAAATCATTATTCATTTTAATTTTCATTTAAAAAAATATTTAATAAAAATATCATTCATTTTGATTTTTATTTTAAAAAATATTTAATAAAAATATCTTTCATTTTAATTTTTATTTTAAAAAATATCAATGAATACACTATTAATCTTAAAAAACAATCTTTTCATATTTACATCAAATACAAGATGATACACTCTTAGTGCATATGGATGGAAGTCATCGTTAAGACAAGAGAGATGTTTAAGCTCTATGTCTCTCTCCCTCACCGTCGAAAGAATCCATCCTTAAGACAAGAGAGAAATCTGATCTTTGTTATCATCAAAACAAATTGATTATGATTTTTTATTTATTAATAACATGAATCTAACGAATCTAGAAACCGATAACAATAAATTTAACGTAAATATTTCTCACTTTCAAAGAATCCATCTTTTTTAATATAAGAGAGATAAATTTTTGTTATCAATCAAATCATTGAATGAAGAGATCTCATACATCAATTTGGTGTTTAACTTGATTGTAACCTTAAAAATAAATTATTATTATTATTATTACTATGATTTTTTATTTAACAATAACATGAATCTAATAAATCTCAAAGCCAATAACAATAAATTTGATATAAATAATTAATATATATATATATGAATTTTCTAATAAAATTAAAAATGTATAATAAATTTATTATATTATTCTATAAACATCAAATTTTAATTTATTTTTTATCTTCCAAAATTTAAATAAATATAACCATATCTTAAATCTAAATTTTGATTATTTATTATTCTCTCCTAAAATTCATATGAATATATATTAATACTACTTCAACCATCATATATCTATATCTGCATCAATATATCATAATTTATAGTGATGATGATGATGATGATGATTAACGTCCATTAAGACCGAATTGGTCTATTGGACCTTACGAGGGTAAGTGATTACGTGTGATTCTTTAGAATTTTGTTTCTGTGCTAAAAAAGCATTAAGAGAAGCTTTCCAAGATCACCATACTTTTGTTGAGTTAAGATGTTAGGAAGATTGGTAGTGTGATAAATATTTTGAAAATGAGATCTAATATGGGTATAGGCTCGACAATCTAAGAGAAAGTGCTTTTCATCTTCAAACTTATTAGTGTTGCAAAGATGGCACACTCTTTCATCCCATGGCATTTTAGGAATTGACCAACGCCCAGTTTCACTATGGAGCTCGTGAGAATTTGTTCTTATCTTAGCAATGCTTATTTTTTCTTTACACTTGGAAAAACAAATAGATAATTTTGATCTTCTAGATTAGGGTTGATTACATATTTATAATACCTTAATTTTCTTTTTTACTCTAACTCTTTATTACACCACATTTTCTCTTTAAATTTTGATTTGACATTTTTTTTAATAGTATCTTTTTTCTACAAAATGGTTTCTTCCATGATTCCTCAATAGTTCAGCCAAGACCGAGGTCTTTATGCCATCCTTGCTTGAGTCGATGGTGGTTATGACTTGATTTTGAAGCAATTTTAGGTAGCCTCTTGTCTTCCACGTTGTTTAACTTGTTCTTATACAATAGGTATCTAGTCATAGCCATGCTCTAAATGGGGGAGAGGCTTGTTTCTAAGAGGAGGATGGGATAAGGTGTATTTCCTTTAATTTTGAGATTATAGGTTATAAAATTCTTTTGTATTTGCTCTATCTTTCTCCAGGATTCACGAGAGATACTATAGCCCTAGACTTCACATCCATAAAGAATAATATGTGTAACAAGAGTCTCAAAGAGGAGTTTCTTGTTATCCCAACTCCAAAGATCAGCTGATTTACAATTGTTTTCAAGCCCATAATAAGCTTTCCATCCTCTAATAATCCTTTTCTCAATGCTATAATTCTAATTCTACTTGTGGTGAATATCAATTCCAAGATATTTGTATGAAGTCACTTCCTCCAAGTTTTTTCTTTCATATACAAAGATATCATAAAGGATCTTATTGGATTTAATAATCATGACCTTAGTCTTATCAGTATTAACAGTCATACCCATATTGGAGCAAAAATCCTTGAGAATTGTTAGTTGGTTTTCAAGATCATGGGGACTCCTTTCCATAAGAACGATATCATCGGCATAAAGAAGAAGATTGATGACTATACTAGTGAGAGTAGGGCCGACACAAACTTCTTTTTCCAAACATTCTTTTAACTTGTCAATGTATATGCCAAAAAGGGTAGGGGACAAGGGATGACCTTGTTTGACTCCGATATTGAAATCAATCTCTTTTGACCATCCATGTTTCTAAACTTAGCAATAACGTTCTCATACATCCTTATTGCAGCATCCCTCAAATCGAGAGGCACTTTTATCTCTGCCAAACTATTCCAAAGTTTTTTCCTAGGAACCATGTCAAAAGATTTTCTAAAGTCAACAAAACAACAAAAAAGATTGGTTTTGGTATTCTGGAACTCCTATGCAATGATACTAAAGGTAACAAGATGGTACAAAGTTGAAGGGTTGATTTTAGCTAGTTTCAGCTTAATTTATCAAAATCTTTAGAAAGATCCAATTTTGGAAGCATACGTGGAGACTTGGTCAAATAAAGTGAGTGGATTACTTCGTGAGCTAGGATGACACTGTCCAATATCTGTCTGCCATCCACATATCCCAATTGTTCCAGAGATATGATGAACGGTAGGATAGGTTTAATATGCTTAGCGATGATCTTCGTGAGAAACTTATAGATTACATTGCATAGTGCAATGGGTCGGAAGTAAGAAGGGGAGGTGGCTTTGTTCTCTTTGGGAATGAGAGTGAGAAAGGTGGCATTGAGGGCTTGAAGGACCTGCCCAGATTTTCTGGAATCCTCTATGATTTCCCAGACTTCTTCAGGGATGATGTTCCAGCAATGATGGAAGAAATCTGAAGTAAACCCATCCAACCCAGAATCTTTTCCGAGCGGGGTGTCCCTGAGGGCTTGGTCTAATTCTTCTTGAGTGATGGGAATCACCAATACCTCATTCTAATCTTTCATGACCTCCTTAGGAATGTTCTTGAGGATAGATTCAATCACAAGGGATTGATCTATAGGGGGTTCCGTAAGAATACTTTTGTAGTAAGAGAATAATTCCTTTTCTATAACCGTGTGTTGTTGAATCTCTAGGCCTTGGTCTGAAACTAGGTGAGTGATGCGATTTGTGTGTCGGTGTTGAACCATCGATCTGTGGAAAAAATTGGTATTTTTTTCTCCCTCTTTGAGCCATTGGATGAGAGATTTTTGTCTCCACGGGATTTCTTCTTGCGCTCGTCTTTCAGCTAACTAGTTGTTGAGAAGATATTCTTGTGCCTTTAGTGAATCCGTGAGGCCTTGATTTTTGATCTTCTATTGAAGGTTTTGTATTTGCTGATTGAGAATTTCCTGAGCATGGAAGATATTGCCAAAAGTAGACTTATTCCAAGATTTCAATTGTTGCTTGAAGTTTTTTAGCCTTTGTTGAAATCTGTACATAGGAATGCCTATTGGGATTGTTGCTTCTTCCCACTAGATCTTTATGTTATCTTGAAAATACAGGTATGTCAACTAGAATTTTTCAAAGCGGAAAGGTTTCCTGCCTGGGGTACCACTGATGTTTATCGCTAAGAGAATCAACCAATGATCAGATCCTAGAGTGTCAATCACTGTGGCATTCTCAGCTAGACCATCCATCATGATGGATTCTGAGATTAACAAGTGGTCTAAAATACAAGAGACATGTGGTGTCCCCAAGAATATATTGGACTAGGTGAAGGGACCATTGTCTGTTTCTACATCAATGAGATTCAGCAGACTGATGATTCGATGGAATTGTTCACTATCATTTCCAAGCCTACATGTGCCCCCCTTTTTTTCCTCCAAACCTGTTATCATGTTGAAATCGCCCCCAAGGATCCATCGTTGATTGACGATGTGATTAGAAATCCATTCTAAGTGGTGGAGGAAGGCTTCCTTGTCTCCTGGGATTGTAGGTCCGTAGACATTCATGATGAAGCCATGTTTTTTCAAACCGATAATATGGAAGGAGGTTGTGATGGTCCAGTTGGAGGTGAAAAATCCTTCCATCAGTACCGTAACTGGGTTCTAGAGCATGACAATCCCTCCCATGGCTCCCTTTGCATCCATTTCAAAAAGATTAGCTTGTTTCCAACATTTTTTAAGAATGTGAGAAGCTTCCTCTCCCACGCATTTAGTTTCTTGCAAAAGAAGAATGTTTGGTTGTTCCTTCATTATCCTTTCTCAGAGAAAGCCTTGCTTGCTTCTTGCATTGAGACCCCTTATATTCCATGATAGCATATTCATGAGGACGATGAGGGTTGAAGGTGAGGAAAGCTATCCGATATTAGATGGATCTGGCCTGAGCTCACTAGGAAATTGCCCACATCTTGAATGAGTTGATGTTTTGGTTTTCTGCCTCTTTTTTTCTCATCCTTTGTAGATTTTCCCTGATCTTTTGAGCTTCCTTTTTGTATTCCGAGATTTGAATTAGCACAAGCTAATCCTCCTGTTGTTGAGTTGAGGAAAAAATTGTGGACTTTGCGTAGCTGATCCGAAGGTATAGTATAGAGTTGTTGTTTTTGGTAGGCTTGTTCCAAGTGTGCCATATCTATTCCTACGAGCTCCTCCTATAATTAGAGGGAATGTTTCTATAGCATCACATATCTACATCAATATATCATAATTTATAGTAAAACTTTTCAAACAATGAAAATAAATAAAAAATTTCAATGTTATAGTTAGGAACAAAAATTAGTAAAGTAACAAAAATAAGTCAAGGAAAACATACACACACACAGAGAAACACTATTGTAAAAAAATTTCATCTTCAAAAATCTATCCTCTATCCTATGCAACTTTTACAAGAAGCTGATTACCGAGATTTCAAACCTAGTCATGAGTCACAACAAGAAATTCCACATATTGCTAACTATGAGGATTTTGTCAAATGGAAAGAAAACATAGTTTGGATTCCAAATATGTGTATGTGATCCTAGGCATTACAAATTTCAACCCCTATCCCAACTTAACTTGGCTTAAACGTCCTCAAAATATTGGATACTCTATGAAATTAATAGAAATTAATAAAATTTAATCTTGATTTCTAATTCAATCCCAATAAAATAGGAGAATCAAATTTATATGCTATAAATTTTATAAAAATAAATGCTACTTTTTAAGGAAAAAAGAAATTCCAACAAAGTATATTATAAGAGTCAAAATAAAACAAAGAGACATAATAATCAAACTAAACGACCTCCTTCAGTGTTTTTTTTATTTTTGTAAGTTAGGAATTATATTAAAACATGCCAAACAAAAAAATTACATATGGCATGCTATCATAGGAGGCTATGACAACATTTCCCTAGTGGGAAACCAATGTTTCCACATGGACAAAAATTCATAGTGTTCATGAAAAACTTGCAGAGCTGTAAGAGACAGAGATCTAAAGTGCCACGCACGACAAAAATTATGTAGGTTGGACTGAACAGACCAAACCCAAAAGACTGGACTTATGCTAAGACTAAAAAATCCTATAACTGAGTAACTACGCAGGGCAAAAATCTTGTGAATTATATTAGCTGAAATCATAAAAACATAGGAAAATTGATTCAGAAGGAACTAGCGAGTGTCGGGGTCAAGCTTCTGCTGCGAAAAAACCTGATGCACATGCATGGTGTCTCTGTCGAGCTTGTCTCTGTCCGAGATAGACTACCTGAGGTCCTAAAGGAATGTCATCAGAAGGTCCACTCTTTTCCACTGCTATGTTTCCTTGTGTTGCATCCCGTTGATGTCTCCCTTGATGTCCTCGATTCCTCTCTTGATGGCGTCCAAAGACTCCTCGAAAACATCCCTTTCTGCGTAGTGGGAGAAAGCAGTGGAGAGCGGAGGAGGAGGAGGAGATTCAGAGGAGGAAGTGGGGGAGTCAGACCAAGGAGTGGGGGAGAATGAAGAGGAGAGGGGAGATGAGGGAATGGGGGGAGTGGAGGTGACAGGAGGTGGAGATGGAGGAGGAGGAGGTGGATGGTGGCACGAGGAGGACAAACTAATATTGGGAGTGAAACTGAGGGAGTTTACATGACTGTCAAACCATTCGACTCAGCAAGAATAAGGATTCGATAGCGGAGACAAGTCTGGAGTGGTGTCTCGATGAGGTAGAAGAAAAGTGAAGGAGGGAGTGGGAGCGACAAGAGGCTTCAGGGTGGTGAAAAACTTAGTTTCTAGAGGAGATCTTGGACGAGCCTATTGGCCATTCCCTCTCACTCCCCTTTCTCTAGTAGTATAACAGGTCGCGCCCCTCTTTGACCTACCCCTGATTTGAGGCATTGAGAGAGCCACCTGAAACCAGATGAGGAATGCATGAGGAAATTGAGAACGGTTGCTCGATGAGCATGAGACCATCTAGACACAGTAACACAAAATAACCAAAGGAGAGGTGTTGGGTGTGGGGGGCCAAGTTCACTGCAAAATCTCAAGCTATAGGAGAAATATGGGACCGAATTCCGGAGGAGGCCAAGGCTCTGGAGGGCAAGGGCTTAAATGAGCCTTGGCACTCCATAACAGAGGCCTAAAACCACCATGTCAAGATGGGTGATGGGAATGTGACTGGGTCCAGCCCATTACCATTAACATTCCCATGAATAGAGGCTCCAAGACATTACACCATGACATAGACGAGTGAAAGCCAAGGAGTGGCGGCCGAGGCTTTAAATTCATGAGGTGATGGTAGAGGATGAGTGTGCATGAGCTGGACCCAGGTGGCAGGAGACTTGGCCAAGTGTCCTTCCCACTGGTTGTCCACCTATTGTGTCCGTAAACACCGCATCCGGGAGTTGATCCTTGTTGTGAGCTATATTTCTACAAGCAATCATGAAGGGGTGAGTTGGAGACAAGCCTGGAGAACAAGAGAAGTCTCCTTCCTGCAAGTCAACCCCAAAGTTTGTCAACATATCTACTACTTGATTAGCGTTTATTTGAACGTGGGAGGGAAGAGTTACCCACTGAGACTCAAGGATTGACTTAATTCTAAACATCCCATTCATGAGTCTCCATCTTGGGGATATATTCTCTGGATATGCACTGTTTAGGAGATGAGAGAGGAGGTTAATGCTAGTTGCGAATCACCTTCTTCTATAAGGAGGGATAGCCCGTGCTCTTTGGTTGCTTGAAAACCTTTAAGAAGTCCCCAAATTTCTGCTGCATTGTTGGTGTTAAGTCCCTGGTTCCTGACAATGATGTGGAGGATCTCTCCTTTGATGTTGCGAATGGTTGCTCTGTATCCTACGGGTCCCAGATTACCCTTGGATGCTCCATCGAAATTTATTTTCTAGAAACCTCTTTGCGGAGCCTCCTAGTGGGAAGGAATTATCTTAGAAGTGTTACATGGAGAGGGGACTAAAAGAGAGGGAGGGAGATTGAGTTGCCAATAATTGAGGATGATGTGCTCATTGTCGGGCGGTTCATATCCTAATCCATCCAGTGGTGCAAGTAGATTGTTTCCTTAATATTGGAGTGGATTTTAGACTGGACTTCTTGCCAGTTCCAGAAGTTAGATTTAATCATTTGGAGATTTTGTTCCTTCCAAATTTGCTAAAGGATGAAACCAGGAAGAAGCTGCCAAATTCTGTTGAGGATGGGAGACTAGAAATTTGGCTCTCGCCATCCCTCGATTGTTTGTCAGATACCTATATGGTTCTTGTCTAAGGTTCTCATAATGCCAACACTATGATCCCAGAGACACGAACTATAGGAGAAAAGATTGAGAAGATGATTTTGAGTCTCCTCCTCTGTACCACAAAGGTGACACTAAGAAGGGCCTATAAAGCCTCTTTTCCTTAGGTTTTCCCAAGTAAGAATGTTATTGTTATCCATTAACCAAAGGAAGGTGCTAATTTTTGGCCAGAGCTTAGCGCCCCAAATTCTGCTCCAAATCTCTTCTTTTGGGAGGTAGCTATGTATTGCGCTGAGGGAGTAAGATTATTGTATGTTGAAGGTGCCAGTGTTGGTGTGACCCCACCCGAGGATGTCCTCCCCTTGTTGGTTGAAGATTTGCGTTGATTTAAGTTGATCAAGCAGTGGTTGAAGATTTATCTCAAGGGGGATGTTCAGATCTTCGTGAGTGTTTTTCCATTTGCACCAGGTGTCTCTTGAATCTTCCAGAATCCAGAAGTTGACCACTTTATGGAGGCTTGCATCTGTCATTAAGGGAATGAAGGAGATCAAAGTGGGATATTTGTCCAGGGTTGGAATTTGCTGCCAGGAATCACTCCAGAAGAGAGCGAAAGTCTCACTCTGCAATTCCCAAAAAGCGTGATCCATTATTAGTCCCTTGTTGTGCCTAGATGTGTTCCATATAAGAGACCCTAGGATCTGACCATTCCATCTGATTATATCCTTTTTCGGAGTGGCTAGTGTATATTTTTTCCTCCACAGGCGTGCCCAGAGGTCTTGCATCCTTTTTAACCATCTCCACTAGATTTTTTCACTAAGGACTTTATTGATAAGAGAGGGGTCTTTGAGATTGAGTCCCCCTTTATTCTTTGGTTTGCACACTTTTTTCCAACTGACGATAGCCATTTTGCACCCCTCTTTGGTTCCCTACCAAAGGAAGCCCCTTTGAATATTTATTAAAGTGTTGAGTATAAAGTTTGGGGCTATGAGTGCCAAGAAGACATAGATGGGGAGGGATTGCAGGAAAAATTTGAGGAGGATGAGGCGACCAGGAAGATTGAGGGAGAGAAAAGAACAAGAGGAAAGTTTTTTCGGGAAGCTGGAAAGAAGATTTTACCAAGAGGTATTTCTTAGCGGATTATCAATCAGGGGGATGCCAAGGTATTTGGAGGGCAGGACACTGCGGGTGAACCCCAAGATCTGTGTAATATGATGTTGGATCTGGATGGGCATATTGAAGAAGAAAATTTGGGATTTGGAGAGGTTAACTTCCATATCTGAACCATCACAGAAAAGGTTGATAACAGAGAAGATGCGGAGAGCTTCTCAGACTGTGGGGAATCCCATTAGGAGTATATCATCCACGAACTGACTATGTGAAATGGGGGGATATATCCCATGGGGGGTGAGACCAAAGAGGGAGTGGTCTGTGATGGATGCTTTAATAGCTCAGCTTAGCCCTTCCGCCATTAAGATGAAGAGAAAGGGAGAAAGTGGATACCCTTTCCTTATTCCTCTCAAGGGAGAGAATGGTTTGGAAGGGATATCATTGATCAGGATGGAGAACAGGGATGATGAGGTGAGATTGACAATCCAGAAGACCCACGAGGGATCAAAACCAAAGGTGAGAAGGGTTGATTTTAGCTAGTTTCGGCTTAATTTATCAAAATCTTTAGAAAGATCCAATTTTGGAAGCATACGTGGAGACTTGGTCAAATAAAGTGAGTGGATTACTTCGTGAGCTAGGATGACACTGTCCAATATCTGTCTTCCATCCACATATCCCAATTGTTCCAGAGATATGATGAACGGTAGGATAGGTTTAATATGCTTAGTGATGATCTTCGTGAGAAACTTATAGATTACATTGCATAGTGCAATGGGTCGGAAGTAAGAAGGGGAGGTGGCTTTGTTCTCTTTGGGAATGAGAGTGAGAAAGGTGGCATTGAGGGCTTGAAGGACCTGCCCAGATTTTCTGGAATCCTCTATGATTTCCCAGACTTCTTCAGGGATGATGTTCCAGCAATGATGGAAGAAATCTGAAGTAAACCCATCCAACCCAGAATCTTTTCCGAGCGGGGTGTCCCTGAGGGCTTGGTCTAATTCTTCTTGAGTGATGGGAATCACCAATACCTCATTCTAATCTTTCATGACCTCCTTAGGAATGTTCTTGAGGATAGATTCAATCACAAGGGATTGATCTATAGGGGGTTCCGTAAGAATACTTTTGTAGTAAGAGAATAATTCCTTTTCTATAACCGTGTGTTGTTGAATCTCTAGGCCTTGGTCTGAAACTAGGTGAGTGATGCGATTTGTGTGTCGGTGTTGAACCATCGATCTGTGGAAAAAATTGGTATTTTTTTCTCCCTCTTTGAGCCATTGGATGAGAGATTTTTGTCTCCACGGGATTTCTTCTTGCGCTCGTCTTTCAGCTAACTAGTTGTTGAGAAGATATTCTTGTGCCTTTAGTGAATCCGTGAGGCCTTGATTTTTGATCTTCTATTGAAGGTTTTGTATTTGCTGATTGAGAATTTCCTGAGCATGGAAGATATTGCCAAAAGTAGACTTATTCCAAGATTTCAATTGTTGCTTGAAGTTTTTTAGCCTTTGTTGAAATCTGTACATAGGAATGCCTATTGGGATTGTTGCTTCTTCCCACTAGATCTTTATGTTATCTTGAAAATACAGGTATGTCAACTAGAATTTTTCAAAGCGGAAAGGTTTCCTGCCTGGGGTACCACTGATGTTTATCGCTAAGAGAATCAACCAATGATCAGATCCTAGAGTGTCAATCACTGTGGCATTCTCAGCTAGACCATCCATCATGATGGATTCTGAGATTAACAAGTGGTCTAAAATACAAGAGACATGTGGTGTCCCCAAGAATATATTGGACTAGGTGAAGGGACCATTGTCTGTTTCTACATCAATGAGATTCAGCAGACTGATGATTCGATGGAATTGTTCACTATCATTTCCAAGCCTACATGTGCCCCCCTTTTTTTCCTCCAAACCTGTTATCATGTTGAAATCGCCCCCAAGGATCCATCGTTGATTGACGATGTGATTAGAAATCCATTCTAAGTGGTGGAGGAAGGCTTCCTTGTCTCCTGGGATTGTAGGTCCGTAGACATTCATGATGAAGCCATGTTTTTTCAAACCGATAATATGGAAGGAGGTTGTGATGGTCCAGTTGGAGGTGAAAAATCCTTCCATCAGTACCGTAACTGGGTTCTAGAGCATGACAATCCCTCCCATGGCTCCCTTTGCATCCATTTCAAAAAGATTAGCTTGTTTCCAACATTTTTTAAGAATGTGAGAAGCTTCCTCTCCCACGCATTTAGTTTCTTGCAAAAGAAGAATGTTTGGTTGTTCCTTCATTATCCTTTCTCAGAGAAAGCCTTGCTTGCTTCTTGCATTGAGACCCCTTATATTCCATGATAGCATATTCATGAGGACGATGAGGGTTGAAGGTGAGGAAAGCTATCCGATATTAGATGGATCTGGCCTGAGCTCACTAGGAAATTGCCCACATCTTGAATGAGTTGATGTTTTGGTTTTCTGCCTCTTTTTTTCTCATCCTTTGTAGATTTTCCCTGATCTTTTGAGCTTCCTTTTTGTATTCCGAGATTTGAATTAGCACAAGCTAATCCTCCTGTTGTTGAGTTGAGGAAAAAATTGTGGACTTTGCGTAGCTGATCCGAAGGTATAGTATAGAGTTGTTGTTTTTGGTAGGCTTGTTCCAAGTGTGCCATATCTATTCCTGTGAGCTCCTGATATTCCAGATCTATGTTAGGATCTTTGATTTCTGGTCCAAGGTTTGCAGGTAGGGATGTCTCTGAGAGGGGGATTTGAGTAGATACTGGGGCAGAGGGAGAGGGTTCTGGAGAGCCTTGGACTTGCGCTGGGATTGAGGGGTTTGCCAAGGGGTTGGAGGGAATGGTGGGATTTTTTGATGGGGTATGAAGCGATTCGAAAGAGTTACTGGTTGAGGGTCCAGAGGGGGCTTGGGGGGGCTCTCTTTTGTCTAGATGCATGTGACATCCTGTAACTTGGGTAAATCCTTCCTTGGTTTTGTCGGGATCCTCCAGAGTGGATTTGTTAGGTTTATTTAAAGGGAATTTGTGGAAGAGGTGACCATGTTCATGGAATTTCTGGAAACATAAGGGGATGTGCTTGTAATCTAGGGTTATGGCTCCAGGGAGAGGTTTGGAGATATTCAAATAAACATAGATTCATGCATAAGCGGTGTACCTTCATTGTTTTGTTGCCTCTGAAGCCTTGACATAGATGCCAATCGTGTTGTTGATGCCTGTGAGTATCTATTCTAACCTGAACTCTTGAGGTAGTGAGTACAATCTTAGCCAGACCAGTGCATGCGTGAATTCTTCCTTCTCGGGGTTGAACCTTTCTATCCAGAAATGGAGGAAAATATCTACTGAGTTGTAAAAGTATAGACCTCCTTCAAAGATTTTGTTTCTGTCTTCCAGGTTATGCAGGATGATAGAGAAGAAGTCTTTTGATCAAAGTTGGAATTCATAGTGACCCTTGGGATTCCACCAGTGCTGAATCCATTTGAATAAATCATTTTTTGATGGCCATAATCCCAGAAATTTCCCTATCAGGGCGAAATCCTTGATGTATTGTTTATGGTCTTCTATTCTTGGAGAGATGATAGTATATTTGGGTGCTATCGAGGCCTGCGGGATGCATTTTCCTGGTTCCCAGGTGCAATTCATTTTTGGGTGGTTTGATTTAGGATATATTTCCATCGGTTTCTCCTTTGACATCTCTTCCTCCCAAATGATGTTCTTCATTTCCACTGGAAGCTCAAAGGGTGGATGCTTGAAGTGTTTAAATCTTTTCTCCAGTGTGGTGATGAAGCAATAAGAAGGGCACAATAGGCCCCCCTTCCTCGACCTCCATGGCCGCAGCATGGGCTCAGGGAGGCGCATGCATGAGGCTCGTGGTTGAAACCCTAGCAGATTCGATCTCTCCCTTTAGTGTTTTTAACATAAAGGATTTTAAAAGATAAAATATTTTAAACATACTAAACATTAAATATTTTAAAGTGTCATGTGCCCATATCTAAGAGGGGATTTTTTACTTTTGTTTATTAAAAAAAGGAAGAACATAAAAGATTGATTTTAAAGTGTTATTTGTCAATATCTAGACATATTTTCTACTTTAAAGCTTTATTTAAATCTTACTAATTAGTAGGAATAATTTCACTATTCTTATAGTCAATTGGGTGTAGCTTGGATGGTTTTGAGGAATGATTGTTATCCTCCCCACCCGGGTTCAATTCCTTTAATGACATGAATAAATCTCATAATGAGTATGTTGACAAATGAAACACTTTCTAGTTGCTTCCTTTACAGGTATAAGGAATGAACAAGAAACATATGATTGGTCCTAAGACCAAATTCCAACCATTACAAAAATAAGGCATATTCAATGATAATATAAAGTTATTACAAAAAAATGTAGATGATGAGAAGCTTCCATCTATTAACAAGTACACCGTCCATTTTTCAATCCAATGTTAGCTAACCTTCCACCTTCCTTCATTTCGATTTTCCTAGAGTTCCACTTGTTTTCTATCTGACTGATATTTTTGAGATTGGTCCTATACCATGGTATCGGAGTGAAGAGGCCTTGGCCTCCCCACGAAGAGAGGAATGACAAAAAATTCCCACTCTGCATTGGCTTTCAAATCGTTTTTGTGGCAGACACCAGATAGTTCTCCTTCAGCAACAAGTTTGGGATAATTTCAAGAAGGAACTAGCATGCTCAATTTTCATTTCTTGGCTTGTCAATAAAATCTGTATATGCAAGGTAAGAGTTAGTCGAATCTTGAAGACATTGTTCCAAGGAGAAAGATTGTTGAATGAATGAACAAATTTATGTCTTTGTGACACTCAATAAAAATAAGAATGAAACTGAATCTGAGAGTGTGACTGTTATATGGACAAAAATATTGGCAACTCTTTTTATTGATTAGGTAGGTGCTGTTAGAATTGAAAATCTGGAAAAAAAAATTCACATATGATAATTAACAATCACATAGATAAGAAACACAGGTATTTCACATGGTTCACCGAAACGTTGGGTTGCGTCCATCAAGCATAGGCATTAGTTGTCTTATTATTCAGATCATGGAGATTACAACAGACTTGCAAGTTCTCACTCCGTCTCTCTCACTTTGCCTCTACGGGCTTACATGTATTTATATACATTTACAAGAAACTAATTATTAAATGAAATCCCTATCCATATTCTAACTTGGTCTATTTGGTTGCAACCAACGCAGAATAATAGGATTCAAATCCATCCTTGAAGGAATTTGTTGTCACCAAATCCCAACAATCTCCACCTTGACAACAATTGACCTGATACCTTGCTACTTCCTTTTGGTCATCACCTTTTCTTCAAGCCAAGAGAAGCCAAACACCACTACAACTTCTCTAATAAAACTAGTTTCATGATCTCGCCTGTGTGACTTGCACGAGTTTGGATTTCCTAAGGGGTCACTCCACCTCCAACATGTCTTCCACAACTGTGTTGTGAGACATATTTAGTGATAGTTCTCCTCATATCCAAAACACCTGTAAAATATATATTACAATTATCACATACCATCTCAGTGTAACCATTATAGGTGACATTTGTGCTTCTTAAACACTGAAGCACCCATTTCACTGCAGCCCCTGAATCTGTCACGTATCTGACAACATTATTAGCATGTGAAACATCTGGTCTTAACCATTTCATCAATACAACATACCTCCTACTGAGATTACACGAGACATAACCTTTTCTTATTTATAGACAGGCCCTATGCTTGAAGAAAACTTATAATGGAAAACAAGAGAGATAAAGAATGGTTTTACAATGTTCATATTGAACTCCAACCACAGCTTACCATTACCATCTCTATATACTTCCATGTCCATAATTTGTTTTTCTTCTCCTTGATCCCTCATTTGAATTGTCCTGTCCACCCAAGTCATTTTCTTTCTGATTTTATCCATACTTCGGCTTGCATCGAGCATATCATCAACAAATAACATCAAGTGCCATTCATTCACATCCATCAGTTTGTGGAGGATTTAATGTGGACTTCGATGAAGATTATATGGTTGTCCATGTACCTTTATCTCTGGAAGCTAGAGTAGAAGCTCGTTTGCTCATGTTTTCTGAGACAAATATTTTGTCTCCAGTTATCGAAGATCCTATTTCTCAACACTGTAAATGTACTATAAACTATATTTTCATTCCTACCCTTTGAAAAATTCGAACTCATTATGAAGGATTCAAACCTCTTGTATATTTTCCTGGGTACCAATAGGCCATACAATGAATTATCTGACATGCAAAGAAATTTACCGTTGCGATATTGAATCAACCCTTTTGGTTGTTCCATACATACTATATCTCTATCAATGATGAACTTGTGAGAAGTAGGATCACAACATCCCTTTATACCACCATCATAACTTACAAAGATATAAAACAAGTAGGAAGTCAGAAACAAACATTTTAAGTCTGGAAATGATTTACCGCTTACGAGTACCTGCAATTATTTCTTACTCTTATGACCTTGATGCTTCTTCCATAAAAAAAAATATACATCTGTCACTTCATATGCTACTTCATTACTCCCTTCCATCTTATAAAGGTTATCAACCTTTGTTGCCTTCATCACTACTAAACTACCTTTCGACAATGTGAGTGCTCCACCTTACCCTGTATACATATATCCATAAGAATCCAACACTCCCAATGAGATCAAATTTGATTTAATCTCAAGTAAATATCTAACATCCATTAATTCCCTAACAATACCATCAAACATCTTGATTCTAATACTACCAACCCCAACAATTTTACAAGGAATACCATTTCCCATAAACACTACACCCTCATCAACATATTGGTAAGAAATGAACCAATTTCTATGTCAGCACATGTGGTGGGAGGCACCTAAATCTAACTGCCATTCTTCTTGATATTGTAAATTACTAGAAACAGATAAAACTTGATCAGACATACCTGAATTTGTTACAGCCAAATTTGCTTCCTTCGTAGAGTTTTCCTCAGACTCCTTTCTCTTCCAACAATATTTCTTGAGATGTCCTGTTTTTCCACAGTACCATCATTTTTCTTTACCCTTTCTGTGTCTTGACTTACATCAAGAAAAACTTCTCTCATTCTGCTCTTTAGTTCGACCTCTAACCAACATCGCCTCTGAAGTTGAGGTTTCTTTACTAGATTTTCTCCTCATCTCCTCAGCCAACAAAGCTCCCACAATAGAGTCATAATCTAAAACATCTACTGAGCTAAAGATAATAGAGGTGACTAGAATATCCCAAGACTCAAGAAACAAGCACAATAGTGTAATAGCTTTATCCTTATCTTCGAATTTAACTTCCATACTAGTCAATTGAACTATAAGGGTATTAAAGGTATTTAAATGGTCAACAACTTTTGTACCTTCTTTCATCCACAAACTATACAACTGTCTCTTCAGGTAGATTATGCTCGTTAAGGACTTCGTCATAAATAGACTTTCCAACTTGGTCCATAAGCCTGATGTTGTATCCTCTCCTATGATATTAAATCCCACATCTTGAACTTCTAGAGCTCAAAGTTGTTTTTACCAATGAACTTTTCAACTTCAAACTTCAAACTCTGCATCTTAGCCATTTGCACAAAAAATCTCCTAATACCCAAATCACTGCTTATAATAACTAAGGCTTTAAAAAATAATGTGGAGGAATGATTGGTAAAAAAATTTAATTTAAAAACCTTTTAATAATATATAAAAAGGTTTAATAAAAAAAATTTATAAAAAAAAAGATTCACTTTTTAAAACTTTAATTCCTCCACCTGACTTGTGCAAAATTCTTCATACCATAATAAGACATCTCACCCTTCGAGAGGAGGGACCTGTGGTGATGTAGAAATCAATGCACCTCACACAAATGTTGTTGCTCCTCCGAAATTTGACGACCTCTAACCAGCTCTGATACCACTTGGTAGAATTGAAACGCAGAAAACACAATTCACACATGATAATTAACAATCACACAGATAAGAAACACAGTGATTTCACGTGGTTCACCCAAACGTTGGGCTACGTCCACCAAACATAGGCATCGGTTGTCTTATTATTCAGATCATGGAGATTACAATAGACTTGCAAGTTCTCACTCTGTCTCTCTCACTTTGCCTCTACGGGATTACATGTATTTATATACATTTACAAGAAATTGATTATTAAATGCAATTCCTATCCATATTCTAACTTGGTCTATTTGGTTGTAACCAACACAAAATAATATTATCCAAATCTCTCCTTGAAGGAATTCGTTGTCACTAAATCCCAACAGATAGGTTGTACATTATTTTTAAATTTGTTCACCTTAAAAGGTTGAGCTTAGCAGTGAGTGATAGTCGTGAGAAAAAAGAGAAAATTTTGGCAGGGGAGAAATCAATGGATTCATGCCTCTTCGTATTTGTCATAATTTCTCATGATATTCCGGAAAGGTTTGAGGTTGGAGATGGTTGCTTTCAATTTCATGTTATAGTCTAGGGCAACTTGGTTTAGTTCATCGATACAACCATCCAGACTGGGCTGCCCATAAACCGTTTTCTGTTCAGGGAGGCATCCTAGAGGTGCCAAGCCATAGATACCAAATTTGCAAAATTTGCAAGGACCTACATTATATATGTCCTAAAATGTAATGTTAATGTTATGGTTAATGTCATTTTTATTTCTTATTGTGTGCGTTTTACTTCAGAATTAGTCCCCTTTAACATTACTAACGATTTGGCTTCCCTTAAGGCCAATATAAGCTTCTTGGATGTTTTGCATGCCCTCAAACAACAAATATCTATAATGTGCTTACTGCCACATTTCCTCAAGATGTAAAGAATTTGACAGTAGATTTTCAGACTATCAACGTCACATCCTTAGAGCTTGAGCACCAAACAGATATTATGAGATTTTCAAGGTAGCACATTTCATTCTGGGACTCCTTTACCTCTGCAAAGTAAATTCATTCAATTTAATACAAAATATTAGGTTAAGGTGATTGTATTATCTATTATGTATATAGAGCACGTGCTTGACAAGGGTGTTTTGGATGAGAGTCTTGTTATTGTTATTATGGATGGAAATGAAAACTTCAAATATTTTTTATTTTTTTGAAATATCCTAGTAGGTTTAGTATCTTCAAAGTTCTAATCGCTATTGCTTTAAAACAGTTGAATACAAACCTCTCTATTTTCCTTGGTGAGTGCCCAGTTTGATCCACATTATGGGAATCATCTACTCGATTCATGGCAACATCCATCCGGATGAAGGCGCATAACCAACCTTGAAATTGGCTATTGAGTGGGGAAGGATGCTATTGGTTCTAGCATTGGAAGAGATGCCACTGGATATAGCACTCGATTTTCATGGAAGGCGCATAACCAACCTTGAAATTGGCTATTGAGTGGGGAAGGATGCTATTGGTTCTAGCATTGGAAGAGATGTCACTGGATATAGCACTCGATTTTCCCTTATCAACACTATGGGCGCTTAAATTGACATGAGATTGTGAACAATATACATAGATTCATTAAAACTAAATAAGCATATTAATTATAAAAAAAATAAAAAAATTCTTTTACTATATTTCAAGAGATTCATCCAAAATCTTTTAAGCCTGGATGTATTAAATAGCTTTCTGTTTCTAATGCAGTTAGAAAGGTTACATAGACACATATTCATATAAATCTTTCAACCTTGGATATATTAAATAGCTAGTATTTTTCAATGTATTGTCTTTAGAATAATGATATGAAAGGAACGAAATTGTAAGCAAATAAATACCTATGTGAGTAATCTCATCTTGTTTTCCTCAGAAGTTTAGGGACATTTGTAGCAGGAAGTCCTGATATTGTGCTCTGATTATATTAGGCCCCTTCTACTTTCCCACCAGCTCTCCCAAAAGCACACTCTAATCTCTAAATAAGTATGTCCCTTCTACTTTCCCACCCGCTCTCCCAAAAGCACACTCTAATATCTAAATAACTATGTTTCTACCGGGAAACCATGGATTTTTGGGTTTTCACCATTCTCACGGACTGCAACAATATTCAACAATGCATTTCAGCTGCATTCACATCCATTTTGTCGTTACATATGGAAATCCGGTGGCACCTGAGAAAAAATGACCCCACTGAGACATGGATAATGGATAATCTTTGCTAACAAATAAAAATTGTGTGAATAGTACTAATTATTGCATCGATCTATGAGTTCACCAAGTTCATTAATTTCTACATGCCAATTCGATTTTCCTGTATATGGAAACTTGGGTGTGAATAGTACTTAGGATTGTATCCATCCATCTATGAGTTCATTAATTTTTCTACCTATCAGTTCGATTTTCTAGCTGCAAATGGAAATTTGGTGGCACCGACTTAATATTTATTTGATTACCTATTTACAAAGGTTGGTTTCAGAAGGCCGGAATGCACAGCTCTAATCCATACCAGTGATTTAAGATCTGCAGTATCTGCTTGATTTAAGTGACTTGAAATCTGATTTGACCAAAAATGAAATCTGCTTGATTTAAGTGACTTGAAATCTGATTGACCAAAAACTCAAAACAGTTTGACCAAAAATGGATTGCTATATTCAAGGATTAATAAAACAAGAAAGGAGTCGTAAGAAATATTGAAGCAAAACAAAGCTGAAAAGCAATACCGCACGCCACCAAAATGAAGGAAGTTCCACCACACTGTGAATCCTTGTGGCAAACCCATTTCGGTTAGTTTGGACTTGGGCTCAGCTTGAGGGCTTATGATGGCCCACACGAAATCCTTCCAGCTGGCATCTAAGATTGACATATATTTTCATGTCGTTTATAATAAATTGGCTCTACAAACACACAAACACGACGGATTTCATTCCTCTTCATCAACATCCAGCCACCGCAAGCATTCCTCTTTATCAACATCACGACATCCAGCCACCGCAAGCATTCCTCTTTATCAACATGATGACACCTATTTACCCCATGCCCATCATACATAGTAGTAAGAGTAGTAAGTAGTAAATAAAGTGGGTATTAATACTAGCCCAGTAACATAATTGTGACTGATGAACGCCTAAAGGCATATTTACTTTATTAAACTTAATTTTAACATAAATTTTAATTAAGTTTGTAAATAAAATCTGCTATATTTGTTTAATGTGATTATGCTAGTATATGCGTGTACGCAATATGCTGATTTTGAAGCATCATACAAATAATAATAACAGTGTCACTTCATCCTACCCAATTTGCCATTTCGATTTTGAATTGGGTGAGTAATCCCTGTCCACTCTTATGCATGTAATTTCTTGAGCCGTCATGAAGAACACAACTGAGTTCATTGAGCCATCATGAAGAATGCAGCTACGAAGAGACACTTGGCATCATATATTACTACACTGCCCAATATAAAACGTCCGGACCGTGAGGACCGTTGAAACGCCTGAGGAAAACGCAGGGACAGGTGAGGAAATTCGTGGTTAATAATCCAAACGTGGTAATGTTAAACGTTAATCATTTAAACGTGACAATCATATAGTGCTATAGTAATTTCTTAATATGATTAGGTAAATGTTAAAAAGTAAACAGGTTAACGGATGCATTAAAAAATACAAGGAGATTATGAAGAGTAAATCACATTCATTGATTTGGGACGACTAAGAATATTCCAGCATCTTTAATTGTTAGCCATCAGATTATAATTTTAGATTAAAAGATGATTAATTGTGCCCATTGCCAATAAGTATATGCCTTTCGGCGTAACTAGCACAGTCATATAATTGTGACTGATGAATGCCGAAAGGCATATTTACTTTATTAAACCTAATTTTAACATAAACTTTAATTAGGTTTGTAAATAAAATATACTATATTCGTTCAATGTGACTGTGCTAGTATATGCACGCACGCAGTATGCTGATTTCGGAGCATCATACAAATAATAATAATAGTGTCACTTCATCCTACCCAATTTGCCATTTTGATTTTGAATTGGGTGAGCAGGCATCTCAAGTCCAGTGCGGCCATGTCTACCATCCCACTTGCATTTTCACTTGGCTGGATATTGGCAATACCTGTCCACTCTTATGCGCGCAGTTTCTTGAGCCGTCGTGAAGAACACAGCTGAGTTCAATGAGCCATCGTGAAGAATGCAGCTACGAAGAGACACTTGGCATCATATATTACTACACTCTGCCCAATATGAAATGATCGGACCACTGAAACACCTGAGGAAAATGCAGGGACAGGTGAGGAAATTTGTGGTTAATAATCCAAACGTGGTAATGTTAAACGTTAATCATTTAAACGTGGCAATCATATAGTGCTATAGTAATTTCTTAATATGATTAGGTAAATGTTCAAAAGTAAACAGGTTAACGGATGCATTAAAAAATACAAGGAGATTATGAAGAGTAAATCACATTCATTGATTTGGGAGGACGACTAAGAATATTCCAACATCTTTAATTGTTAGCCATCAGATTAGAATTTTAGATTAAAAGATGATTAATTGTGCCCATTGCCAATAGGTATATGCCTTTCGACGTAACTAGCACAGTCACATAATTGTGACTGGTGAACGCTGAAAGACATATTTACTTTATTAAACCTAATTTTAACATAAACTTTAATTAGGTTTGTAAGTAAAATCTACTATATTCGTTCAATGTGACTGTGCTAGTATATGCGCGCATGCAGCATGCTGATTTAAGAGCATCATACAAATAATAATAACAGTGTCACTTCATCCTACTCAATTTGCCATTTCAATTTTGAATTGGGTGAGAAGGCATCTCAAGTCCAGTGCGGCCACATCTACCATCCCACTTGCATTTTCACTTGGCTGGATATTGGCAATACCTGTCCACTCTTATGCGCACAGTTTCTTGAGCCGTCATGAAGAACACATCTGAGTTCATTGAGCCATCGTGAATAATGCAGCTATGAAGAGACACTTGGCATCATATATTACTATGCTCTGCCCAATATGAAATGCGCAGACCGCTGAAATGCCCGAGGAAAACACAGGGATAGGTGAGGAAATTCATGGTTAATAATCCAAACGTGGTAATGTTAAACGTTAATCATTTAAACATGGCAATCATATAGTGCTATAGTAATTTCTCAATATGATTAGGTAAATGTTAAAAAGTAAACAGGTTAACGGATGCATTCAAAAATACAAGGAGATTATGAAGAGCAAATCACATTCATTGATTTGGGAGGATGACTAAGAATATTCCAGCATCTTTAATTGTTAGCCATCAGATTAGAATTTTAGATTAAAATATGATTAATTGTGCCCATTGACAATAGGTATACACCTTTTGGCGTAATTATTATGTTAATCAATTTTATTATTATTTCCTTCAGTTATTATTATGTTAATCATGTTAATGACTCTCACTAATGATATAACAACCATATTTTGTCATGGATGGAAGTTAATTGGGTTGAGAGGCATATACCTATTGAAAATTTTCAGATTAATTTGTCTTTTAATTAAAGAAAAATATGCAATGTGCTTGTGACATTTAATTATAAAAGAATATTCTTCGTTATGTGTACAAATTAAAGGCCTTAGCACAAATAATGCTCGACGCACCTGATTAACATAGATTATTCATTAACCCGATTAACCTACTTGTCAAGTATAAGCTATAGAGGACGACAAGATAATAACCTTTACCAACCTTTACTTTATTGTGATGACCCAGAATATTCCCTACACTTGGTGAATCATTGAACAATTCTTTAAAAAAATGTTACTTGAAGAAAGGTTTTAGCCAAAGAAGACCGACGAATGTTGAAAGATCATTTAGTGGAAGGATTAAAGGAATTTTTATTAATTGAATATTAGAGATAAAATAACAATATTAACCAACATCAACATTGTGGAAATCCTTCAACTAGAAATCATAGAATAAACACAATGGAACAGTGAGCAAAGATGCTCACATAATCACCCCATTAATTAATAAAAAAAAAACACATACATTTATAGTTCAGAGACTCCAAAACAAACTTTGAATAGACCCTAAAGTTGTGGATCTCAAACCACTCACATGCTAAAGCTGAACTCTTATACAACAAACTAGGAACAATGTAATAACAACTTTCTAATTTGATAGCATTCTAGATGTCTTCATTTCAACACTATTCTAACATTCCCCCTTAATGGAGAAATGGATTTTCTACAACAAAGTATAACATAAATAACACAAGTAACATGCTTGATGGTCTATGTCTCAGTTAGGCTTACAAACATTACAGAGGAAAATTCAAACATAACCTTAAAATTTGTTTCAACTCCATGTATGAGTGAGTTTTTCTCTTATTCCTTTTCCAGATTATGAAACCTCTATGCATTTTCAATTTAAGCCTTCCACTTTTGCTTAAAATTCCATGTTTTGGCTTCTTATCCTTCATCTTCTTGTTGGTGTTTGTCATCAATCTAAAATTTATTCCATATTGTTCATGCTTGTTCTCTTCAACTTTTTCTTCGAAAAACTATTTGTATGTGAACTAGTGTCACATACCATTCTTTGTTGTTTTGTCTTCACCATTGATCTTTTGATCATCAATTTGTAGCAACATAAGTTCATAATAGAACTTGATTTCTTCAAGGCTCCACTTCATAAAAATTTCTTCAATTTCAACATCTTCTTCTCCAATATCCATTGTGTTTTCATCATAAATTGACTCAATTTTTTTTATCTGTAATGCATTCTTTTTCTTCTTCAATGACCATGTATCCTTCATTCCAGTCTCGTTTGTTTAGCCATTTTTTAATAAATTTAATCTTTGCATCATAATCTATTTTTTGTGTGCATTCATCACAATATGAATTTTCAAGTCATTTCTCAATAAACTTTAATTCTTCATCAACATTATTAGGCACTTTGACTGAGTGCTTGACTTCATGTTCTTTATCTACAAATTCAACCTCCTGAATGAGGCCTTCTTCTTCATCAGATTCTTTATCAATAAATATTATTGGATCTTCTTGTTTAACTTCCACTTGGATTATTATTCCAAGTAGGATTCCCTTTCCATTCAACAAATCATCGATGCCACCTTTCTCTTTCATACTATGTAGCCATTCTTCTTCTGAACAATTTTCTTCATCAAAAAACATGTTCTCATTATCATATATTGCCTTAATGCCAGTTTCTTCACCATCAACTTTAGAAGTTTCCTCATACATAGATGCACTCTTTCCACTATACTTCATTTCTAAAATATCCCAAAACATTTTTGCATTGTCTACTTCACCAAATTCATATAAAATACTAGACAAGATGGTTTTATCCAATGTTGATATAATAAGAAACAATGCTAATGCACCTCTACTCTTCTCATGAGAATTTATAGAAGTTTGTTAAGCAAATTACCATAAATCTATTAAACCAAGTTATACTTCCATTTTAATGTTCCTCAAGTATGGGTTCTTCAACTGAAAGGACATCATACTTATCTGCAAAATATAATGTTTGGTATGCAAAATATAATGATTCGGCGTGATGATTCTTTCTCCTCATGTGTTTTATCTCTCTCCGGAGTTGTTTAATTCTCCTTTGCTTCCCCATGAGAGTAGAAATAAAGTATGCATTCTCCTTCTATGATTCTTATGTCACAGCCACACCACGCTCTGCAGCTTGCACCAGACTCGGATCACAATTATGTGGCAAAAATGGCAGGAAATTATAGTGCTTTGATCAAGGTCATTATGCAGCAACACAAAGATTTTGACCCTTCTCACTGGTGGAGCTCACAAACGCAATTAACTTCGTTGGAGTTCATAGTGGGTATTCAGTCAATGACAGATCTTCACGTCCAATTAACATATAGGATTTTACATGAATCTTCATGCTGAGTGGAAACAATGTTAATCCTCTTTTCACGTGGCTTTTCTCTATTCCGTAGCAATATTGTGCGGCATGAATGAGAGCAACTTCAATCCTTCTCACCAAACGATGACTTTTGTATCTCTTTCTTTGAGATCTGATACCAAATTAGAAATAAGAGAATACACACAATAGAACAGTGAGCAAAGGTGTTCACATAATCACCCCATTAATACATTTATAGTTCATAATCTACAACAAACTTTTAATAGATCCTAAAGTTGTGGATCTCAAACCACTCTCATGCTAAAAATGAATTCTTGTAAAAAAACTAGGAACAATGCAGTAACAACTTTTTAAATTAACAATATTCTAGATGTCTTCATTTAGACATTATTCCAACACCTTCCTTGAGGTGGAGGTGTCAAGGGAATTCATTTAGTCAACTATAGAATTCTATATCTCTTCATTTAGAAATTATTCCAACACCTTCCTTGAGGTGGAGGCCGAAAGGGAATTCATTTCGTCAACTATACCATGGGAGGTTACATCCATACCTTTTGTAAAAATCCTTTATGTTACATATCTATTTTCCATAATTGTGGCAATGCAAAAATTTCACAGTTCTAGAAAGTCCATTTGTCTGCGCATGGATCAACTTGCAAGGCCGAGTTGTTTGTTGGTCCTTGAGCCGACCATGTTCTTCCTTCCAAGATTGTAGTAGTATAGGCTCAAAATTTGACACCTTTGGTTTGCATAAAATAGTTCCCCTGAGCTTAACTCCATTGTTGATTTTGGCACACAACGGTTTGCTACAATTGAGATAGGGATGCACCCACATTTCTAGTATTTCTGGTTGTAGTTATAATCCTGGAAGTTATATTCAAATTGGTATTGGTAATTCATGGTAGGCCCTGCAAATAAGGTGATTTCTATTATTCGGTATCTTTTTGTTCTTGAACCACATAGCATGTTTTTGGTTTTGTTATGTTTTTGTTGTATGTGATGTGGAGAAAAAGTAGTGGGGAGGCGGTGGGGAGACATCGAGCTAGCGTGGGGGAGGAGGTGGGTTTTGTGCCTATGCAACATGTGTGAGCCTGGACTGCGACATCTACGACATAACCTTTAAAGTGTCTACTAAGAAAATGGTTTTTCTTAGATAATTTATCAAGTTTGATAATTGAAAAAAATGAATGTTTGACAATTAATAAAAATGAATTGCATACATCCCGGGAATAACTTTGCTTAAATCATTTAATAATTTTGACAATTTAAAATAATGAATTGCATACTGACAATTGAAAAAATGAATTAAATATATCCGATAATAAAATCACATCACATAACTCTCGGCTCTCGAATGAACAAGTGTTGCATGGAAGCATAGTCCCTACCAGGTTGGAATGGGAATAAATTCACTGCTATGGCGGAACCGAGGGAGAAATAGAATCTCGAAGCAGTAGCGACACGTGAGAAGCAGATTGAAGTACATGTGGTATCCATGCAAAAAATGACTTGTTCTAGTGTGTCACATGCCAACCATAAGACATCGGACTGGTAGATGACCCGGGGAGAATGTGACTGCGGAAGTAAAGTCGGAGCCCCAAAGAACCTCCAGAATTAATTAATCATAATATTATATTAATATGGGGTTAATATGCGAAGGAGGATGTCAATCCTACTATGTTTTTTATAGATGTGATACTCATGTTTAAGTTTTTTCCTGGGGCGTGTATAGTTCAAATATGAGACTTAGAAAATTTACGTTGTAATGACTTGAAGAAATAAAAAAGGATAGTGG